>JARYZH020000076.1:73718-673718 GCA_030021035.2 Notholithocarpus densiflorus
AAAGACAGCGATCTAGACAAAGACGTGTTTCGTGTGCGGGGTTAGTATATAGCTCTGATAACGGAAGGAATGCCATGATTTATGGTCCAAATTTTGGATTCAAATATTATTATTTTACAAGGCATAAGGATCATATGATTGATGAAAAATTTAATGGAAATCACTGTGTTTTTTGACTCAGGTTACGATTAAATATTTTTTGACTAATACATACATGCTTAAAAAAATGATAATCATTGTTATCTAAAAAATTATTATCTTTCCTCAGAAGAAAAAAAAAATCTTTTAAACGTTTGCTTGAAGTTGAAATACGACCTATTTGTGAAGAATTTTCGCAAGCTACAGCTTTCATCAAATCAATTTGTGTTATTTTAGTTCTTGCAGGAACCAAGTTGTAAATTCTTGAATATTGTATGCATCAAACTTCTTGTCACAACATTTTTTTTTTAAACCAAAATTTCTGTACTATGATTACACTTAACTAAACCTTACTATATGTCTCTCGGGCAACAATTTAATACTCGAACAAAAGAACTAAACAACAGTTTGTATGAATTTACAAGAAAATACTAACACTCACTTGGGATATATATGCCTTAATCAAAATCAACCTTCGAGGCTACAAAGTACACACAAAAACTGTAATCCCACAACACACTATGTTTTTTTCTTTTTCACATACCATTGATCACACCCTGAACATCTTTAAAAGGATCACATGCAGGAAATAACCGTCAATAGCAATTACTTGATAACTGCCATCTGGGACTTCCCTTGGGACACAACTGCTAACTGTCTTAGAATCAACAAGACTAAACCTGATAACTAACTACTTGGTAATTACTCTACCATGATATTGCCTCCTACATAACACATATCCATTGCGTGTCCTCTTGATAGTCCAAACAAACTACCCTATTCTATACTCAGCTATGGTTCATGCATACTAAGAGCAAGTTTAGCATCAGCTTTCTAGCATTAGCTTTTAGCTTTTAGCTTTTAATTTTTATGTACAGTTTTTTAAAACCTCAATTTTTCTCACTTTTTTCAAAGTATAAATATACTTTAGTATACTTTCAGCAAAAAATTTTTAAGAAAAAACTAAATAAGTTGTTTTCAAACGGACACTAAATAGAGGGCTTAGTTCGTGCCAGTGCCACCTTAAGAGGTGGTCACACAGCGGTTCAACATAATCACCACCTATATGCAACCTAGTCACTTTTTGTCAAGCAGACGGCAACCCAATCGTGCTTTTCCTACATTAACACAACATGCCACTCACTAAGGCAGTCCAACCCTGTCCTGTACGTTAATAGCACAGTCATTGCATATTAGCCTGCAAACTGCCAAGCCCTCTAGGACACACCACTACACATATTGCCTACAAAAGATACACTCGTGTGTAACTTACAAGGTCATGATCACGATTCCAACATAATCACAGAACCACGATCACTATGCCAAGATAGCCAACTTATGTAAGCATGCAACACAAGGAGGGACATCACAACTTCTTGCTGCAGAAAACAACTTGCTCAGTCTATGGCATGCCTTTCACATGCCTATAGGCTAGTGTGGTTGGCATAGTTAGGTGCAAGGTGCCACCGCATGAAATCACCCATCTCGAAGATCAAGGGTCTAACAAATCACCCCATTGAAAACGCCGAACATCCTCATTGGTAGGGTCTCATTTGTCAACACATTATCAATCACCGTAACATAAGCTCCCTTCACTTTTGCTTTCCTGTCCCAAATTCCCAATTCAATGTGCAGACACAAAACAAGGATACTTTTCATCCATGATCATCATTCCACCAAGAAAATGATTGGATTACTGCCTTCGCTCACTAATCAAGAAGTCAATACCCAATATGGCTTCAAAATCCTCTAACCAAACCACAAAGAAATCAACATTACCAAGCAAATTTCTAACTCAAAATTGCACTTCATAAGCAATACCATAAATTGTTTGTAGTTGTGATTTTATTACCTTCACTTTGCTTGGACACCTGTTGACTTGAAACCCAAGTGTAGCAAACATTTTCTTAGTGACGAAATTGTGAGTAGCACCCATGTTAAACAAGATCAGAAAATAAAGTGATGAGTTCAACCCAACTTGAACAAAAATCAAACCAACAAATTTCTCAACCCACAAAAATCAAACCAACAAATGTCCATTGAATTAGGCTTAAATTAGGATCACCAATCTCAAATGAATTCTCACGTCTGAAATCAATCAAATCATTTTCTGCATGCATTGAAGTGGAAAACAACAAACCACTTGCATTTGTAATTCCATTTATCCCCAAGACTGCAAACTCGATCGATAGAAAGTTAAATAACTTGTCTTCCTCTAACATCTACTTGATGTCCAACATCAAATAACTGAACTATTTCACATAATCTCACAGTTTTAGTGCGTTTTATATTTTTCAAGCTAGGAGTCTCAAACAACGCACGCAAGCAGCGTTGCAAAGAAGGAACAATTCCTTCAATCCTTCTTTAAGGCATTCCACAAAGAAATGTTTTTTCTATTAGCATTTTGATCTTCTTCCACTTAAGTACTCGGCCAAAATTTGGTATACTAGTTGTGCGTTTAGATCTGTGTTTTAAGTTCAGCGTTTGCGTGTTTTTTTTTTTTTTTTTTTTCTTTCACCACTGATGAACAGTAACTGACACTGTTCATGCATATGAAAATACTGTGCAGAGACAAAGTTACTGTTCACGCACTGTTTGTGTACTGTTCATGGGCCCCACAACCACTTTATTCAGAATAAAAATATTAAAAATAGATCCCACGGTACTATTCACACATTTAAAAATTATTTTGCTACAGTGTTTTTAGTTTTCAGTTTTCAATAAAATAAGTTGTATCCAAACGGACGCTAGATAAGATATAGTCATCTTTTCCCCCATGTAGCACATGAATAGCCTCGAACTTTTACCTTTGTGGACACTTCTCTACCACTAAGAAACCTATAAATTGCACTTTTCAACAAAACCAATTAAATTTTAAAGCATCTTGTTGCCCTTTTGACAATATCAGTTTTCATGTCCAATGATGTAGCCAACTCTTCAGTCTTCTGTAAGGTCACATCTACGTGATCTACCAAAGAATTCTTCAAGTTCAATGTGTCTGCCACAGTAATGTCCAACCTTTCACAAATAGAACTTAACCATTCTTGTGCAAGATCCCCAAGAATGGCTTCCAACCGAACCATGCTTTCTCAATACTCTTGCAAAGAACCACCAATCATTATTTGGAAACCATGCTTTGGCCTACGTTTGGATTGCACTGAAAATGAAAGTTTTCTGCGTTTGGCGTTTTTTGTGTGGGTTCCGTGTACTATTCATGAGACCCGCAAATACGGATTTTAACAAATTTTTCTTTAAAACTAGGTCCCACAGCACTATTCACGTATTTAAAAATTATTTTGCTACAGTATTTTTAGTTTTCAGTTTTCACCAATAAGTAATATCCAAACAGACCCTTGATATAAAAACCATCACAAGCCAGATTTTTCACCTAAAGTTTATGCCTAGCTACTGATGGCATTAAGGAATTTTTATTTAATTTTAGGCTAAAATACTATATAACCCTTCAAGTTTAGGGTCATTCTTTCTAAATTGGTTTCTTTGACTATGAAATTTGTAATTTACACCCTTAAGTATTACAACATTATCATTGATGTGCCCTTTCCATCAACATCTTCTAGAATCTTTTCGTTAATCCACCCAAAAATGATCATTTTGAACATTAAAAAAAAAAATGTTGTCATCTTTTGGTCAATTTAACAGCGAAAATGTTACTAAACCATAACAAAAAGGCACATTAATATCATTATGCAAATTTTAAATGGCAAGGGGCATATTTAGAGTGAGCCCAAATTTAAAGGGTGTAAACTATATTTTAGCCTAAATTTTGTTATAGTTTTGAGAGTATTTAAAAGAATACGCATATGTCATAACTTTAAGTTGTCTAAGATAATTCAAAAATTCAAATTTTCTAGTCGCACGGCGAGAGTACAAAATGATTGTCGAATGTAATTTCCCTAGCATTAATTTGGTCTAGTCTGTTAAATTAAGTGTGTATTTGGATTTTTTTTTTAACTTTTTAGTTTATTTGAATATATAACTTTTTAAAAAACCTTACTTTTTGTTAGATATAACTATACTTTTACCTATTTTTAGCAAATAAATATTAGCAAACCAGTAAAATGCTTGTTAGGTTTGGTGTTGGCAAATCTATATCAATGTATTTTGTTGTGAGTTGTAAGTGTAAAATATCAAGTACAAGTTTAAGTCCAAGACTTAGCTCAAGAAAAGGAAATCACATGAATTTCGATTGACCCTTGATCTTTTTTCGATCAATCAAGATCAAATTTTTGATCCTCAATCGAGACATATATATGAATCCTGATTTTTAAGCAGGTTGTTTAAGTCAATTAGTGTCTAGGAAATCATGACCTACATGCATAAGTACAATAGGACACTTATAGTTGACTGCAACAAGGTTTTGAAACATATATCCATGTATGTCAAAGAAACCCCTAGATATTATTTGCACCACAAACTAGGAGCACACAAAAGTGAATTCTAGAAATAGTTTTTTGGTTGGTGATCAAAGTTGAAGCCACAATAGCCAATCTTAGTATTTTGAAAGTGGAGTAGAAAACTTTAAGGTGGTTCTTGATATCATGGAGACGAGAAAAAATTTGACATTAGAATAGTCCAAGTAGTTTGGAGCAAATTGTGGAATCACATCTATACATAATACTGGGTAGCAGCTAGGAATATGAGTATATTTTAGTTGTAAATTGTAATACTTTAATTCTAATAGTAAAATTTTTATTGGGGTTAGATAGTGATTTTCCTTGAGTATGCATTCATAGGTTTTTCACATTGTAACTACATGTTGTGTCATTTGTGTGACTATTGATTTATTATTTTATTTGATGATGTGTTTTAATTTGTGGTAATTAACCAGAATTGAATTGGATATATAATTGATTAATTAATCAAGTTGATTTAATTTCACATAAAATCATTAAGAGATCTAAATTTCTTATTAATGTTAGTCTAATCTCACGCTAAGATTGACACTGAGCTTTAGATAATACTTGAACTTTTAGCTAGAATCAATTAGCTTTTTGACCAAATTTATACGTATGAATACAATTAAGTAACGCTACACTCATAAATTATTAAATAAAATTTTTATAAGTTATTATTGTAATCAATTCTTGCTAGTTATCATCTAACCTTACTACTAACATTACTTTTTTATTTATAAAATACTGTGCAATTTTGACATTTTTGAAACGGCCAAAATTTGAGTGATTGAGAGTTGAAAATTTGAAATACATAGTAGAATATTTGGCAATTAACGAAATTAGTGGCTGAGATTCTAGTAGGGTGGTCTTCACGCTTCATTCAATCCGAGAGAGGGAGAGAACAATGTGTAGTCTGTAAGACTGTAAAAGCATCATTGTTCTGTTTTGTTGGCCAGAGAGAGATACTGAGAAGATAGATATATGTCCCGTCATGTTACACTTCTTTGAAATCCCCAATTTGACCATGTCTGACAATCATTTCTACTTATAGTAACCGTTTCCCTTCTCTCATCTCACACCATTTATCATGCAAGACAACGCTGTCATACTTACCCTTGCAATTGTGGGGAGCAAAGGGCGACAACTTTTAGGCTCAATGCAGCCTTGACCCTGACATAAAGATGAGCATGAGCTCCAGCATAGATATTCCTTTACTTTCGTCCTCATTGCCATCAATAACATTCGAGAAAGCTTGTGAGAAAGAAAGCAGAACTTGTACCCTTTGGTTTTAGATATTATATAGCATTAGCTACTACAACTTCCATAAATTTGTTGTTGTGGGGTTTTTGTTGGGCTTTCATCTCTCAGTTTTCTGACCTTTCTTTCATGGCTTGTGTGTGTCTTTTGTTTGTAGGGTTGCTTGTTTTGGCAGGGGAGGTGATTGCAGAACAAAACAGTAATTCAAATGGGGGTGAGATATTGGTGATGGAAGAGGATGAACTTCTGGGGCTATTTGAAGTTTTGGGTGCTCTTTTAGAGGACCCTGGCTGGGCCCAAGTGCACCCACAGCCATGTACTGACACTCCATGGCCTGGTGTGCAATGTGAGATAGGTCAAGACCCTCCAGTCTTTCATGTCACTAAGATCCACATTGGCCCTGATATTCTAACCCCACCTTGTAAATCCTCTGCTAATCTATCAGAATCCCTTCTCAAACTACCTTATCTGAAGACCCTATCTTTATTCAACTGTTTTGTAACATCTCCACTTACTCTTTCTCCAACTATATTTTTTGGTGCACTCTCTTCCTTAGAACATTTAGCTCTTGTATCCAATCCAACCCTTTCCGGAGAAATTCCTTCTAGTATATCAGAAATTACAAGCTTAAGGGTCCTGAACCTAGCCCAAAACAACATACAGGGAGAAATCCCCAGCAAAATTGGTGGAATGGTCAATCTAGAGCAACTTGATTTGAGTTACAACAAAATAAAGGGTGAAATCCCAGAAGAAATTGGAGGGTTAAAGAGTTTGACCATATTGGACCTAAGTTGGAATGGAATTGAAGGGAATGTGCCTAGTTCTCTTGGCCAGCTTCACGTTCTACAAAAGATTGACTTGAGCTCAAACAGCCTTGTGGGAATGATTCCACCAGATATAGGGAACCTCAACAGTTTGGCCTTGCTTGATTTGAGCCATAATTTTATCAATGGGCCAATCCCTGAAACACTCTCAGGATTGGAGCATTTGGAGTATCTACTAGTTGATCACAATCCTATAAATACAAGCATACCTTTGTTTATAGGGACGCTTAGGAATCTCAAATCACTGAGCTTCTCTGGGTGTGGGCTAACAGGCCCAATACCCAACTCTACAACTACATTGGAAAATCTCACTGCTCTTGATCTAGACAACAACAATCTCACTGGAACAATTCCTCCAAATTTAGGGGCACTTCCAAATCTTGATCAGCTAAACTTAAGCTACAATCAGCTAAGTGGGCAGGTACAACTCTCAGAGGAGTTCATTGACAAGCTTGGGAAGAGGCTGGATATTAGAGGCAATTCTGGGCTCTGCACAAGCAACCAGATGTACAAAAAGCAGAACAGTTCTACATATCTCGAAGCTCCTGTTTGTTTGAATACAACAGGACCCAAAAATGACAAAACCGTGTCTGATAAACAGCCAGATGATGATGAGAGGATGAAGCCATCTTGGTACCGCGACAAGATGAGTTCAATTGCTCCACTACAGATGAATCAAAAGCTCATTTCACTTACTTTAGCTGCTAGTTTTTTGTTGTTTGTTTCATGATTTTCTTAACGTGGGACTGTAACTAAGTGTTAATTCTATATGAGAGTCGAGTCAGTCACTAGTTTTTGTTTCAGTTTACATTCACGAGTCATTTTCTTTGTATGTTTGAGATATGCATAGATAAGTTAATGCAATGTACCGATAGGCATTAATCAATGGTTTAAGAATTGGGACCGCATGCAAGTGAGAAAAAGCTAGGGACCAAAACCCCTTTTGAGGATTTTTTGGTATCTACCAAGAAACGCGAATCTCATAAATCTCAAGTCTAATCAACTAATGTTGCCATCCATCCATAGCAGCAGAGAAAAGTAGAAGTGTCGGGTGTTATCTTTAAGGAGCATTCACCCTTCCCAAGTTAAAAGGATATGCTTCGGTACTTTTGTAGGAGAGAGAGAGAGAACCTCAAATCATATCAAAACAGTAGTGCACAAATCAAGGGTTGTGTCATAATCCCAATATTACCTCCACCTGCAATGCTCGCGGATAGTTCGGATTCACCGATAAAACAGGGTTATTATTATTAATATTATGTAATTTATTTTAAGAAATTTTTTATGAAAAATTATATAAGTTGTAAAGAAAGGTAATCATTTTTTTTTCATTTTTTATAAAACATTTCCTAATATATTTTACTAATAATGCGTAGGTTAGTAAAATTCTTTTATGTATTATTTGTAAGTTTCACAATACTTTTTATTTTAATTTTATTTCAAATAATTTAACTTTCAATTTTTTTTAACAAATACCTTTAAGACAATTGTTAATAAACCATAATAAAAAAGTTTTGATAATATTTTTATGAGAAATATAAAAACTGTCAGTAACATTTATTATTTTATCATTCTCCAAATAAAATGTTTTTAAAAATAGCTCTAAATTAGATCAATATTTCTAAGGGTATTAGTTAATATTTCCCTATATAAAATAAGGAAAACGGTATTTTATAATCATTCCCTAAATACACTCTAAATTAGATCAATTGAAAAACTTTGTAACTCAATTGTCACTTTTGATTTTTATGGTGAAGATATCTAATGCTTAAATTCTTCTTTTCCATTGTAACTATAAAATTTGAACTTTCAAAACTAAATAAAGATTAGTTTATGAAATAAAACTAAATAAAAATAAACATATATAGAGTTTAAAAAATAAAACATAACTTTGCTAAGTACATAATTAGTATAAAAAAAAAATCTATAAGAAATATGAGGCAAACTACTTATTATCTTAGTAACAGATTCAACTTACAAATATTCATATTTAAGAAATACATCTCGAGTTGACGAGTAGTTACAATACAGTTAGCAACAGTTGAATGAAATCAGTGTCAAACAAATATATAAGTGATAAAGGGAGATTGAAGACATAGTGTGGTTGTCTAGATGACCAAAACTGAAGGCAAAGACCTAAGAGAGAAAGAAGGAATGATGAGGGTGGAGGGACAAAGGGAGACAAAAAATAGTTTTTTGAGACTTCCCTTTTTCTCAAATTTTTTTTTTTTTTTTTTTTTGAGAAATACCCTTTTTCTCAATTTGAGAATTGATAGTCAAGTCATGAGTGACTTATCCAAAAAAAAAAAAAAAAAAAGAGGACTGATAGTCAGAAGATAGTGCATGATCTATATATCGGAAAATTATTGTATACTTTCAGAGTACCATAAATACATACTTCCTTCCCTTAAATGAATGATGGGTCCCATTAATTAAATTCATAGTGGGACCCACTATTTATGTGAGAGGAGTGAATACACATTTATGATACTCCGGAAGTATCTAATAATTTTCCCAATCTATCTATAGAGAATGAGAGATTATAGGAGAAAACCAGAAAAAAGAAATCCCCCCAAATGGATCAATCTATGTGACCTGTGAGTACAACCTAATCCAACTTGTTTTTTTAACCAGTCCATTGCCATATGGATTGCAAATATTGCTCACTTGCCAGTGTCGTTTTTCTTGCCTTGAAATGGTAATGAAGCGGAGATAGGTATTGATTCTTTTGACTCCCTTACCCATCAGTCCATCTCATCTCACTCTACTCGATCTTGAATGTGTATATATATTTCTATTTAATTGTATTTAAATTATTTATATATAATTTGTTTTTTTATACAAATTTTTAAAATTTATTTCTTTATACATATTCAATTACCATCCCCCTAAATCTCTCTCTTGTTCTCTTATCTATACTTAACTAATGTCAAATTTACCTCATTAAGAGCACTAGCATTGGGGGTGTAAACACCCCTCAGTTACTATTTTACATCCAAAACTTCAAAAATATTGCTCCATCCAAGTATGGGTTCTTAAAAATTTTTAGAACCTGTGAACAATTGGTTCTTAGAGCATCCACATCAACTCTTTTATAAATGTGTAAAATACACATTTTGACCACTTTTACACATTTTGAACCAAAAAACACTCCACATCAGTCCATTTAAAAGTGTGTAAACTTTTGTAAAATTATCCACGAGCTACAGTACCCGTGTAAATTTACATGGGCACTGTAGCTCGTGTATTTAGTTTTTTAATAGTTTTTTCTCTCTCCTCTCTACCTGACTCTCACCTCCCTCTCTCTCAGGCGTGCGCTCTCTCTTTCTCTCACAAAAAACCCACTCCATCCTTTCATCCTCAGTTCTCTCTCCCTCTCTCACATCTCTCTCTCTCTCTCTCTCTCGTTCAAAGCATGCCACCGGAGTTCACAGCGCGGCGAGATCGGCGCTGTGGGTCACAATGTGGCGAGATCGGCACGTGGCGTGTGGCGTGGTCTCGATGGTGGCGGTGTGGGTTTGGGTCGATGATCGATGGCGGTGACATGGGGAGGTCTCGATGGTGGTTTAATCTGAGTTTATGGTGTGGGGTTGGTCTTGGTTTGTGTGGGTTTGCTTGGTCTGGGTTGATTTGGGTTATGGGTTGATCTGGGTATGTGTGGAGGCGTGGAGGCGTGGAGGCGATGGCGTTTTGATCGGCATTGATTTTTCTGTGTGGGTTGATCGGTGTTGTTTGATTTGATGTTGATTTTTCTTTGTAGGTTGATCGGGTGGTGATGATGGTGGTGATGGTGGCTGTGGGTCTGTGAGAGAGAGGGGCAGTGAGGGAGTGAATAATAAAAAATTGTAAAATAATGAATATTTTATTGAATAAATGTGTAGAATAGATAAATTGATGTGGGTGTTTTGTAAAAGTGGATGTGTAAAATAAAAAAAGTAGGTTTTTTCGTGTAAAATAGACAGAAAATTTAAACGAGCTGATGTGGATGCTCTTATATATAGAACCAACCGTTCACTTGGATGTAAAAAAAAGTACTATTATTTTAATTGAGAAAGGTGAAGAGAGGAAAAGAAATGAAGAGAAGAGAGAGAAACATGATTTTTTATATTATTTGATGTTGTAGTTTATATTATTTTAATGAGTTGTACATAAAAATAGAAACTGAGATATTAGGTGAGTTATAAAATGAGGTAGTAAAATAGATAAAGTAGGTTTTGATGTTGTAAAATATAACTTTTTTGAAATCCCGGATGGAAATGCTCCAATGATGAAAAAAATACTTTCAAACCCGTCTCACTTCTATCCAGTACAAGATTTTCTAGCCCCAAAGAAGAGAAGACTAGGACGGAGCGCCCTTAATCCAACTCCACCCTACCCTTTGCCATCTGTATTGCACCCAAAAGTTTTCCTATCCATGTATGTATTTATTAATCGAATTGGGCGGGTTATTAAATTTTGGTGTACCAGGACTAATTGTTGTTCTCTGGGCTGTTAAATTAACTTTCAATTGTATTATGGCATTTCCTATTTGATTTGAATTTACAAACGGTAAAGTTATCGTATTTGTCTTCTTTTTTTCTTTTTCTTTTTTTTTTTTCTTTTTTTTTTTTTTTTTTTCAGACTGATGTGTAAAAGTCTTTTCACAAAAAAAAAAAAGACCCACGAACTTTAATAAGTTTTATTATTGTAATCGGAATGAAATTTCACTGTGGTAATTTGATTTAAAATGTTATTAATTATTTTCATTAATAGTATACTTTAACGTTGCTATTTTTTTTTTTACAAAAAAAATATAAAAAGTCAACATATATATATTTTATGAAAAGCACAAAATAAGGCTATCAAATATAAGCTAAAATATTATTTTTGTCCTTAAACTTTACTAAATGTTCATTTATCATTTTTAAACTTTAAAAAGCTAATTTTCATCCTTAATTTAGAAAAGCTAATTTTCATCCTAAAGCTATATTGAAATGTTTGATTTTCTGGTCTTAAACTTTAAATTTTCTTTTCATCCCTAAATTATTGAGAAAAACTTTTCTCCCTAAACTATTGAAAAAAGCTCTCTACAAAATTTAGGAACAAAAATAATATTTTAACCTTAAATATATTTAATTTTGGGAAAATTTGTATTTCACTCCCTAATTGCAATGTTACCACCAATCTCTTCCACCTAATTACAGTCTCTATGCAACCAAAAGACTTCCCTCATCCCCTCCAGTAAAGCATCTCTTATATCATCATATCAAGTTATTAATATAACAACCTAATGCGTGAATCACATGATATTCAATCTAATAACTAACCTCCCACATATATTTAATTTATTGAGTGGAATGGAATCAATTTGATTTGAAGTCCTTGTAATACCTTTATGTTTTCTTAAAGGCCCGAATCCCTATTTTTATTAGGAAAATGTTAACAAATGTCCTAAGAGCATTGGTTTATGAACTATATTTAAAAATATTTTATGGGAAAATAATAAAACAATTAATTTTTCTGTCAACTTTTTATATTTTTCATGAAAGTAGTATTAAAACTTTCCTAAATATAGTTTATTAATAATTACTCTAACCAGAGAAGAGGGGCAGCTTCTTTCTCCCTTGCCTTGCTCCATTTTACTTTTCTGATTGAAAGTAGCAAGCCACTCCACTATTGGTACAATGGCCAGAAGGTTGCTTCTTCTATATGTTCAGGCAAAGAACATCTAGAAGCTAGCTTTTGTCTTGTAAGCAACTATGCCCATATAATAGAACTTAGCTTACCAAAGCGGTCTTACTAAAAGTAAATAAGGCAACCAGTTCCATTCCAAATGACATGGCTTTTCATTATTCCTGTCCAAAGAATCCGTTAACATGATCCTTTTTATTATAGTAATGACATAATAATAAATACGAAATAGTAATGTTATTATAAAAAAATTTGTTTCCACTATATATTTTTCATTCAAATTCCAAACAATATTACTAATATATTTAGAAAATATAAAAATAAACATAATATTAATTATGTTTTATCTTCATTTTTTTTTATAAATCATTTTGATCTTTTTCACAATTCACAGAAACTATTTCTATTTACTATGTTTATACATAATAACTATTATGTTTATTTTTACCAAATAGCTTTTCAACAAAATAATGATAATAACTATTATGTTTAAGTATTATGTTTATTGTGTTTATTGTTATAATTATTGATTTTGTTATAACTATTGTTAATTAATATTATTGATAGAAGATAAACAAATTCTCTTTCTTATTATTCTTAATGGCGTTGCTGTTGTTGTTATTATTATTATTATTAACTCTCTCTTGAAATTTGTCACATATTTGGCTGCTTTGGTAAAGACCTTTAAAGCTCTTTTCTCCATGTGCACTACAAGATAGGTTCTTTAGCATACAAAAAATTTAAAAATATACTTTCAAAATGCCAAGTTATAAAAAAGTACAATTGAATTTTTTATTTTAAAAAAGGTAAAAGTTTGATTATTTTATCATTTGGGTTTTTTGTCATGATTAGTTCTTTGCAATTTATCCCTTGTTATTCGTAAAGACCACTTCTTTTAGTTTACCAGGTCGTTCGTCCCCCATTATTTGTGGTGACCAATTCTTTAATTGTTCCAACCCTTCGTTCTCTCTTTAAAATTAGTAATACACTTTAGTCAGTTTTCTATTCCTAGTTTTTTAAAAAAAAAAAAAAAAAATCAAACGACAAAGATCTATCACAGCGGCCAATTATTTATCTATAAGAACTATAAAAATGAATCGAAATAATTTTAAGTTAAGAATTATGAAAGAGACGTAAAAGACTTGTCTATGATTAATTAAAATGTTACATATATCAAAGATATTACAAATTTAACTTCTTCTTTTTCATTATTCAATATGCTTATGATATCAAACATTTAAAATATTGCAAGTTTGAATAATTATTTATTTTATTTCAAGATTTTCATTTAAATCTAAGGGCTTTAACTACTACAGTTTAATTACGTGGCATTTTGAAATTAGATTTTCTTATTTTTTGAAGCTAAAGGGCCTATCTTGTAGTGCGTTTATTAGGGGAAAATAGTTTCATAAGTCTTTTAGAATATTGCCAAAAATGTGACAAAGTATGAGAGAAATAATAAATAATAAATTTTTTATGTTATATCAATAAAAATAAAAATAATTATAAATACAAGGACAACATCAACAATTACAACAAAAATTATAGGAAACATATTTTTTATGTTTATGATAATTTTTTTTAGTTGAAAAATCTATTCTAACTCAACTTTGTGTGGAAAAAAAATATAATAATTGTTATCTATAAACATAAACATCATGGACAGAAAGTTGCAGAACTCGTTAGATTTTGAAAATAAAATCAAAATAACTAAAATATAAATAACAAATAAAATGATTATAATGTACATATATTTTGATATTTCCTGTACATGCCATTATATATTGTAATTTGAGACGATCTTGCATGGAATGTTGGATAGAGTGCTGTTGCCTTTTGTCCAACATTAATTAGAGATCAAATAATTGTTTTATTAGTACTACTACCTACTAGCAAAGCTAGGGTATGATAGTAATATATATATATATTCATATGACTACTAATATGCTCGATTGTCTCTATTCTAATTCCAATAATCTTTTACGCATTATTATTATTATTATTATTATTATTATTATTATTATTATTATTATTAATTTGCCTTATTCTGCTACCCAAAGAATAGATAATCAATAGTCCATTGTAGTTTGTTTCTAAGGCTACATATTACGCTTACATTTTAGCCTTCAACCTATCCTCTTAGTATTGTGCAACATTCCTAAAGAATGACTACGGGCTTTGCATAATGAAAGCAAATTGTGCGAGTTTTTTTTTTTTTTTTTTTTGCTCTAATAAATAAAGTGAGTGATCATTGTTATATATTTTTTCGTACGTTCTTTACAAATTTTTTTTTTTTAGGATAAAATTTGGTTACAAATTTGGTTATTGCCTAAGACTACAACTTCCATTGAAAAAAATTATTATGACTACATATTTTAAAAATCTAATTATTAAATTGCATGTTCCTTATACGCTTAACACACATATCAAATTTTATGCAATCAGATGTTATTTACTATATGATTCATAAACTTATTTTTTATACATAATTTTATACTACAAAAACTTGCAATTTAAATTAATTGATGATATAGTTATTAATCTTTAATTTCCTGAAAAGTTTGCAAGCATAAAGAATATAAGAAGAAAATGTAATTCAATAGTGGATTTCTCAAAATTTATATCTAATAAAAAAATATTAAGTGAAGTTATAGTTTTAAGTTACAACCAAGTTTGTAGCCAAATTTTTTCTTATTTTTAATGCTAACATTATGAGAATAACTGTGGGTTCTACATTTAAAAAAAAAAAAAAAAAAAAAAAGATAGAGGTGAATTAGGAAAAAGTTTACGTAAAAAAAAAAAAAAAAATAGAGAATTAAGAAAGAGTTGTTTTCCTCTAAATAAAGTAAGTTAGTTTTTAAAACTCACTTTAGAAAATTGTAGAAATAAAAATAAAAAAGAGAGCATAATTCAAATACAAATAAGACACAATCAAATACAACAAATATAATTGAAACAATTTTTTTAGGAATTTTATAAAAAGACTAATAGTATTAAATGTTGCAAAATATGAAAATTCTTGTTCATGCTGCCTTGTAGTATAATATTTTATGTTTAGTATATTTGTAAAGCACTTGGAGTGGGAATGTCATCATTGAGTCTAAATCTTCAACAGTTGAGCCGATACTTGAGGAAAGATATTCAATAAGGGTTTGTTTTATTGAAAATTATGATATAATAGCAAGGACCTTTTTATATTGATCAAATTTATATTGATTGATATCCAAGGAGCCACATCCGTAAACCATATGAAAATAAATCTAAACCAAAATATCACTTTAAGAAGTACTCTCTTTCATTCTATTTATATACTTTCAAGAAAAATGTTAGGGATGAAATAAAATTTGAAAACATTTTCAGAACATCTTTCTTTTGAGTTGATGATGTGAGTCCTAGTAAAATCCTATTTGATTAAAAAAATTAATTAATTTATGTTGAGTTGACACTCACTTGTTGTGATATTTTGTTGTGGCCATTGAAAATTTATTCTTTCAAAGAACCAGCTAGAGGAGAAACATTACATGAGAAATCCTCTGTCCACAGTATTTTCACAATATTTTCTAAACTAATACTAAGTGACAAGTTATTACTTAGTGAGCATAAAATTAATTTGGCAAAAAGAACATTTTAGTCCCTACATTTTCAGCGATTCCCATTTTAGTCCCTACATTTTATTTTTACCGCTTTTAGTCCCTATCCTGAAAAACGCTTCTCGTTTTGGTCCCTGCCGTTACATCAGAAACGAAGAAAGCTGACGTGGCAAACGGTAGGAATAAATAATACTAAATTAAAGCTGACGTGGCCTAAATTTATAATAAAAAATATTTTTTGGCATTAAAAAATGCCACGTCAGCATTTAAATTAAAAAATTAATTTATTAATTTTAACTAAATAAACAGAATTAAAAACTAAAAATCATATGAATTGAGATCTAAGTGTGTCTTGAACAAGAACAACAAGAACACAAAACTGAAAAAAATATTTAAAGCAAAAAAAACTGAAATAAAAAAACCAAACAAGCTTAAACTCTTAGAAGCATACTTGTGAACACTCTTTCAACTTTTCCTCATCTAGAAACTGTAAGATCAAGAACACGAGCTCTCTACTAAGTGACGACATGGTAGCCGCCCACCTCTTGTTCGATTCCCAACAAACCAAAATCACCAAAAACACCACTAGATTTGCAAAAATAAAAATAAAAACTCAAAAGGGTTAATTTCTAACTACCTTTATTATTTAAAAAGAAAAACAGCACATAGATTCAATCAAATCTATACCCAAAACCAGATCACTAAACTCCCATCCTTAAAACACAAAAAGAACCCATTTTTACATACAAAAATTATTACCATGTACTTATTAGAAGACAAACATGTGCGAAGTAAAAATCAACTAAACGAATAAATAAAAAAGTCAAAATGAAATCTGGGATTTTTTTTTTCTTTTTAAATTTTTACTTAAGAGGATCACAGAAACAAAAGAAAGTTGCTTCAGACCATGTGGATATCAAAAATGCAAAAGCCACATGGTGTGAGGGTGAGATGAGAGCAAATCGACGGCGAAAATCAGTGCTCGACGACGAGGCGAACTCGACTGGGTCCTCACGGCGGCGACGGCGTCCTGACGGCATCCTCAACGGCGTCCTTGACAGCGTCCTCGACGACAACAGAGATCGGTGCAAAGAGAGAGGGAGAGACTAGAGTTTAGCTTGTTTGGTTTTTTCTAAGTGTATGTATTTTTTTTTTTTTTTTAATTTCTGGGTTTATGTTCTTGGATTTGAGTTTGTGTTCTTGTTCAAGACACACTTAGATCTCAATTCATATGATTTTTAGTTTTTAATTCTGTTTATTTAGTTAAAATTAATAAATTAATTTTTTAATTTAAATGCTGACGTGGCATTTTTTAATGCCAAAAAATATTTTTTATTATAAATTTAGGCCACGTCAGCTTTAATTTAGTATTATTTATTCCTACCGTTTGTCACGGCAGCTTTCTCCGTTTTTGATGTAACGGCAGGGACCAAAACAGGAAGTGTTTTTCAAGATAGGGACTAAAAGCGGTAAAAATAAAATGTAGGGACTAAAATGCGAATCGCCTGAAAATGTAGGGACTAAAATGTGCTTTTCGCCAATTAATTTTAGTGGTGAGTTCAAATTAAAACTAGTAATAACTTACCATTTAAAATTTTTTTGTAAAAATATTATAAAAATGTTGTGGATGTAACATTTGTATATTCTTGTAATATATTCCTTTTGATACCACTCTATTATTTTCTTTTCACTTCAATCTCTTCCTAGAAGTAATATGGGTTGTGTTAACGGGCACTGTAAGGTGTCTGTCAGTGCCCGTTAACACCAAACTTTGTGTTAGATATTTTGTCTTTATGTTAGTGTTTTTTTAGTTTTATACACTTTTGAGTCAGGTTTATACCAATTCTCCTATTAATTCAAAAAAAAAAAAAAATTTATTAAGTAAGACCCGCATCTGCCGAAGTAATATTAATATTTTGACTATTATAAATTTCATCCGTCCTATAAACAAAAGAAATAGATCTCCAAACTCCAATCGAGTACCAAGAAACAACTTGCTTAAAGAGACAAAGTGGTAGATGATGCAATGATATCCTGTATAATAAAGAAGAAGAAGAAATCATAAAGAGAAAAGTTTTGATTGGTGTAAGGTATTCACATGTTTTAAATAATATATAGTTCCACCAACATTCTCGAAATTTTATGGCTTGTTTGGTACATCAACTTAAATACATATTTTCAAATTTTAAACAATATTACATATATTTTTATATATTTTTTCACTCACACATATTTTTAAATCCGACTCTTAATTTCCAACAAGTGCTGCAATAATTGCGCTATTATACAATTTTTGTATTGTGATTTGTGAGTGTCCATACTTTGAATATTGTGACATGTGATGTGAGGTGGGATTCTTATTAATATTCAAATAAGTTTATTCCCCGTTTTTGACTCATGCGGTGCCTCGTGATAAGCACGAACCAATCAGCCTCAAACCGGAATTCAGACTTTTATAGAAGATAGATTGTTGCGTTTTACACGGATAGCCATCTCTTCTTTCTAAATTTTAACACAAGCTAGACTAGTATTTGGGTGGAATGAAGGCAAGTTCTTACTCAATCCGCTTAAAAACTCTTGCTATTTTTTTTTGTCTATCTAGATTTTTTTTTTATAATAATAATTCAATAATTACAATGAGAGAATGGAAAGATTTAAATTATAGATGTCTTGAAAATTTAAAATGTGTCAATTAATTAAGTTACAAAGCTCTTGAGTCTAAATATTTTTATCTAAATCTGGCTCATAAAATATTTTTTTAATTAGTAGATAAATTGATAAACTAATATTATATATGGTATTGACTAAGAGACTAAATAAGGTTGTATGGCTTGTTACCTTTTCATATATTTTATATTTAGGAATAAAACTATTTAATACATGTGTGTTTTTTATTTTATTTTTTCGAAATATTAAAGGCAAGATAATGTTAAAAAATTTTAGTCATTTTCATTTGGAAAAATTATATATATAAGTCAATGTGAGATTTATATTTTTAACACAAGTACACTTTTTTGGATGGATTGAGATTTGGTGCAATGCTGATTAAGGGTTGTGATTCAAGTTAAAAAGTCATTTGAGAGCTAAGATATTTTTTTTAAAGTGCATCCGTAGCAGATCGTGCAAAAATTATGCCATTTTGCCACACCAAATGCCTACTTTATTATTTTACCACATCATTTTACAACATCTCATTTATCAGATGTTTTATAATTCAATTCTATACATTAAAATAATATTCACTACACATTAAAATACATTAAAATAATATTTACTACACATTAAAATACATTAAAATACATTAAAGTACAAATATTTGGTTTACCACATCTGTCCGTACCATTGCAAATTTGCAATGGTACGGACACAAAATGGTATATGTGGTAAACATAAACAACATATACAACATCTACTAAATGACTATTTTTTGTGTTTGGTGTGGGATATGTGCCAAATATTTAGCATTTGGCACATATCCCACATCTACTGTGGGTGCTCTTAGGCTGAAAAAAGAAGTGAACTTTTTAACTTTGAATGTCAACTCTTTATTGGTATTGCACTAACTCTCAATCCTAATAAGAATTTATGAACAAATTTAGCTCATAGTATATATTGCACCTAATTATCCATCCAGATTTCACTAACTTTGATAGTTGGTGATAGGTTGGGTGGTCTGAAACCGGAAACTTGCCTCAAACATTTTGAGTGTTGGTTTTCTAAGTTAGGAATCCGATGAACCCAACCCGACACAAAAAAACCCAAATATTTGAAAAAGATCTCGCAATCTTTGACTAGATTTTTTGAACTCCAACTAAATCTATCGAAAATTCTCTTGTTGTCGTTTTTATTTGGTTTCAACCTCCAGCCACCACCCCTAGACAACCAATCAAAACCAAACCGTTGCTTCTCTTTAGTTGACGATGAGTCTCATCTTCTGCCACCCAAGATGATTTGGTCGAGTCCAAAACCAACTCGAATCAACCTGTGAACACCTTTAGGCATAAAACTCTAAAAATATTTTTTTTAATTTTAAAATAAAAGGCTCTAAAATGATATTAGATTACGCTCTGTTTGTTTTGAAAGAAAACGTTGTGTGAAGATAGTTTTTCGTATTTTCTAGTGTTTTGTAGCATCAGAAAAAATGAGTCAAAAGAAAACTATATTTAATCAACTGAAAAAATATGGTCTATTTTTAGAGACTGTTTTCTACTAAATATTTTTGGAAAATAACTCTATCTTACAGCAAGCTAAATAAAGAAAATTAAGAGATTATTTTTCAATTCATTTAAAATTGCTACCAAACTTAGGAAAATGAGAAAATTTTATAGAGACTACTTTTTGAAAAATGACTCATTTTCTCTAGAATACATTATGGCTGAAACAATCAAAGCTAATGAAAAAAATCTAGATGCATAAATTTTACTACACATTTTGTCACAATTTACATATGTCTCGAGTTATGATTGGATTACTATTACGAAGAACCAATGGTGGATCCATGTGTAAAATAATATATTCCAATAATAAATTGACTAACTTTAAAGTCATGGTAAAAAATTGCAACAAATTATGTTGGTCCTCCAAGAATTGTGAATTAGTTGGGTTCGTTGTTACTTGTTGACAAACTTTTAAAATGACCTTAAGGCTAAGGGTCTTATTTGGTCATCATTAACAGTAACACGTGCACAAATATTATTAGTCAAAGTATAGACATCACATGTACATCATTAAAAAAAGAAGAAGAAGATGAAGATATATATGTACATAATTACATAGTCCAAGCATTCCCTCAAAAAAAAAAATAATAATAATAGTAATAATACATAGTCCAAGCATACAAAACAAATAACACATGATAATGCTCTCTCATGAGTCATGAACGACAGAACGAGTCATGGTCATGTTCAAAGAATGGCTGCTATATTTAATACGAGCGAGCGGTGATGAAAGTGAACTGATTAGTGATTATCCTAAACAAGACAAAATGCTCTCTCCACACAACACTAGTCTAAATCCCATGAAACAGATTTGGTTGGCAATGCTAACCTCGAATAGCCAATCCACTCTGTCTCTCTCTCATGTCATCCCTACCCATTTTGTCTTCACTTATCTGAATCAATACTTTCTCTCTCTTCTTACCTCACCATTTGTTTGGTTTCTGTTTTTTCTTCTTTGTACCGTATTATTGGACGTTCAATCTCTCTCTCTCTCTCTCTCTCTGCTTCTCTCTTCAGCATTATCTGCTGTGCAACTCCTCTTTGGCACCCTCTCATTCATTCTTTCTCCTAAGGAGCCCAAGGTGTGTTCTTTGCTTAACCGTTGTTTCATATTCAGTGTTCTTTTACTTTGGTTTTCACTGTATGCTGCTGTATACTCTGTTTCTTATAGGATTATTCGCATCTGGGTTTTGATTAGAATTGTGATTGAGATGTAAAAGTTAAGGTCTTTACTTTTTATATTGAAACGGGTTGTGACTGTTTTTTAAAATCAGTTTGTGATTTATGTTAATTTGTTGTAGTTCTTATGACTTGGGATTTTAGTCTCAGGTTGTGTTTGGCTTATTTGGTTTTTACAGAATTTGATTGCAAGCAGTTTAATTGTATTCTTTGTAAGCTGGCCAATCAGAACTGATTCGGTGTAAAAAAAAGTGAAAGTCCCTTTGAATGCTTGAGCTAATTACCTAGTAGTAAAGGTGGGGAATTTCATGTCTTTAAAATAAAGTGGATGCCCATTCTTTTCTTTTAAAAGCATGAGAAATAGGAGGATCACTATTTTCAAGCTAGGGGTGTTGATGAATCTTATAATGGATAAATGCATGAAGGTGGTAGAAACTTTTGAGGTGCAATTTCAGGGGACTAAGCCCTGTTTCTCTGTGGTTTATGAATGATGCATGAGCATAATTAGAAACTATCTCAATATTTTATTTTGGATTTTCATTGGATAATTTCAGATTTTAACGTTTTTATTTGTTTAGTTTGAGTTGTAGGGATGTTTATCTTTATCTTGTAAATCCTGGAAGCTCTAAAGCTTCAGATGATTTATTTTGTAATCAGACAATTATTATTATTAATAAGAGATTATTTGTGCAAAATTGCATTGTGTTTGGTGGTGATTCCAAACAACCTTTAGGTGGTGAATTCTATGGTTTAAGGTGGGACTAATCTAGGCAGGAAGCCTAGGTTGTCCTGCATCAATGAACTTCTTTGAATATTGGTTGCATTACTTTTAGCAGATTTTGCTCTATGAATTTGCTTATATATGCCAGAAAAATGTTTCATAGAATCCAGTTTTAGTAAATTTAGATATACTGCATACTTGTGTTTTTCAAATTTTCTTTTATTTTGATGGATACTCTTCTCAATTTCTAAGCATGTACTTCTTACTTAGGTTCTTGCACATTATTGCCTTTATCAGAATTTGTGTGATTTTAATATTATTAAAATCACTTCCAGAATATTCTGCAGATAGCATAAACAATCCTTTGGAGAGATGGAGATAACTAATGTTACGGAGTATGAGGCAATTGCCAAGGAGAAATTGCCAAAGATGGTTTATGACTACTACGCATCAGGTGCAGAGGACCAATGGACTCTTAAGGAGAACCGAAATGCATTCTCAAGGATTTTGTAAGCTATTCTTTTACAGTGACCCCAAAAATAGTTTTCTTTTGCTCTGATGTGTTTCATTTGCCTTTTTTCTCGTGATCCATGCTTTTGCTTTGATATCTATTTTGTACTTGATATTTTCCCTTTTTTCCTGAAAACAAATTGTAGTTCTTCCTTTTCCCAATTGTAGGTTATGTTCCTAATTCTTTTATTTCTTTACCTCAGGTTTGTTGTTGTATCTCTTCTCTCAAAATTTCTCTTTGTTTATTGGAAATAGGTTTCGACCTCGTATTCTTGTTGATGTAAGCAAGATAGACATGGCCACAACTGTTCTGGGCTTCAAAATCTCAATGCCCATCATGATTGCTCCCACAGCCATGCAGAAGATGGCTCACCCTGAAGGTATGTACCTTTGGTGTTAGTTATATTCATATAATGTTTGTACATATATACATATATGGCATTGTTAAATATAAAATAGGCAAGTATATTATATATGTCCAAAATATGTGCATAATATGTCTATTATACCTACATTATTCATACCTTATAGATGATGTTGGAGTGCGTATGGGACAATTTAGAGATAAATTTCCTATTGGCTACAATATATAACTGTCTACTTGTTCTACTTTCATTTCGAACCAAAGTATGCTTCTTCTTCTTGGTTCAAACAAAAGTATGTATGTAACACCTGCTTTTCCAGGAAGCTTTGCTAAGAAGGTTCATTTAAGAGGTTTTAAAGGAATTATATCTTGTAATTTTCATCTCCAAAATTTCATATGTGCAACTTCACCTCTTTAGAAGAGGATCTTGATACAATAGTTTCTACACTCTGCTGTCATCTTTCTTTCCTTTCCTTTAATTTTTTATTGGTCTTTGTTTCAAGTACTGGGTTAATAACAGTGTCAGGGCTGTACTATACCATTCCTCTTAGACACTTTTAAGAGTTCCAAAGTTATATAGTATGCATTAATTTATTTATGGAGGTAAAGAGGAAAAAAAAAAATTCAAACTATTTTTTCCCTAAATGGAGGTAAAGGTACTTCTAAATGCAGTTGAAAGTTATTTCACAAAATATAGATTCTGATATCTTATTTAAATTAGAAGGTGAATATGTTGGTAACTTTGAATAAGCATTCTTCTTTATAGGCCAACTACATGGCTCCTTTTAACCATCATCCATGGGAATGGTGTAGCTGCACTTTCTAAGAAATACTTTTTATTATGAAATGCATGCTTAAAAGTTCATAAAGAGTTTTTGCATGTTGATATAGTTTGATTGATGGCTAATTTTTTTTAGTGTACATATCAGAAAGTTTTTTCTTTATAAAAAATAAATAAAAAAGATTTTAGGTTAAATTTAACAAGGTAAATCTCATGCAGGAGAGTATGCAACAGCAAGAGCAGCATCAGCAGCTGGCACTATTATGGTTGACTTTTCCACTATTTTTTTTTTTTTTGGTTCCCGCAGTGGGGTTGTTTAAAATTTAAATTGAATTAAAATTTTCTTGTATTTCCTTGATAGTGTTGATTTCAATGTGTAAAACTAACTGGGCCTGCCACACTCTGTGGATTTCCAAAATAATTGTAATCAATGTTAACATGTTGTTTATGCATGATTGGTGGTTTCAGACACTTTCCTCATGGGCTACTTCCAGTGTTGAAGAGGTTGCTTCAACAGGACCTGGCATTCGCTTTTTCCAACTCTATGTGAGTTCAAGAGATCATCCCTTAATTTCCTGTTATTTGTCTTTCTCTTTCCTTTGCTAAAATCAGTGTTTTTACTTACTGATGTCTGTTGTTGATCTTGGCTTGAGCATCTTGAAGAGTTATTATAAAACCCTCATTAGTCACAAACCCAGATTTAATTGCATATTCTCCCCATTCCTCTCTGGGCCCTTTAATTTTTAACTTTCCTTCTTATTGATATATTTTTTCTAATAAATGCTGTCACCTGTCAGTTTTCTGTTTCTTTTCTGTTTTAAGCTCTCTTCGTTCCAACAGAGTGGCCCTCTGGCTATTTTTCAAGAGATCATCCTACTTCCTACTTTTGAAGTCATTACTTTTTATTGAGTCCTGAAGTAACTTCAGTGGAGTGTGTGATGCTTAATGGGTTTTTCTTTTTGACTGTTACTTGTCTTAGAATTGCTTTCTCTGGTTATTCTTCAGGTGTATAAAGACAGGAATGTGGTTGCACAGCTTGTAAGAAGAGCTGAAAGGGCTGGTTTCAATGCAATTGCCCTGACTGTGGACACTCCAAGGCTTGGCCGCAGGGAGGCTGACATCAAGAACAGGTGAGCATTTTTTCAAAGTGCAATTTGAAAAATAAAGGAAGATAAAACAATTAGAAAGGATTAGCTTGTCCAAATATTTCTGACATGATTGAAGAATAAGCTACGAGTTTGCTGAATAAGAAACTTAATTTACAGATTTGTTTTGCCACCATTTTTGACTTTGAGGAACTTTGACGGATTGAATCTTGGAACGATGGATAAGGTGGGTCACCATTTTGACTTTTTAATATCAGACAGATAATTTTCTGTTTATATAATATATATATATAGTATATATATATATGATTTTTATCCATGATCACACGTGGTTGACCTGCAGACCAATGATTCTGGACTAGCCTCATATGTTGCTGGACAAATTGACCGCTCTCTCAGCTGGAAGGTAAGATGGCTGTTTATATATAAGACTTCTAGAAATATGAGAAATTTGTACTAATTTGAATTATTTTCTCATTTGTTTGAACAGGATGTGAAGTGGCTTCAGACAATCACCAAATTACCAATTCTTGTGAAGGGTGTCCTTACTGCTGAGGATAGTATGGTGTATAAGAGAAACCCCCCAACCCTACCAAAAAAAATCCCTCTCTGATTTGTTTATTTTTAAATCTAGAATTTTCAAAAATCTTCTAATTTAATCCCATCTCTTGTTCTACAATGCAGCAAGGCTAGCCATACAAGCTGGAGCTGCAGGAATCATCGTGTCCAATCATGGAGCTCGCCAACTTGATTATGTTCCTGCAACTATTATGGCTTTGGAAGAGGTAGATTTTTATTTTTATTTTTATTTTTTTGCTCCAGCATGATGTAGTTCATTTATAAACATTTCAATTTTCCATAATGGGTTATATATAAGCATGTTTAATCAACAAGTGTAGGTAATCCAATGATATCATGCTTAGTTCTGTTATTCATGTGTCACTCTTCTTTTAATTTGTATATTTTACTTTCTTTTCAATATATTCCTCACGAGTTCCCTGAAGTTGAATGCTAGAATTGTAACAATGCTTCCTCTATAGTCACAAACAAATGTTTTTCCAAATTATTGATAAATCTGCTAGAAGATAAAGATTATGTGTGTGTGCGCGCGTGCATGCTAAGAGATTTTGTTGTCCTCACTTATATGGTGATTTTTTTTTTTTTTTTGGTTATTTATATTCCTGAATTCTTTTTATCATTCAGTTTTTCCAAATTTTTTGATTGTATCACTGAGTTTTTCTGTTGTTTCATAAATTTGCTTTTCCCTTATCTTGATATTGTACATATGTCAAAAGAATTTGTTGAAGTTGCATTGCTTTGAAATCGAACCTTGTAATATTTTAATATTATGGTTCTGATTGGGATGACTTAGGTTGTCAAAGCTGCACAAGGCCGAGTTCCTGTTTTTCTGGATGGTGGAATCCGGCGAGGGACAGATGTCTTTAAAGCATTGGCTCTAGGAGCATCGGGCATATTTGTGAGTAAATATTATGCTATATGACCATTACAGAGAAATAGCTGCCTATAATGACCAATGAGATATTTCTACTTGCCTTGGATTCTTATATTAAAATTACTGAATACGAATAACAATTTGTAATTTAACAGTGGTACTTCCTAATGTTGGATCTTGTGATATTTTTCCTGGAAATTTGGATAAAATTAATAATCCGACAAATGATGTATAAATTAAGAAGCATGAAAGAATAGTTACTCACAAGCTCCAGGTCCCTTAGCTAATTGTCATCCATATGATCCTCTTGTCCTGTATCAGATTGGAAGACCTGTTTTATTCTCACTGGCTGCTGAAGGCGAGGCTGGTGTAAGAAAAGTACTTCAGATGCTTCGGGATGAGTTTGAACTAACAATGGCTTTAAGTGGTTGTCGCTCACTTAAAGAGATTACCCGTGACCACATTGTAACTGAATGGGACCGTCCGTATCTTTCACCCAGGTTGTAAGATTATAATGCTGCTTCTTGTTCATTATTATGGTGGGAGGTTATTTCAGGAACCTGTCTTTTGTAAGAATAACACCTCTCACATTTGGTTTGGAAATATATATTGAAGAGTTTGAACTTCTGTAACACAATAAATGAGATTATTACAAAACTACTTAGTTGGGGATGGGGTTATGAACTTATGGCACCAATGCAGCATATTTTTGTAACGGAGAGTGCTTTATTTTGTTTCTAAGCAACTGGTGGTGAAGAAAATATATCATATATGGCAATTTGACCGTTCACTTCAAGTAAAATAGTATTTCTCTGCATCCTGCTGAGGGCTAGGATTTTCAATTTTGCACTGCTTATCTTTGTTCGTCATTTAGCTTTGACCATTCATCTTTGTTAAATTATTTATTTTTTTTTTTTTTTGAGTGACAAAACTAAAAAAAAAAAAAAAATTCTAGACAATCTTCAACTTGTAAGTTCTATCACTTAAAGTCATTGATATAAGTTAAGTTGAGCACTAAAGCGTTCAAAATTTGGTTTGATTTAATATTTTATGGAACTCTGGTTTAAGATCAAACTCAATATTTTTGTATGAACTTTTTTTTTTTTTTTTTTTTTTTTTTTAATACTGAATGAGCACAAGACTGTTTCTTTTACGGTTGGACTTGATTTTTTAATTTTCTGAATGAGCACAAGATTGTTTCTTAGATCTATCACTATTGACAATATTATATTGTAGGGCATTTTTTTCAAGGGCTAGTATGGGTTTTGTGGACTAGACTTGTGCAATGCACACTTGTTTGGGCCCGAACACATTCAACTGCTAAAGAGATCTCTTGATAACATTGTTTTCAAGACAACCATCAACAATGATCCACCAAAAAAAAAAACAAATAACAGAAAATAATGCAAAATAACAGAAAAGAGATAATAATAAAAAAATGTGGAAATTAAAGGTAGATAGGATAAAAAAAAATTATAAGTAAATGGAGTAAAAAGAAGTACTAAAAGGACAAACACACATAGAGCGAGAGTTTTGGTCCTCCAATGGTAGCACCGGTAAGAATTGCCACTGACAGTGGTCTATGGCTGAACCCAACAGATAGAGAGAGGGAGAGACTGCTTGAAGAGAACTTGTTCTAGTGTTCTTTAGCCAAACATAGGCAGCTTCCAAAATTTATGCAAATATTACTCTTTCATATCGTAATTGCACTGCACTGTTTATTATTATATTTTTAATGCTTTAACCATGAAAGCGATAACACATTTTTAAAGCCACAAGTAGGTAACGTGAAATCAACCCTAACTTGTATGTGTGTGTCTATATGTATATATATGGTCGGGTTTAAGTTACACTTGGTGTAATTCTAAATAATGTTACATCACTCAATATTTTTTAATTAGATGCAAATTTTGACAAATCTATCGTTAGATTACATTATCTTCATATATTTTCCATGCTTGCAAAATTTCAAGATGATCAAAGATTAATAGTCAAGTCATCAATCAATTTTTTAAATTTAAGTTTTTGTAGTTTAAAATAATGCATAAAAAGATGAGTTTATGGATCGAATGGTAAATTACATCCGAATGACATGAAAATTGGCATGATTGTTAAGAACATCTAAAACATGTAATTTAACGGTGAGATTTTCAAGATATAAATTCTATAACAAGTTATTGGGTGGTGTAATATTATTTAGAGTTACACTAGGTGTAACTTGAACCCAACTCATATATATATATATATATATATATATATATATATATATAACATAGGCCAATTATTGGTCTACATTGTACTAGCAATGTAAGATTTACATTGCAAACTAAACAAATATGTATACCATTACATTTGAAAAACGTGTATAACATTGTACGCATTTACATAAAAGTGTACAACATTATATTTAGTTTATTCAACTATCACTTTAGTTAATGTTTTATATTACTATTTTTATTTAAAATCCTTCTCCCTGTTTGTTTCTTAAAAAAAAAAAAAAAAAGAATTATTCTCCCCGTTTGATATGACTAATTCTTCTTTTTAAAAAATCGACTAATTTACTTGAGCAATGTGAGGGATACTACAAATTTAACTGCATAAGCCTTACAAATTGACATGTCATCAATCAAAAAGATTGATTCAAACATTTATATATTATTATATTTTTATGAGACATTTATATATTGTTTAAGTAACACCAATCATATCATTGCCACATAACATTAGTTTGTAAGTTTTTTATAGTAAAATTTGTCGTAATTTCAACTTTTTATTTTATTCACTTAATGATGATTTGGTTAAATTACTACTATTAATCTATAATTTAAATAAAAAATACAATTGGTTGCACTTCAACATCTACAAGATAATAAACGAATAATATTGTAATTGACGGCACAACATTTTGTAAAACTTATGTAATAAAATTTGTATTTTTTTTTTGTTTTTAAGGAATAACTCAATTTTTTATGCCTTCTCAGTAGCTGAGGAAAACAAATTTACCTCTCACATTTTTTAATAGAACTAAATCATAATCATTTGTCCCTTTGGGGACCTTCAATAATATAAGCACGCAAACCCAACGAAGCCACTCATATTTGAATTTCTCATTCAACTCCAATTCAAAATTGAAAACCAGAACGACAAAACCCACATAATGGATCATATCAAGAGCCCATGGAGCGCAGAGGACGAGCTGGTTCATAACCACAACCCATTCTCAACTTTCTCATGCAAAAAACAACTGTTCCAGATCTGTTTTCACATATCCGCAAAACCGATTTAACCAACCTGGTTCATGATTTTCCCTGTGAACAAAGTTCATCTCAAATGATGTGTATTATATACAATGGTAAACATTTTTCAAACATAAATATAACAATAAGAGTGCAAACGCAGCCAACAAATAAAAATATTTTGGTATTAGTTTCTAATATTGAATTTAATAATAAGTTATTGAGTGGTGTAATAGTGCCTAAGATTGTATTCAAGTTACACTTGGTGTAACTCTAAGTAATATTATATTAACCAATAACTTGTTATAGAATTCATATTTTGAAAATCCCACTGTTGAATTAAATATTCTATATATTCTTAACATTTATGCCAATCGGATGTAATTTACCATTCAATTCATAAACTCATTTTTTATGCATTATTTTAAACTATAAAAACTTGAATTTAAACAATTGATTGATGACATAACTATTGATCTTTAATCACCTTGAAATTTTGCAAGAATAGAGAATATAAAAAGATAATGTAATCTAACAGTGAATTTGTCAAAATTTGCATCCAAATAAAAAATATTGAATAGTGTAACATTGCTTAAAACTACACTAAGTGTAACTTGAACCCAACATAAATATATATATATATAAATATATATATATAAAGCCAAAACTAAAAGAAAATTCAATTAGATTTCAAATTAGAATTCAATTAGAGTCTAATTTTGCGCCATGTGTCCCATCTAATTATTGTTGCTAAAATGAAATCTTAGAAATCTTCTATTGTTTTCAAATACAATAAACATATTTATTATTGTTATTAAGTGAACTTTAATTATTATTACTCAGAATTCTTTTATCTATTAGTTTGTCTTTACTCTTTACAATTCTTTTATTGAACAATCCAACTCAACTTTGAGAACTATTGTTCTTTGCAATTATATTAAGTGTACTTTGAGTTTTGATTGTAGCTAGCTTTTTTTTTTTTTCCCTACTATTTGTAGGTCCTATGTGAGTCTCTACTTATTTTATTTAGTGTTTACCTTTCATTTACGTTACTTTCAACAAAAATTTAGATAAGTTATTCCTAAATGGACACTACGAAAATATTTGTTGTGTTAACATTTGCTTTTATCTTCACTCAATCACTCTTGATTTGTGTCATACCCCTTGTGTGTGTAAAGAATCACCCATCATCTAATGGTTTAATTGTCTTTTAGTGTTAACATTTATTACCCATTGACTGACTAGCCTATGCCCTCAGTTCCCACTCAACAAATAACAAATTAAAAGCACATTCATATTCAACCACTAATTTTTATTTTCAAGGTTTTAGATCAAATTGAATTGTCGTTGGACTTTTTATTTATTTATTTAAAACTGCCAAAACATTGGTAAGAGGATCATATTTAAGATTATTTCAGCTATGCTTAAAAAAAAAGTTTTGAGTGTTTAAAATTTTATTTTAGGGGTTAAAACAAATAAAAATAAAAAATAATTTCTAGACAATTTTCAACTTGTAAGTTATAATCACTTAAAGTCATTGATATAAGTTAAGTTGAGCACTAAAATGTTCAAAATTTGGTTTGTTAATTTTTATGGAACTTGAGTTTAAGATTAAACTCAATTTTTATGTTTGAACTTGATTTTTATTAAAAAATTCCTGAATCCGCACAAGACTGTTTCTTTTATGTTTGAACTTGGTTTTTTAATTTTTTGAATGAGCACAAGATTGTTTCTTAGATCTATCACTATTGGCAATATTATATTGTAGGGCATTTTTTCGAGAGCATTTGTATGTGTTTTTTGGACTAGTCTTGTGCAATGCACATTTGTTTGGGGCCTTTGGGCCCCAAACACATTCAACTTCTAAAGAGATCTCTTTCAAGACAACCATCAACAATGATCCACCAAAAAATAACAAATAAGAGAAAATAAAAGAAATAAAAGAAAAGAGATAAAAATAAAATAAAATAAAATAAAAAGTGGAAATTAAAGGTAGCTAGGATAAAAAAAAAAAAAATTTATGAGTAAATGGACTAAAAAGAAAAACTAAAAGGACAAACACACGTAGAGCGAGAGAATTGGTCCTCCAATGGTAGCACCGGGAAGAATTGCCACTGACAGTGGTCCATGGCTGAACCCAACGGATAGAGAGAGGGAGAGAATGCTTGAAGAGAACTTGTTCTAGTGTTCTTTAGAAAGAACTCCATCCCATGATTTCAACTGTTATGGTTCAAACCACGACATTAGTATCATTACATAACCTTAGATCTGTGCCATCCCTGCAGCTAAATAATCCACAAAAAATTAGTAGCCTAAACTAACGACCATGCATACACTGACTTGCTTCCGTTCACAAATTTTTTGGAGAGAGCAATCTGAGAAGCATACCATGACCTCTCCCTTTTGTGAAGCAGCAAGCCAGTGAGCAATGACCTACCAACAAGATATGAAAGCTCTGATTGTAAAGCAATTTGGATGACTATTCTCACCTCTGTGACCCTCAATTGCATATGCAGCTTGCATTTGGATCTTAAATTTTGTAACTGTGGTCCCAGATATCAGTAAGGTTCCTATTTCAATTGACATGCTTTACGATAGTGACTGAGGGGAGGACACCATCCTCTTTGTAGCCTCTTTCTTCCATTAAATAAAAGCAGCACAAGAATGTTGATTGTTCCAAAGATTCCCTCAAGCATATGTAACGGGAAGCCAGATGATCCAGTCCTCACAACTCGGTCCCTCATCCTATTGAGTGGTATAAATGCAGTCTGGTGAAGCATCACTTACTCAAGCAGGCTACGCTGGTCTCAGTGAGATACAAGGGAGCACTAAAAAGTTGCTTGCTGAGAGAGGCACTGTCTTAACTTTGCCTGGAAAGTATGAAGCCATAGGCATTTTGATATATTCACAATGCTGCAGATGCCACGAGTCAACCACAAGTTATCATTGAATGCAACTTCTTGCAAGTTGCATATTCATAAAAAAATATTGACAATGGAGTGCCTTGTGAGTCAGCACAAATTTTGGGCTCAAAATGTCTGAACTCCCAAATTTGAAGCCACATGTTCAATTCATGCTGATGAAGTCATCAATCAAGTGGCAGTTTCTTCTCAAAAAAAATAAAATAAAATAAGTGGCAGTTCACTGTCAGATGAAATGTACATAACAATTCAAAAGGACTTGCCCCGTGCCTAGGTAGTCAGTATTTTCTGTTTTTTTGTTTTATTTATCTTCCTTGAAAAGAGGTTGTAAAAGACTCTTACAACTAGGCTCATCCCAGTACAACTCATCCCACCACTTTCTGCTTCCGCTGATGTGCATGAGGGAAGAAGGCAGGTTGTCCATTAAGAATGGAAGCTTCTTTAGCTTCTCACAGTCCCATACATCAATAGAGTCCAATGAATTACAAATTAATACCCTTTCGGAAATGGATTTCAATTCTGGTAAAGAAGATAAGTATAGGAGACGTAACCTGGGAATCATGATAGGAGGAAAAGCATTGCTATTTACCCCACTGGTTTCCTTCCCTTCAATGATTTCCTCTATTGAATGACAATTCCATACCTCAACCTCTTCAAGATTTTGAAGGCATGATAACAAATCAAATGTGAGTATGTATTTAAGCCTGTGACAATTGTGGATGTGCAAGGCTTTTAACTTAGAAAATAGACTGTCTGTCACAGCTCCATGACAAATTGCCTTTAAGTTAAGTAGCTTTTGGAGGATCAATTTCTCTAGACTTGGAAAGGAATTTTCATCTGCCATTATGATGTACTCTAAACCACTACAAGTGGAGATGTAACACTCTTTTAGGTCATCCAATTTTGATGTGCTTGACAGTTTAGAAAGAATGTCAATATCATCACAACCCTGCAATGCCAACTCCTGAGTATTGTCTGGGAGCTCTATTGAACTCCCATTGGTGATGAGGTTACAGCCTTGAACTTCTGCACTGTAAGTTCCCTTGGAAATAGGTAAAAGGCTTGATAGAAGTCCTATACCAATATGGTAGCTTTTCAGCACCCGCCAATGTCTAGATCTCACATAGTTGTTGAAGCTGTATGAATCCTCAAAGGAAAGACCAAGATTAGTTAGTTGTGAGGAGTTTTTGATTTCTGCAAAATCTGCTCCTCCCCCGTTTCCCTGTGAATTCAAGGACCATCTCCATTTGCTTCCAAACATTGATAGATTTTCTAGGCGGCACAGGTTTGGGATGACCCCAGCAGGAAACATGTTAAGCTCTTCTGTATAAGAAAGATCAAGACGCCTGAGATTTACCAAGCCTTTGATACCACTAGGCAACTCTTTGATCAAGGTATATGAAAGGTCCAACACCCTCAGCTCTTTCAGCATCGCTAGTGAAGGTAATTCTTCAATCTCACAAAGGCGTAACATGATTGCACGCAGATTCTGTAAACAGGAAAGGGAATCTGGAAGTGACTTTATTGAAGAATTAGACAGGTCAAGAACTCTAAGGTTTTGCATGTTCAGAAAGAATAAATCAGGGATTTTTTCCGTTAGGGGGTTTTGTTGCAGGAGCAGAGTAGATAAATTTGTGCTATTGGGATGATCTGGAAGAATTTTAATGTAGTTTTCCATTAGAGAGACCCTCTCTACATTTTCCATCCACGTCCTTGGCAATGTTTTCAATCCAACACCAGCTTTGACCATGAACCGAGGACTCTCCTTTGTGATTCTGATTGCTAAATCCCTCACCAAATCATGCATTCTTACGCACCCTGTTCCAATAACCTCCAGAAGGCAAGCATCTTTGAGTTCCTTAAGCAATGCATGGCCTTTGTTGTTCTCATGCTCCCTATCCCACACTTCATCTATGAAACCTTCTGCCATCCAATACTCAATCAGCTCCTCAACATCAATTTTATAATTCTCAGGATATAATGCACAGTACAAAAAGCAAGCCCGGACCCTGTCATTTTTTAAGTGGTTATAACTAAATTTCAGACGTGCAAAAACATCTTCCTCCATGCCTTCAATTTCAGATCTTGAGCTTTTCAATTCTTCCAGTGCATTCTTCCAAACTCTTGCATCATTGGTTTTCCTCATGGCTCGTCCCACAGTGATGATTGCAAGCGGCAAACCACCACATTCTTTAACAATCAGCTTTGCAGAGGATTTTATTTCAGGAGAAAGAAAGTCATCTATTCCAGCTTTATCAGTGAATAAATTCCAGGCTTCCTCCTCAGAAAGCATGCCCACCTTGATTTCTCTTTGTGTTTCCATGCCCCGACAGACTTCCATGAGTCGAGTAATGAGTATTAACTTACAACCATTCTCTTTATTTGGCTGTGGGATCCCCACCTCTTCTAAGGTAAACCTACTCCATAAATCATCTATGATTAGAATAAATTTTTTCATTCTCAACAAATGCTCAAATAATATGGTTGATCTCCTGATTAAATTATTACTGAATGAGAACTCCTGGTATAGATCCAGGTTTACTGCTTTCCCTATTTCAATTTGCAATATCTCCAACTCAAAAGTTTTTGATGCGGTCACCCAAATAACATTATCAAATATTTGAGCTTCATTGAGCAGATTATTTATATGCATCATAATGGTCGTCTTTCCAACTCCACCCATACCATAGACACCTATCTTATTGATGTTGACATCCATCAGACACTCCCAAATCTCATGCAAAATATTCCTTTGTATTGTTTTACCGATTAACTGTGTTGCTGGCATAAACTTTCCTATATCTGGCAATAAATCAATAAATAAACCATTTGGAAACACTCCCTTTTCTTGAAGCTCGGTCACCTCTTTAATCTTTTGTAAAAGATATTTTCCTATTTTATATCTTGAATAGAAATTAGGAAAAGCACCATTCATGCACCTTCTTGTAGTGCTGATTTCATTTTCTAAGCTATCCACTTCATTGTTTACCTTTTCCACAAGTTTGAGCCACAACTCTACCTCACCTTTTAGCTTCTTACTCAAGTATGTTAATCCCATATTCATCTCCATTTTGATGTCATTTGCTCGACCATTTAGTTTTTCCATATTGAAATGAAGTGACTCTTGGTGTTTCCGAACATTTCTCAAATAGGAGAACTGTGTGGCAAGGGTTTCCCATGATGAATTAACAACCCCGATGACAGTCCCAAGACCCCCAACTATATCCATGGTCACTGCATTAAGTGAAATGAGGAAGAGAAAAGAGAGAGGAGGAAGAGAGGAAGGAACAATCACATATTTATGATCAAGTATAAATAAAACAAAATCAAATAAGCTATAACATATTGAAGTTATATTTAAAAGCTATAACCTTATTACAGGCTCAATATTTGACAGCAACAAAGCTTATGAATTTTTATGCTTCTTATACAACCTAATCTTATTTCCAAAAATATGCTTGCAAGTTAAATGCCTTATGTAGAAATTTTCAAGGAAATGCCACTAAAGAGATAGAGGAGTTATCTAATGGATCACCCTGTAAAGTTTAAGGCACCCAAGTCTCAAGAGCAGTTTTCCTCAAACCTTCAGCTCCACTAAAAAAAGGATAAACATTCCTAATGGGGAACATAACTGGCAGCCCCCTTTGAAGACTTATAAGAGGCAAGGGAAAGCTGGTTCTAGTGCTCAATCATTAATTGCCTGTATAAAGGCTTTATTGTGGTCAATGGCATTCAGAGTGAGATTGGTTTTAATAAAATTCCAATAGCTTATTTTTAATTTTTGAGGGCAATTGCCTTCTCTTACCTAAATGTGATTGCTTAGGAAAACCTAGGTGAGATTGCCTAGTATTTATCTTTGTTTATATATAATTCATTCACCATTTTAATACCAAAATAACCATCAAATATATTAAAGATCCAATATTTTTCTTACCTAAACCCTTAAATATCAAGTCCTATTCAAAACCCTTCAAGATCACATCAAGTAATCTAATTTAGTGCTGAATTCCTAACGATCCTACCTCAATTCCTACCTTCAACATTAAGACTTACTGAGGTAACATTCATTGCCGCAATTCTTATTCCTAACGAATAGAAAATTGCGCTTCCAATAATTGTGACACTTTCTACGAATAGAAAATTGAGCTTCCAATAATTGGCTGACTGTATGACTTATGATTAGTTAATTCACACACCCTTGCCGAGTACAGGATTTATATAATGACTTGCTTACCTGACGTACAACTACAAATTAATTCATTGTTAAGCACTGCCCTCCTTGTAATAAAAAAATAGTTATATTTTACAAGAAATCTGAACTCATTTCATCAAAGAAATAGAATTGGTCGCAAATTGTACTCTAATCAATGTTATTATGAAAAATGAATTTGCATGGAATTTATCTATATACAATTATTATAATTTATGTACTTAACAAATATAAAATTATGTTAACCATTTCAATTTTTTGGGTCATATTTATTAAAAAGGTGAAATAGGTTGTCTTATGTCAACCCCAAAACAACATATTTATTGAACGACTTGAATTGAATCATGTATGTGTCAACCTAACACAATTTGTTTATTAAGCATGGTACATAGATCATGTTGGCCACATAATAAAAGGGGTTATGTTAGGAATGAGGGGTTTTTGACATGATTATTAAATGGATCATGTTCGTGTCAACCCATGTAATTGAATCTCTCTACCTTGACACGACTCCAACGATGCCTAACTCAACTCAACATGCATATGACCCACCAACACAAATTGCCACCCCTATGTTCAATACCTTCTTGTACTTGTACCACACCTGTACTCATATTTACCTTACCTTTACACTACTCTAGCTAGGTTAAGGGCCTATAAGACAACTGTACAGATATTTACACAGAATAGTAAATAATAACTTCACTCAATTCTAACAGCTTTCTCCATACCAAGAACAACTCGGTGCCTTTGTATCCTGATTGAACAGTTTGTTTAAAAGATTAAGGCTACGCTTTTGCCAGAAATCTTATTACAGATCGGGTATTTTATAGATTGGATAATGGCTAAAGTTAAACGCCAACAATTCTTGAACTACAGCATGTCTAAAAACACCAATATTCTTGAAAAGAGAGAGAGAGAGAGAGAGAGATGTGAGCTATAAAAGAATTGAAAATTGAAAAGATTTTATATTCATATGATCTTGTGTTAACAACACAACTATTTCCTAAAGGGAACTTCTCAAATTATCAAGGCGAAATCGATGGAAGCGAACATGAAATTGATAATGATGATTAGATACATAATACTGCACTGATATCAATAACAAAGAAGACATTGATTGATTCATGGCAAAGGACTAAGGGCTGTTACCTAAAAAATCCTGCAAGTTGGAATGAAATACCGATCAGCTCCGTATTTGCCAGTCGCCAGAAGAGAAAGACAGCAGCAGTTGAATTTTCTAAAGCGAAGAAGGAGGTTGACAGAAGATTAATAAAACATAACAAATATAGCAACAATTTTTACTGGAACAAAGTCATTGCGGAACATCTACTATATTTTACTTTCACTTTTATTTATTTATTTTTCCTCAAAATCTACCATACAAATTTAAAAGATGTTACTTTTAGACCTTAGCAAACTTATATTGTACGGTGGCTTTTAGTTCCTAATTTGTCTAGCAAAATGATGATTTTTTTGGTCATGTCACCTGAAGGACTAAAAGTGAACATTTTAAACTTCAAGAATTAAAATTGCTTTATTCTAAAATTTTGAGACCAATTATATATTTTATTGTTTTTTTATTGCTATGTTTGAGATAGAAACTAAACAGTAGGTAACATGATAAAGGTATAAGGAAGCTCCTATGATGTTCAGTGTCAATAATTAGTTTATATATCGGATATATGTATCATTCCTTTTACAATTTGTAAGTATCACTTGAGTGGGATCATATGTTGTAAGAATGAAAATGCACGCATCAAAGATTATAAAGACCAAAACATCAAAGGAACTATAATCATATACAATACTGGTCTCCACCTTCGTGTGGTCTTTCTCTACCACCTTCGTGTGGTCTTTCTCTCCACCTCCGTGTGGTTTTCTCCACCTTTGTGTGGTCTTTCTTTACCACCTCTGTGTGGTTTCCTCTCCCCACTCTCACTGTGGGTCATTTTCAACTAAATCTTAATTTTCCCATCAATCTATCCCCAAATCTCAGTATTCATACCCATATATTCATACCCAAATCTCGCGAGTTTGCTCAAGAAGGCGACCATCTTTGCTCTTTAGTAGGTCTGGTTTGTAGTCTCTGTACAGCGGGTATTTTGCCGTTAATGGGTCCTAGTTGTTGGAATAGCCCTAATTTCATTGCCAGTGAGTGGATCGACGCCCCATATTGGTAAGATTCATACTTCCCCTTCATTTTGCTTAGTTTATGCTGGGTCTTGGTCCTTTTGTTGTTCTTTGCTGGTTGAGTTGACAAGCAAAGGTTTCCATCCATCTCACCATGCGTATTTTAGCTTGGAATTGTAGAGGTATAGGTAGAGATTCAAAAGTTAGAGCTCTTAAGGAGCTAATACGAGCTTCAAACCCGGATTTGGTGTTCTTATCTGAAACAAAAATCAAATCTCCTAGAATTAATAGAATCAAAACCCATTTAAACTTCTTTGACTGCTTTTATGTGGAAGCCAATGGACGAGCTGGGGGTTTAGCTTTGTTTTGGAGAATGGGTGTTGATTTGGAGATTGTCTATTCAGATAGCAATTTAATTGCTTCACTAATCTACTCTGACCCAAAAAGATCTCTATGGATGTTGTTCTGTGTATATGGTCTTCCTAGAAGAGCCAAAAGGAAAAAATTTTGGGCAAAGGTGGAAGACTTGGCAAAGTCTTTTTTAGGGCCTTGGGCAGTAATGGGTGACTTTAATAGCATCAAGGGCTCAAAGGAGAAAAAAGAAGGACGGCATGTAGGGGAAAGCTTAGTTAACAATCTCAGGGATTTTATAAATAATACGGGTGCCATTGATCTAGATTTCATTGGTCCGTCCTTTGCCTAGTCCAATAGACGTGAAGGTCTTGCAAATATTAGGCAGAGGTTAGATCAGTGTTTATGTGATCAAGAATGGCAAACTCTCTTCCCTAAGGCAGGCATTTGGCATCTTGTCAATGCGAATTCTGATCACAACCCAATCCTCTTAGATACCCATATGGAGAACACAAATCTTGACAAGCCTTTCTGTTTTGAGGCTATGTGGACTAGGGATGAAACAAGTAAAGAAATAGTAGAAAATGCTTGGCAAACGAGAGTAGATGGCCCACAATGCCTTAAACTGGCCAAAAAACTGGATGCAACTAAAAGGGACCTTAAAAGATGGAATAAGAGTTGTTTTGGAAATTCAAGAGAGAGAATTAAAGAGTTGGAGCAGAAGATAGCACAAATTCAGAGTTTAGAGGCCACAAAAGAAAATTTGGAGCTTGAAGCTTCGTTGAATTTAGAATTGGATGAATGGTTGGCAAGAGAGGATCTAAAGTGGAAACAAAAATCTAGAGAGATTGGATAAGAGAGGGTGATAAGAATGCTCGCTTCTTTCATCTCTCTACTTTAATCAGAAGAAGGAGAAATTGTATTCAAGAAATCAAATTGGAGGATGGTTCTTGGATAAATGAGGGGGAAGACATTCAGAAGTATTTTATTGAGAACTTTAAGGCTCTTTATCAATCTGGCTCTCCTAATATTCCTGAAAATTTGGAAAACTTAATAGAGCCATGCATCTCAAATATTGAAAACGAAGAACTGTGCAGGGTGCCAACGAGAGTTGAAATAGGAAAAGTTATATTTGAGATGACGTCTCTTAAAGCCCCGAGGCCAGATGGTTTTCCAGCGCTTTTCTATAAACACTATTGGGAGACAGTAGGGGATCAAATTTTGTCAGCCACCCAAAATTTTTTCAGAGATGGAAGGTTGCTTAAAGAGTTTAATCAAACCTTCATCTCTCTCATCCCAAAGAAAAAGGGAGCATGTAATTTTAACCAATTTTGGCCTATTAGTCTGTGTAATGTGTACTATAAGGTGATATCTAAAATCATTGTAAACAGGCTAAGACCCCTCCTATCAAAAATGGTGGATCCAGCTCAAGTAGCTTTTGTGCCAAATCGCTAGATAACAGAAAATATGGCCCTTGCTCAAGAAGTTGTGCACAGTTTTAAAAAAAACACAAAAAAAGAAAGGTTTTTTGGGGGTCAAGCTAGATTTTCAAAAAGCTTATGACCGTTTATAATGGAACTTCTTAATCCTTGTGCTCAAAGCATTTGGGTTTAGTGCTAAATTCACAAGTATGATCCAACAATGCCTCTCTACTGTCCAATTCTCAATTTTGCTCAATGGTGGCCAATGCCCAAGCTTTACACCATCACGGGGGATTAGACAGGGGGATCCCATATCCCCATATCTTTTCATCCTAGGTAGTGAAGTGCTAATGAGGCTAATCAACAGAGAAATCTCTCTTGGTCGTCTATCTGTCAAATTCTCAGGTAATGGCCCTCCTATCTCCAAACTTTGTTATGCTGATGATTTAATTCTATTTTGTAAAGCTAAAATGTTTGAGCTTAATGTTCTAAAAAATTGTTTGGAAAAATATTGTTACTGGTCTAGACAGGTCATCAGTGTGGAAAAGTCTGGGGTTTTTCCTTCCAAGGGAGTCAGCCAACAATTTTTAAATCAAATTAAAAGCTGCTAGGGTATAAACAAACTTCCCCCAAACTCAAAATACTTGGGAATGCCTCTTTTCCTCTCAGCAAGTAGTTCCAGGGATCTAAACTCAATCAAAGAGAAGTTGGAAAATAAACTCTCTGGTTGGAAGAGCAAAAACTTATCTTGGCAAGGTAGAGCAACCCTCATCAAATCAGTTGCACAAGCCATTCCAACCTATTCAATGACAACCATTCAATTTCCTAGAGAGCTTTGCAAGCGTTTGGATGCTGTTGTTAGACGGTTCTAGTGGAACCCAAAATCTAAATTTGGATCGTTCCTGACTCCCATAGCTTGGTCGTCTTTATGTTGGCCTCTAAAGGAAGGAGGTTTGGGATTTAGAAAATTCTGGGATTTCAATCAAGCTTTCCTCTCCAAGTTAGCATGGTGGATTCTTTCAAGGAAAGACTGTCTGTGTGTAAAAGTGCTCAGAGCAAAATACAAAGTTAGGGGCAACTGGCTAAACCATAAGACTGTGGGGTCTCCTTCCAAGATTTGGAGAAGCTTAGAAGGTACGAAATCTCTGCTTGCTCGCAGTGCTTGCATGTTGGTAGGAAATGGAAACACAATCAGAATATGGGAGGACCCTTGGATTCCAGATCTTCCTAATTTCATTACGAGTCCAAAGGAGGGGACCAATCCAGAAATGGCATTTATTGTTTCACAACTAGTCAACCAAGAAGGTTGGGATCTTACCAAAATTAGAAATACTTTTGATGAGACTACATCCCAACTCATCCAAAAAATTCCCCTCTCACGGCTTGCTCCAAAAGATTGTTGGATTTGGATCTCCAATAATTCAGGGGAGTTTTCAGTCAAGTCTGCTTATTGGTTAAGCAGGAACACTAGCCCTCCCACAAATCAAGATGCAATTCGTGGCCTCATTTGGAAGTCAAAAATCCATGAAAGACTCAAAATGCACCTGTGGCGTATAGCAGCAAATTGCTTACCTATTAAAGCTTGTTTAGCTAGATTCTGTGATTTAGATGATGTCCTTTGCCCTCTTTGCAAGGATGCTGAAGAATCTAGCCTCCATATTTTTATCTCTTGCCCCTTTACGAGAGCTGTTTGGTTTAACTCCCAATGGGTACTAAGGTTAGAAAATCTGAACTTAAACTCTCCTTCTCATCTCATTGGTGTCTTCCTTAATCCTCTCGCTGAAGCTAATATTGAGGGAGTCAAGGGGGGTGAATTCTTATTGTTTGGGGCTGTTATTTATGAAGCCATTTGGAGTGCTAGAAACCAAGCTATCTTTGAAGGAAAAGAAACTAATCCAATTGAGCTCTGCCAGAAAGTTGATAAGACCATAGCTGAGCACAGAATGTCCATAGCATTCCATTCGGGCTTCCAATTGTCAAAACCAGTACAAAGGTGGAAGAAACCACCTAGAGATTCAATCAAGATAAATGTTGATGCTGCTTTCAAGGATGGTAACTCCTCCATTGCAGTGGTTGCTAGAGATTGGAGAGGAGAAGTGGTTTTTGCTTGTGCTAAGAGAGTATATTCCAACCTCCCTCTTCAGGCAGAAGCAGAAGCCATTAAATGGGCCTTATGTTTAGCTAAAAGTCTTGAAGTAGCTGCTATGATTATGGAGAGTGACTCCAAAGACTGTGTAGACGCACTAGTACCTTCTGGCAAACAGGTTCCCTGGAGAATTAGTGGTATTTGCAATGAAATTCTCAACTTGATTTCGCTTATTCCTGGCTGTCATGTTACCTGGATCCCTAGGGGAGCAAATAAAGTAGCTCACTCTCTAGCTAAGTGGTCCTTTTTGAACAATGTTTTTGGATCTTTTGATGTTGGTTTCGGCCCTCCCTGTTTTGAGATTATCATTAAGGATGAGGCTCTTGTATCCTCTTTGTAGTTCTGTTTGGTCTTGTGAATAAAATTCTTGTTCATCATAAAAAAAAAAAACATCAAAGGGTAACAAACATATATGGACAGATTATACAAAATAAACTTTGATGGAGCAGTTTTTAAGGAGCCGTGTACATTAGGCATTGTTAACATCATACAAATGAGCAAAGAAACTTGCTCACATTGCTAAATTCTAAGAGCCAAGCAATATCTGATGGGGAAGAAGCTGAGATCTACGCAGCAAGGAGAACAATGGAGTTTGCTCTGGAAATGGGATACAGGGTGTGATTTTAGAAGGGGATGCTAGCTCAATCATCTCGGCATTGCAGTAACAGGCAACGCACCCGTCCAAGATTGGCTGCCTAATAGAGGAGGTGAAGGAGAAATGGCACGGATCAGAATTAGTTCTGTTGGATTTGGTTATAATGAAAATCAAGTATCACATAATTTAACAGAGTATGCAAGACATATGGTTAAAATACCCAATACTGGGGAATCAACTTCAGTCTAATGTAATGCTTTTTCAACATCTACGAAATATAACTCCTCCCTTTAGAAAAAGAAGATGAGATATCCATATGCTAACTGCTATCCAAAAAATCCTGAGGGCACCCGAATGAAATTCTTTCTATTTTGGGTTTTTGTGCCATTTATAGTCAGTCCAGAGCTTAATACAACAAAATACTCATTTATGTGGTATTTTAACCATCTTCCTACCTTGCTACCAGAGATAGAGAGAGAGTATTAAGGCATAATATCATGGAGATCAACATTCCATACATAAACACCTCACAAAAACGCTTGCCAATTGCATGTCTGAAAATTTTGAACTCACATTGTTGTCTCATTGGTGGATCTATATCTAAACTCAAACAACAACATCCATGTATCTGTTAAGCTTGTAAAGCATTTGTTGAATATCTAGTGATATGCAAGAACTTTAATTACATCCCTAAGACCTAATCAAAAGATAATTGCAACCCAAAAACTGGTAAAAAAAAATCCTCAGAGGTCTTTAAAGTCCTTGGGGTGTGTAGACACTCATCATTGTGAAGATTCTTCGGCATCTTCAAAGGAAAAAATTCAAGCTATAGGTTTGTACTGCCATGAAAATGAGCCAGTTTGTTTGAAATAGCTAATTCTTGACTAACAACTCTCTTTCTGCCGTGGCTTCAATCTTCATATTAGTTGAATCATGTCTGTCTGTCTGTCTTACTTCATCACTGTGAAGAATTTTCTCAAAAATTTGATTAATGGCATTTCCTTTAGCCTGTATTTAATGAGAGATAAGCAAAGTATATAATTTTGATAAGAATAAGGTATATAATAAGAAAAGAAAATATTTATCCTCTATCTAGTGACATCCATACCTTTACTCCAATAGCGATTGCAGTTTTGAGCTTAACAAGTTCACCTAACCTTAAAGAACCTCCTTTCATATCTTTGACAAAGATAAGTGGAACCCTCCTTGATGAGGCCAAGCCTGGCAGATGCTTTGTCAGCCACCGGGGGTTGCAATCAGAAGCTAACAGTACAGCCTACAAACTCAAAAAGAGAAATATTGTACTTTTTGGACCAAAAAAAAAAGTGCTGAATTTGGTGAACTAAGAAGAGGATAAAAATGATAATAAATCCTAATAATATATGTATCAAGATTCAGCCACCAATAAGTTGAAAATGAATATTGTTCACTTGTCCATTATTTAACCTTTTTCTCTTGTTATAGTCACGTATATCCATGAACTTGTTTGGCAACCTTACTACCTTATTACTAAGGGGCTTTGATTGTTTCACATCCAACAGTGTCCACACTCTTTAACACCATATCCACATTCTTTCAAATCATGTGTAAAATGAAGATATTTGGTGTGAGAATGTGGACATTGTGTGAAACATTTCACATTTGCAAGTGTGAAACAACAATTATCCATTACTAAGTTCTCGTCGAAAGAAAATGATAAAAAAATCTGCAGGAAAATTAATTTAGCAATGATGACGTTGGAAATAAGTTTTGACCAACAATGTGCCTTAGTTAGAACATTGTACACTGTGATTGCCCACTTCATATTAAATGTTAAACAGGACAATAATTGAATACCTTAGCAAAGAAAAAGGACAATACTTGAATATCTACTCACACAACAATACTTGAATATCTACTCACATAATAGTATTTGCAGGACCATTGTACAAACACTCAATAAGAGAATTAGATTCACTTCGGCGGACAGTATATCAAACAAAAGCAATTTTAAGCGCCACCTAATTTGATATGGCACATATTGTTCAGTTACAGTAATCTAGAGTCCACACTACCAAATCTGCCATCCACGGACTCAAAATCTAATGACTTGAAACTGGAGTTGTACACATGAGAAAGATCTAGGATAACTTAGTGCTCCATCAAATTCTTTTGTCAACTATGGAACAGAAACATGCATTGGCAAATGAAATAGCAAAATATGAGATTTATGTAACAAGCGTGAGAGTGAGAATAAGTTGTTATGACAGCAGGTTTCTCAGTTCAATTGAAGAAATCATCTCACAGAAAAATACAACATAACAATGAGGCGACTTACTTGAAGCTGAACTAAAGGCGCTTTACAATTGTTCCTGATTGAAGAGGGCTGTTGAGGAGAGCTTCCCACTAGAGCACTTGGCACCATGCGTTCAAGGACGCGAGTGACATCATTGACCCCAATAGAGAATTGTTGCTAAAAAGAGAGAAACCGACATGCATAAGATTTCTTCAATTTAAAACAATCATCATATCAAGAAACACCAAATCGAAAACATAAAAGAAAGAAAACCTTTAACCATATTTTTTCAGGCAAGGAGTTTCCATCCAAGAGTCTCGCTGACTCTATCTCCCTGTTCAACATTACAATCACATTATTAAAAATTCAGCGAATGAGAATCTGAGTTCACAACTCAATGACAAAGTAACAAGTCCAATAAGTTAGTCAGAACAGCATTAAGAGTCAAACCCAATTGGCAACTTTTAGAATGCAACAAAATCATGAAAGTGTATATTGCAGCATCGGCATGAGAATATAATTCCATTAACAAGTCAAAGCAAACACCACCAATAAAAAATAATCGATAACGTATTGAAGTTTCACCTATGCATAGATTTGAGTAGACAAGCGAGACGTTCCCCTTCGTAGCAACTATATATATCAACCCCAACAAAAAGTCATAAAATTCATTCAAAACAAAATTACTAAAACTGTTGACAACCCAAAAAAAAAAAGTAAACCCATAAGAGAAAAGCTCACGTACTCTTGCTCTTGAGGAGGAAGGAAGCTTGCCTTTGAGATTTCTATATCGTTTTTTGAAGCTTTCTTTCTACTTGGCATGGTTGGCCTTCGGTCTTTGCTTTTGCACACCAGGTGTTTGACGAAAAGTCGAAAAAAGCTCCCAAGAGATTATAAATTTATAAGTTAGACTTGCGTTAAACTCAGACCCATAGAAAATTAAAAATCAAGCACTTTTGCCCAATGGGGGGTGTGGCTGTATCTGTGGCTTTGTGTGGTTGGACTTTCCGTGCAACTTATGGTGTGGTGGTGGTAGTGGACTGTGGTAGTGGCTTCTGTTTGGGCCTTGGGGGGTGTGGGTTGTGTGGCTACGGCAGAGGACCGAGAAAGTCAATTGGTTTTCTCACGGGAAGTTAAAAGAAAGGGGTTCAAGTGTCCAAGGGAGTGAAAGCCCATTGGGTTCCATATATGGCATAGCATATTTACGGCCCTTCAATGACTAATTAACTTTGCCATGAGATAATGAAGATGAGAAGTGAGAGAGATCAGTTGCTTTGGGGTGAAAGTATGAGAGAGAGAGAGAGAGAGAGAGAGAGAGATTGTGAATTGAAAAAGAATATAAAATAAAAAATAAAAACCCTTTTGTGACAACTCAATCACAATTGTGTGTTTAAAAAGTTAAGGAAAAATTCAATCCAAAATTGATGAAAATTTAAAAATTTTGGATAAAAACTCAAATTGAAACTTAGCTGATAATTCTTTCTTCTCCATTCTTCTGCGTTTTCTTTCTTCTTCCTTCTTCCTTCATAGGCATTTTCTTTCTTCTTCTGTCATTGGTACCCAAAACCAAAAGTTTAAGGCCCCGTTTGGTAGAGTTGTTAAACAACTCATTTTCAGTTTTTAAACAACATTATACATTTTTTTCACTCACACATATTTTAAAAAACTACAAATAACATTACTCAAACTCCTCTATCAAACGGGCCCTAAGTTTTTTTCTTTTCCAATAAATTTGTCTACCACCAAACTATGGCAGACACTACCCCTTCCCCCATGAAAAAGTTGGACATGTGGCCACGTTGCCACCATTCATTTGCTTTGAAATTTTTTAAAACTTTTTTTTTCATCTAATTGCATTTTTAACTGCATTATTGATTGGATCTGATTGCACTTTGATTCCTAAGGACTAATACTACCCACGTATTTTAACCAAAAAAAATACTACCCACGTATTGGTATATTAAATTCATATACTGTAAATTTGAGACTTATATCATAAATTAAACCAATGCATATAATATGTATAATATTTTATATATTTATTAAAATATATATAAGATTATACACATTTGCATAAAAATATAAAATGTTGTAGACATTTTTTTTAATTTATTATATAAATCTTATCTAGATAGTATAATGTAAAATAATAAATTTTCTTTTTATTGTTATTATTTTTTTAACAGTTAATAATATTTTGTTGATTTTTGAAACACTATAATGAAAGTTGTGGTATAAAAAATACATTTTAAAGATGGTATTTATATTTATTTGAATTATTTTAGTCAATTTTTTTTTTTATACTAATTTAATATATTTATTAATATTTTAAATAAATATTAAGTTAATTATGATGTCATCACTATTCAACTTTGGTTGGACCTCAGTCTGACCTTAAAAATATTGAACATTTTCCTTCTCTGGTTCTTTGAGCAGTCTATATTTCAAAACCATGATATGCTCTCAATATGTGTCATTGAATGGAAATAGCACTGTTATTTGTTCACTTTATTCTATGATATTAGGAGGTTCTAATGAATTTAATAGTTTTTCTATTTTAAAAAATTATATTCCTATTTTGTAGAATTTATTTTGAATTATATTGAACATATTAAAGTCTAGGTGCATTATCATATACTATTAATTTATAATGATATTTTTATGATCTATAAGTTTATTTAATGCATTGTAAAGAATTAAAAATGTCCTTTATTAAATAATCTTTCTGTTTAAAATAATATTATTTGATTATTGTAAATGACTATACAATAATCTTTTTGTTTAAAAATATTACTTTTGTAGGTTCTTGAAGAGCTCAACGGCTCATCCTACCTATACAAGTGGAAAATTTGAATGGAAAAACATTTATTTTCCAATCAGAACTAAATGACTATAAACTCTATTATAGAATCTGACAAAGCAATTTAAGCTTGATAAAATGACAAAAGTACGTATTTATTTAATATAGCAAAATTACTAATTTGGTATTTTACTTCTACATGTTATATTTTATTGCATTCACAGGCTTATATTAGCGGTATTACAAATGATTGTGAGAGCAACTTGTCAAGTGAACAGAATAGTAATTCTACAAAGTTACAAAAAATTGACATTGAAGGCATAGTTTTAAAAACCGAATTGAGAGCCGAATCGTTTTTTTCAAAATTCCAAGTTTTTGGTCGGTTTTTTTAGGTTTGTGGGGTTTTTACCGGACCAGACTGGCTTCTAGTTCTTGGTTGAACCGATCGGACCGGCCGGTCTAGTCCGGTCCGATTTTTTAAAACAATGATTGAAGGCAATGTAACTCACACCAAAATCTGCACTCAAGGAGAACAAAATAAGTTATTCAATGACTACTACGAAGCAACAAAAGAAGAAGATACAAAAAGTTATTTAAAATTGCCAAAAAAAAAAAATTCACAAAAAATTATGAAAAATATTTTTGTCTTTCAATTGATTACAAATTGTTATTTTAACATTGCAACATTTATTGGATAATTGAGGATACTAGGTGTTTGGAATCCTAATTTTTATTTAAATTTTTTTAATTGATATTTTCATTTATAAAGGCAACAAAGTAAAAATTTTTAAAAGAATTTATTTGAATCTTTGTCAATGACGTGCGTAAGTATTAACTATTCTTCTTTTATTGTTGGATTTTTTTTCATAGTCAATAGCTTTCTCATGCATTGAACAGGTTAGCAACTAGTTTATATTTATTTTGGAAGTAACAAAAATTTCAACCAAGTAAGCCATTAAGAATTTGAATTTCTTATAAGAAAGCAAGTTGATCTGAACACTTGATGGCACACTAGTGGGCACATCTCTCATTGGGTTCAACACATACTTCACCCCATTCTTGATAAGAGAATAAGTATTCTTCCTCCCATCATGTTGTGTATGTCTATCAAATTGCCAAGGTCTACCAAGGAGCAAATGACAAGTGTCCATGGGAAGAACATCAAAATAGGCTTCATCTTCAAATTTTCCAATGGAAAATTTGATTCTGCACCTGTGAGATACCATAACCTCACCTCCCTTCTTAAACCAAGACACTTTGTAGGGTTTTGGGTGACGATCACAAGAAAGCTTCAACTTGTCAACCATTACTTTTGACACCATATTCTCAACACTTCCCGAATCAATCATTAAAACACACTTCTTTCCAGAAGAAACATAATAAGTTTTGAAAATAGTGTCCTAACCATTTTTCATCCTCTTGGACAGTCATTACACATTCGATTACAAGACTTTTTGCATCACAGTCAGCATCACAATATTGTTCATTCAAATCCTCCTCTGGTTCATCATCATAAATTGGCTCTTTACCTTCATCCATTTGCTCTTCCTCCAGCAAATGCAATTTAGCATTCTTCTTGGGACATTCATAGGACCTATGCCCCACTTCTCCACACCGAAAACATTTAGAAAAGGTTGGCATAACCTTTTCACGCTCTTTAGTTCCTCCCCCTTTTTGTGGGTTTGGATGATCAAAAGAGCTTGAATCTCCTTTCCTTGTTTTCTCCCTTGCTACCTTAAATCTTTCTCCCCTGCAATATGAACTCCGTTTCAACTTTTCTTCTGCTTTTAATGCCATTTGATAAGCCTCCTCAAGAGAATGTAGAGAGTGCATCATAAGTTCTCCTTTAAGGCTATACTTCAATCCACTCACATACCTTGCCACAAGTTGATCATTAGATTCATGCAAATTGACACAACTCAAAAGCTTGTAAAAATGCTCCATATAATCAATCACAGATTGATCACTTTGCTGGTGCAGTTGGTGGAACTTTTGGTTGAGTGCGTGAGAATAGTCCAAGGGCAGAAACTTTTCATCTAGCTTCAACTTCATCTCAGCTCAAGTATTGACTCTTGGAATTCCCCTTCAATCTCTACTTCGCTAGTACTACTGCCACCATATAAGAGCAGGTCCCTTCAACTTGGTAGCCATAAGCTGCACATTTCTTTCATTAGTAAGATCCTTCCACTAAAAAAAAGCTTGTAGAGATGCTATCCAATCGCAATACTCATCTGCATTGAGCTTCCCTTCAAAATCCTTGAAATTAACTTGAATGCTTCGATTAGAATTTTCTAATGCTCGAGCTAGAGGATCCATAGACCATTGAGCAGCAGCAGGAGGTTTTGGAACAGAACTAGAAGTAGTCGAGTGATCATCATGGCCAAAGTCATCTTGGCGATAAGTAGTGTGGTCACTTTCTTTATGAGTTAGAGAGGTTGGAAGGCAATGAAGGATTTCATTCATCATTTGATGGAGAGCTTGATTAGATTGCCTCAATTCAGCAAGCTCAGATTGTACATCACCACTATTGGTGTTCCTTCGACGTCTTGGAGGCATTTTGGAATAAGAACCAGAAAATTTGCAACTTTCTGACAGATTGACGTTTGCTCAGTAAATCACGAATATCTCACTGTGGAAAACTCAAAATCACGATCTGCTTTTTTTTTTTGCTAGAAACTAGAAAGATAGATCTTTCCAACCATATATGGCATGCAAAGAGAATCCTCACCAGCTTATACAGAATTATCGAAAAAGATGAACAAACAAACCTGAAACAAAACGAGAACTTAGGTAGAACAACAGGAATACTAGCTCTGATTCCAATTTGATGCAGGCCAAGACCCACTAGATAGGCTAAATCATAGATTTAACCTAATGATAGGATGAATAGTTTAGGGATGCCACTAAACCGGAGGTAGCGGATGTCACTTAATGCTATTAATTGCAAATGTTACTCAACGCGACCGAGTCACACACTTGATTGTTAGAAGGAATCACTCAACTCCAAAGCAAGGACACTTGCAAATGATTTTCTGAATAGAAACTTTCTGCCTTCTTCTGATTTCTTATTGATAATTATAGGTGAATACATTGCATGTGAATAAATGTTTTCAACTAAATGCTTGACAACTTCCAATATAGATGACAACTCCCTAGACTAACTTCACATCACCCTATGATCAGATTTATTAGGTTGGAACAACTACCAACAAGACTCATGATTAACTTTGACTGAATAATAAAGATAAATAAAAGACAATTAGACTAATAAAAAAATGACACATGTTGCCTATGTGGCTGCCACATAAGTTACCACTATGCTCCTGCATCAACTTCAAATATATTTTGTTTGCTTCTTCCTCAGTTATCTCAATTTTGTGTCATTCTTCTCTACACCATCATCATCACACTTTTCTATTTGCTCCTGCTCAATGGTATGTCAATGTACATGACTCTTTTCTATATTGGTTTTTTTTTTTTTTTTTTTTTTAAATCAAATCAACCGTAGAGGTTTCTATTGAATTTGGGCATTTTTATTTTTGTTATTCATTTCTTTTCGGTTTTTATTAGGTTTAAATCATGTGCAAACTCTTCACTATTTTGCTTATTCTAATTATTTGGACTCTAGCTTTTCTTCACTATCCTTTTTTTTAATTGCATAAGTTGCTTTTCACGGTAGAGCTTGGTATTAAAATAAAACATTAAAGAAAACGGTACAAGTTTTTTATTTAAACACAAATTGTGCAAATACCAACTCTGCCTCCCATTTAAAGTTTGATGTTTTCCTCTATTTGAATTTATTTTGTTTGGCTCTTCACTATTTTGCTTATTCTTATTTTCTGGACTTTGGCTCTTTTTCATTTCCTTATTTTCTTATCATTATCATTTCCATATCATTATCTTTTTTTTTTTCTTTTCTTTCTTTGATGAAAGCTTACGTATTACCTAATATTTGTATAGGTATACGTATGTTTTTATTTGATTACAATATTATGGTAGAATTTGGTTAAAAAAAGGTATAAGATTTTTATTAAAGCACAAAACTGTGCAAATACCATCTTTGCCTCCCATTCGGATTCAATTTATAATTTTTCAATTAATTGAAACTCTTACAATTTAGTTTCATTTCGATCAACCTCATCTCTTCCATATGAAATTAATGCTGTCAATTGTTGGATGCATTTTACAATTATTCCGAACAATTTTTGTGACTTTCACTAGAAATTTTTTTTTGAAGAATATACATTTTTTAAATTTAAGGGTTTATTGGTGATTAATTGTAGTTGCTAAATTTGAAAGAAAATTATTAACCTATATATATATATATATAGCGTGTGTGACTTGGATTAGACGGCTAGTATGAGTCTTTGTTAAAAGAGAAAGATCCCAACTACGCGAATGACCTAGTTTAGTTAAAGCCCATATGCACTGTCTAATAAAATTAAAGCCCATGTTTTTTACAAAAAAGGAAATAGCCTATCCTCTCTCACTGGGCTCAGCCTGCTGAATCATTTTCCATAAAAGAGACCCTATATAACTTTCTTCAAAAACAATGGCCACAAGCCCATTTAATTGTCATTTGGAGAGAGTAAGTTGCTCATGAAATTTAGTCTTTATGAGTATTTCGTTGTGTTTCTTAAAAAAAAAAAAAAAACTTATCATAAAAATACTATAATTCAATGATTTATAAATTTGATTGTGATAATTATATACGTATTCAAATGAAATTCTTAATAAGTTTTTTTTTATATATTTTTTTTAATGTTTTTTTTTTTATTGCATTAGCTAAACAAAATATTTATTCTAAATTTTTATATTGAAATTATTTATATATAAATCTTGTGCATTGCACAAGTTAAAAGCTAGTTGTAGTGTAACAAATTAGTACACCCCAGTCCAAAGCGCGCAAGACCCGGGCCCAATAAGGTCCACTGTAATATGTACTATAGAAATGCAAGCTAAGAATTGGGACTGAATGCGAGGCTGCTTTTTTCCTATTCTCAAAGATAAATCCAAGTATAGCTTAAGGCCTAAAGCACACCAAAATAATCTCGACAATTCTCGTTTTGTATGTGTCCGAGGAGGAACCCTTTGTCAGGTTGCTCACGTTACAAATCTTCCTTTCTCCTTCCTCGTTTTTTCTCTCTCTCTCTCTTCTCCAAAAAATCCGTCCCTTAATGGAGGAGGAATGGTATTATATAATCATATTCTAAGCATCTATCCTTACTTCACATTCATCTAAGGTGCCCCTCGATACTTATCCCACTGCATCTTTTCTTTCGTCTCCCGAGAGGTCATATAGTCCTGGTAGCACTGCTCAGAAAAATCTTCCCACATAAATGCTACTGTAAGTAGAAGTCACAGGTATTTAATGGTGAAGTAGCCTTTCTTCTCGTATATTTTCTGGATCTTTTTCCTTCCCAAGAAGTCACCAGTTTGTTTCTGTCATGTGGGATTCCAGAAGATTACTTTTTAGCCACCGGATTCTTTCCGAATCGAAAACTTTATATCCGGTGACTGTTCTGACTAATCGCCACCCTATGCGACCTTTCTGAAAAGTAGAATGCTCGATAGTCGCCATATTGCTCTACTCATTTATTCTCTGACTAAGCCCACTACCCAAGACGCGTGAATCTTGGTTATTTGTCCCCATAGCCCTCAAAAACTCACTTTTCCTCCCATCCGAGGAGAAAAGTGAGGTTACTTTCAAGATAAAGACCGAACATTTACTACTATAGTGCGCCTTATTTGCATTTCTCGTGATATCTCGACGCTTCGCAATCCCCCGGGCAAGCCATACTACCTGTGGGGCTCTTGTCTCCCCACATCCAATCATTGATGCTGCATCCAACTACCGGGTATTTCCCTTTGAATCCCATGAGCGGATAATTTCTCCTTCTCTCTCTGGCTAATATAAAGCTGAGAAATCATTCACCTTCTTCTCCAAAGAAACTTCAAGCGCTCCAGCACCTTTAACGCTCCCGACTTTCTAAAACACCAACTCCCAAATTCTCTCGGCTGCTCTTTCCTCGTAAAGAGGTCTTCAAGGTCTTCTCGCAGGCTTTAGACACCAAATTTTTTAATCCAAGAAGTCTATTTAGTTTCAGGTTAGATTTCGCTGTCTGGCCCGGCTCTGGCCACCTTATTTGTTTCTTACTCTCCAAAATTGTCTCATTCTGCCTTTAGGTTGTGAAATACGGGTAGATTCGAGCTGCCTAGTGATTCCCACCAAAATAGAGGCCTTTAAGAAATATATACCTCAAGAGGTTGGTCATGTGTATTGCTCTTCGTAAGAGATTGTTATACCTGTAGTAGGCCTAGGTAGCTATTCCTATAATAGCCTTCTATAGAAGGGGGAATGACCCTTCCAATGGTAGGATAAATCCGAGAGTACCTCATAAACCATAGGTTATGCCTCACCAATGCGCAGAATTCAATATGTTTAGGATTCTGGTGTCGATGCTCGAACAAAGATTCCCATTCTCCTGTGGGCCTCACCTGGCACGACGTGGTTCACCAGACGGAAGGCTACACCTGCCAAGTCGACTGGAGGCTTCTTTATCTCAAGTCCAGTTCGTCTCTATGAGGTCACTGCCTCAAGTCCAATAGTGACGAAAGATGATCACCTTACCGCCTGTGGGCATGGTCGATGGTCGACCTCGCCAACTGGAGACAGCAAATTGAACATCCTTAATTATAGGGTTTAGCTCCCTTTATCCTCCATCTATATTTCCATATTGTAATCTCTTGATAGCAGATTTCATTGTTCAATCGCACCTGACCTTTCGTTACTTTTGGCAGATAGGACACTGCTGTTCTACTGAAGCTCATACAAACGTGGCTTCAGTCTCTAACCATCTTCTTCAGGTCGGAATTTTTGTGAGCGAGGATCGACAACTACGAGCTGTCCACTCATCTTAGATTTCTAACCTATCTCAAGGCTTTTCCCAGAGGTTGGCAACGCTATCGAGCCGCATCGCCTGATCAATCGTATTGACGTATCAAAACCAGAGATTTTCTTGCTCCCGAAGACCTGCTTTGTCGTTTCTACCCGCCTCCCGATCCTCCCCCACTTGTGCTTCCTTAATCGCGACAAAACCTCTCTGAAAGGAAGCAGCGAGGAAGAAGAAACGCTCTCGCGGCATCTTTAGACGGCAAGCAGATGCATGTTCCACTTCTTGAAGGAGAAGAGGTGCATACAGTGGAGCCGTGATAGCCTCTAATTCCTGAGGACTTACGCGTATAGGCTTTCTCCGTGAGCCATCCAGCCCAGATTTCAATCATTTCCGAGTAGATTCAAGTTCGTACACGGAACAGTCCAAAGCCGAGGTGCTCATCGTTGGAAAGGCTCAGGCCACGAGGCGCAAGAGCTTGTCAAGTGGTCTCACCCTTAGCTCTGCCTCGCCCATTCTCCCGCCTCTTCCACCATCCACTTTCGTGCTTTTCCCACAGCAAGAAGAGCCAATGCAGGAGCTCAAGAAGGCGAGAGGTGATTCCTCCGAGAGTTCAAACAACAGAAGACAAAGTCCGAAGATAATAGGCAAGTTCCCTGGGCTTTTGATGCCAGTGGAGTGAGCCGATAAGGCGCGCATACAGCCGATTCCGGGCCCTCGGATCGAATTGACGGGGCCCAAATTCCATGAGAGATGCCACGATCCCGAGGCCTAAGAGGTCATTCAAATCCATCCACCGTGCTTTTGGGAGCAACTCTTCCGGTCCCACGAGACACGAGGTTCTTCTACACAAAAATTGATCTCTTCATGTCCTCAAGCAAAGGATCTGCCTGCAAGTTAGATTTAGGTAAATGACAAACCAAACAATGCTATGCATCTAATCAATATTATCACACTCGCTATTTCGTTGAGTCACCAATTCAGATTCATGGCCTAGACGGTCTGGAATGCCTGTAATGGATGCAAGCCAGTCCCAATTCTCGCCGTGAAGTCAGGAAGCAACTTTAGGGAGCCCGGCGGGAGGAGAAGTACCGGCCGAGAAGCTAAAACTCTGCAGAGCTGGAACGCGGTTTCAAGGCCGGGTTGAAAACGCCGAGGCTCCGTGTCGTGAGACTTCCGCAGAAAGCAACTCTATACGACTCACCTTTAATCTCTCGCCATCGAGAAAGCAAATGCCATGGTTAGCCTCAAAGTCGAATCTACAAAAGGTTAAGGAGGCGCACAAAAAGCAACAGAGGCCGTTTAAGTCCTGAGGAGCGCCATTTAAACGCGCAGTGAAACCTACAGAGTTACGGCAGTTGGTCGCATTTGCAGGGAATACGCATTGCAGATGGATTTAGGCATTACAAAAGGGTCCCTGGTGATCAAGCTTGGTGATTTAGTCCAGATCTGGCTCTCGAACTCCACCAGAGTCTTCCGACTCAAATTCTCAACGATGAATGTTTTCCTCTTCCTTCCTCCAGAGCGTATAGCTACCGCTAAGGTCTCTATCGGAGCTGGCTGAGTCGGCGCTGTTAAAGACAAATTCGACTCGAGGATTCCCATCATCAAGGGACGCGGCTCGTCACACCAGAAGAAGTCCGATGGCCAGGTGTCAAGGCCAAAGCTAAATCTCCCCGGTAAGGCCTCTGGGCCTTTGAAAGAATAGCTGTAGAAATTTCTTCTTCTTTTTGCTGTTGTAGCCACCCTTTTGTCAGTTGTAGCCGTGATATACCATGATATTATTCTTCCACTGTAAAGAATACTTATGTTTTCCTTTGCATTTATACTGTCACTCTTTGCTTTCTTGTTGGGCGTTTGAGATGGTAACTTATTCGCACACTGGCGCCCTTTTCGTTAATGGAATACATTATAACTAAATTCAATGAATATATTATATGGAAAAGATACTATGAATTAATCAATGTACATGGCCGAGGGGTTTTACAAATAACTTAAGTTTTATCGGATATCGCAAATGGAATGTTTCATTGCCTCGATAAACTCCATAAGTGTGTTTGGATTTTCGCTTGAAGCACTTTGATAATAAACATGTTGTACTTCTCAAAGCATCTCGTCCCGGGAGGACATCAAAGCAGATTCAAGGTTCTTGCAAACAATTTTATATTAAACACAAAGGTAATAATTTCCCTCAAAGCATTCAACCAGGACATCAAAGGCTGACAATGGTTCTCGTTAAACACCTTATAATAAAACATAGCAGTAGTACTCTTGTAAACATCTCGGTCCGAGATTATCATGACAATGGTTCCTGCTTAAACACCTTATAATAACATATATGTGTATTTCAGTTATCCGTCCGAGGACATCGCATGACAATGGTTCTGCTTAAACACCTTTTATAATAAAACATAAGTGTAATAATTTCAAAGATCCGTCCCGGTGGACATCAGTATGGATAAATGGTTCGTTAAACACCTTTATAATAAACATAAGCGTAATAATTTCCCAAAGCATCCGTCCGAGGACACCAGTAATGACAATGGTTCTGCGAACACCTTTATAATAAAACACAAGTCATTTTGTCACACAACGCATCTGACAGAACAGTAGGGCCTTTATTAGTAATACTACTCTCAGCTGTTTTACATTCCAAGGATCAGGTATATATGTTCGCTCTAAGTCTTCTAAGAAGGCCCCTATTCCGCTTCCGAGGTGATGGCGGTCCCTCCTTAATTCGGGCCCAAGCTTTCCTGTCGGATTTTGCGCGTCTTTAACTTTCCTCAAAACCAAGTCACCAGTGCTAAAGGGTCTTAGCCTTACTTTAGCATTGTATCCTGCTTAAGTTTGTGTCAGTAATACGCCAATTGCACCAAGGCACTCTCCCTCCTCTCATCAATGATCCGTACTTTTTTCCGTAAGATTATCGCCATTATTCGAATCAACTAACTGGTTTTTTGGGGCTGGGAACCCTAAGCTCAAAGGAATGGACAAATGACACCATAAGTTTACTAAATGGGTTTCTCCTAAGCTGACGACACGCGGCAGGGTTCGACAGGCCCACAGGATACTAAGTAGCTTCTTCCACCCATCTCCTTTTCGTGATCATCTAACTCTTCTTCGGCAACCGCTTACTATGACCTTGGCTTAACGCCTCTTGGGCCATCTCGCTCTCGTAAGCTTCTCAGTGGAGATCGACCAGACCTGACTCGCCAGATCCCCAAGGCCACCCACCACTGAACATAAGACAGATGGTGGACCCCGAACTTGAGTAAATTCATATTCCGCCAAATGAACCTCTTAGTCCACATCCCCGATAGTTTGATAGTGGCTCTGCCGACCCACTTCGTAGTAGCTCTGCGCCACCAAATAGAGCACTTCTTTATTTCCAAATGCTGGGAAAGGTCCGCGTCCAGCTCTCGCCCGAGCAAATGGCTGTGTGGACTGGTTATCGGATTAAGGATCCCCCTGGGTTGGTGAATGTTTGGGGCGACCGTACTGGGTCGTGACTTCTTACATACTGTGCTCTTTGCATACTGGCCACAGTGATTGTGTGACATGAGATGTGATCGCTCCAAACAGGCTCCCACAAACTCTCGTAACTCTTCTAAGACGATCATGTTTCAGGATGGATACATATTAGACACTATTCCAAAGATTTTTCTTGTATAACTTTTTGTCTTCTGACAACCGTAAACTGTATACTTTCTGGATTTTTTCAGCCTTCTCCAATTTATTTCCCAGGTGTCCTCCGTTAAAAATGATAATGATTGGATCCATCCGCCTAGGTTCCACTTGACACGCGAAACCCGAGCACTCTCCCCGCATCCGTGGGCTCGTACATGTCTCTACAAGGGATAATTCGAGGTAGGCTCGCCCGAGCAGGTCATGAAAGTGTAGCCAGAGAATTGCATTACGCGAATTGCATTGGCGCAGATCGAATACCTCAAATTTTAATCGCAATCGTGTAATCTTGACTTAAATACTTCGTATTCTTTCATCCTTTTGCTTCCCAGCTTTCGCCCATTACCTCGACCGACGACTAATTTGGAGTCCGAAACATTTTTACTTCCTTTCCCGCTCTTGAACCATACTACCTTCCAATAAAGCTTCGTACTGCCTCATTATTGGTGGCAAAGAAATCTAACCTCACGATTTACTGTTAGTTGCTCAGAGAGATTAGAACTAACCCCAAACCGTAACCTTCTTGTCTGGGCCGCATCATTAACATAGACTTTCCAAAGATAGGATTCCCTCGAGCGAGATCACGAGCCAAATCGATTTTTCATCCACGTGTCGATGCCGGAACATTTTCTAACGAGGCTTCAGCTTAATCTTCACCACCAGTTCGTGATCCGGGCCTTGACGTAAGTGCGAGGCATGTACTGATGTCAAAAGCCCCTAGAATAGTTCCCATTTAGCTATCCCGCCAGAGGTCAAGACTGGAGTACACCTAATCGGGAGTCAGCAAGACGATGACAGAGCGTGCCTCAAAATGCTGGGAGTTTCCCGTCGCACCATGGACCCGTCCCTGTGATGGCCTATCAATGGTGTAAATAACGCACCTGCCTTTATGCAACGATTTGCTAACGAGCATACCTGGGCCTGCACCACTGCCAACTCGACTAATACCACTACAAAGACGGGAGAGCAACTATGTAGGCGATCAGACCATCCTCCCCGAGGATCGGGACATGATCGAGGCCAGAGAGATATTCCTTAAGTCGAAAGCCTAGAGCACCTCTGACCATTCAACCTCTTCCACTTTTTCATCAAGAGGAAGAATGGCCCAGATCCGTCCTGGGGTCGAACGAGAAATAAAACGATTCAAAGCGGCAATCATTCCAAGAGTTTCAACCCTCTTTAGGATTACGGTGAGGGTGTGTTGTTAATCGCTCTTAATTTGATCGGGATTGACTTCCCCCGATTCCTCTGTGTGTTACCATGTATCCCAGGAATTTGCCCGATCCCACACCAAACGTACCCGGGATGCATTTAGCGCAACTCTGCGGCTTCCTCAAGATTTCGAAAATGCTTCCAGGTCATCAACAGTTCTGACACCACCTTGCTACACCACCATGTCGCCTATGCAGACCTCACGCTCTTTCCTAACTAAGCTCAAACACTCGCCATCATCCTCCTGACATAGTTGGATCCTCGCTGCTTAGACCAAAAGGCATCACCTGTAATGGTAGCTCGTACGGGGTGACAAATGCACCCTCCCGGTCTTCCGCTGCTGGTGGTATTTGGTGATATCCTTGGAAGGCGTCCAAGAAGCTCATTCAGGTGTCCCACCGTCACACCCACCAAATTCCGATCTATTCGTGGTACTAGAATGGATCCTTCTGGCAAGCCTTATTTAGATCGCAAAATCTGGCGCACACTCCGCCACTTCGCCACTCTTTTCTCTTACCACCACCGTGTTGGCCGCCATTCGGGCAGAACACTTCCTTGATAGCTCCGCTGTTTAAGCTTGCCTTCACCTTTTTGTCCAGATCGGCATGCTCCTTTGACTGGCACTGGATGGTCGCTTATTTAATGGATGGATTAACATTCAAATGGTGACATATAAAAGGTGGGGTCCACCCCCAGGCCTCGTAAGCGCCTGTGCGAATACACGACGTTCCTCTTAAGGAACTCTATTAACTCTTTCCTCTCGCGAGGCGCAACCTGACCCCACTTGGAAGTACTTCCTCCTGATCATTCCCTATACCCATCCTCTCTAATCATCACATTTCACTGCCTCCTGACAGGCGACCGAGAGATTTTAATTGCTATGAACTTGCCTCCGGCCATCGATTCACTTCCTTCAGTTATGTGATATGGCCAACAGCATCGGGTTTCAGCTCATGTTCCGTTTCCGACGATCTCGACCCTCGACCTCTAAGTGGTATTTCACCTGATGCAAAGCTTTCTGAGTGAGACACCAGCAGGCTGGCCAAGGCTCACCAACATAGCGGGATATGGAGAATAAACATCCACCACGATAAAGTCAGACCTCCACTACCTCAAGACCGCTTGCAATGGTGTAGCCCGATCTCGACCTTTGGCAATCTGCCCTTCCCCGGTCGACTCTCGTGGGGAATCATAGGCGCTAGTCTCTGACCTTAAATTTCCAGCACCTCAAACAGTCAGGATACATTACCTCCACTCCGCACTCCCTTTGTCCACCAAAGACCTCTCTCACATTATACCCTCCTATCCCGAGCGTGATTACTTCAAGGCATCATCGTGAGGTTGGATAGTTCGACCTTATCTTCCTCCTCAAAACCTAACCGCTCTCATTTCCATCTCGATTCTTTTTGCCTGTGCTACTGTCATTGTCGAACGACCGAGCTACGTATATCACTCAGCATTTTATCGTGACCGTTCTTCCGGGCAAAGAAAAATGACGCTTATCGCTCCCGTGGGTGGGCCCGAGGACGCCTCTTCGGGAATCAAAACCCGGCCCGTCCCGCTGATCGCCGGGATGCAACAGTCCTTCAATCTTCCTTTCGGACCAGTCAGCCGATCTAAATGGTCCCACAAGCTCCGCAGCCCCTATTGTATGTCCTTGGTCCGTGGATATTGACAATAGAGGCTTGTCATGTCAATTTCATCGCATTCCCGCCATTTTGTTCTACCACCTAAAAGAATGTCGTTTAATTTTTTCCACATCTAATGATCGCTCTAATCGGACAAATTGGGCCGGGAGGAATCTCGACCGGCCCGACAGCCCGTGGCCGATTGTTACTACATCGTCCGACCCGAAATCCCTACGCCCCGAGAGGGTTAATCTTTGTTTTACCCTTTCCTTGCCTGGGTCCTCTTCAACCCTTTAGATGGCTTATTCGGGATCCATGTTCGGGACGCACACGGCACATGACCGTTTACCAAAGGGAGACTTCCTTAATCCATGCTCGCAGGCCGCCCCTTGTGCGTCTGGATGGCCACGTCCTCAAAATCACCATCTATTTCACGCCTCCCAATATCTCGTCCAGCACGTTTCAGTGGTTTCCTCCCGCATGACAAAGACAAAGAAGAATCCAAAGTGGCGAGGCACCCTAATGCATGTGATAAAACGAGAACCAAAAGCCTCGCGTAAGTCTTTAAAGGAACTTATGGAGTTAGGTCTCAAATCCCATCGACCACCATGGCCACGGCCCCAAACTGGAAAGAAAGATTCTTTACACATCAAGGCCTCAGCCCTGTATCAGACGCCATCTTCCGGCCGAATTGGCTTACGGCTCTACCGGGATCCGTCTCGGCCGTAATAAGTGGTGAGCAATGATGGAATCGCCGAGAGCTCGCCCTTCGATGCGATGCAAAGGACCTAGAAATTTGATTCAACGCCTTGCTCATGGCGCCATTCTCCAAACCTCCGTAGGTGGACTCTACGCTCGCTGGCGAACGTTCCCGTGATGGGGAAAGGCTCGCCCGACGTGTCCTAGGGTCGCTTTGTACGCAACATCATCTTCACTACCTGGAGGAAACACTGCAATCCAGAGCGGCTCGCCGCCGGGCGCATGGCGTAGCTCCCGCCCAACCATCGACCCCTTCGCATGGCTCGTTACTTCGGGCTCCCGAGGAAAGTGATTCCCACTCATGGATGACTCCGCTAGTCTCAGGTGTGGTAATGTGTGGCTACCCTCCCTATCTCCTACGCTCAAGATTATGGAAGGCGTCTGGCTGACGGGACTGATCTGGCGGGGACCTGATCCTACCATGGTGAAACGTCATCTACTATACAAATTCTTCCCACGTGACGGCGCCAATTGTAGTGTAACGACTAGTACACCTCCAGCAAATCAAAGCTGCAAAGAATTTACCACAAAGTTCCACCGTAATATGTATTTGCAGAAAGGGGCTTAAGAATTAGATTCGAATGGGCGAGGGCTTCGTTTTCCCATTCTCAAAGACAAACTAAGGCTAGAAGGCCCAAAGCACACCAAAATACCTGGAATAATTTCCGTTTTTTGTATGTGGTCCCGAGGAGTGAACCTTTGTTGTGTTGTTCTACGCCATAAATCTTCCTTCCTTCGTTTTTCTTTTCTCTCTTCTTCTTCTCCAAAAATCCGCCGTCCCCCTTTACCCGAGGAGGAATGAAAAAATAAGGGCAATCATATTCTAAGCATCCTATCCTTACACTGTCATTCATCTAAGGTACCTCTTGATACTTATCCCACCGTATCTTTTCGGCCTCCCGTAGGTCATAGTCTTGGCAGGCACCGTCGTAGGTCTTCCGCCATAAATGCGCTTTAAAGTTAGGGCTGGCAGATGAATGCAGCAGCTTTTCTTCTCAGATATGGATCTTTTCCTTCCCAAGTAGTTCACCGAGTTTGTTTCGCTATGTGGGACTCAGAAGATTACTTCTAGCCATTGGGATTCTTCCTTGAACTGAAATTTATATCCGGTACTACTCTCCTGATCTAATCGGTCCTATGCGCGAATCTTCGAAAGTAGAATGCTTCGATAGCTTCTATATCACTGCCCACGAGACCTCTCTGACTCAACAAGCCCACGGCCCAAGATGCGTGAATCTTGGTTATTTGTCCCCACACTAGTTTTAATATAAATCTAGGATCAAAGCAAGTTAGTTTATTGATTTATTTGAATATGCTTGAATGTTCTTGAGTGTTTTCACATGTTCATGATTATTCTTCACATGTTCTTCAATACACTATGCTTTTGAGTTTTGATCTTAAAATTAGGTTGAAAATGTGAAATATGTGTTTTATTTTTTAATTTTATTCAACACATTTACATGCTGGATTTAGGGTAATCTTAATCACACACAATCACAATGTTTATCTCCATTATATTCTTTCCTCCCCCTTCTAATATGATCAAGATCAACACTGATGCTACTTTCACACCCTCCAAAGCTGCCTTGGCCGTTGTTGCTCTTAATCACCAAGGCGAGGTGATCAGAGCATGGACAAAGCTATGTCATCTTGGCTCTCCTCTCATTGCTGAAGCTGCTGCTATCTAGTGGGCTGCCCAGTTAGTTATTTCTGAAAGCTAAAGTCATGTGATTTTAGAGGGTGACTCTAAAATTTGCTTTGGCTCAATTGCGAGCAAGTACCAGTCCGTAGATTGGTCTATCTCTGCTATGACTGATAATATTCGTAGTTTAGTTGTGTCGTTTGTTGCTTGCTCTTTTAGCTGGATCAATAGGAGTTGTAATGGCGCAGCTCATGCTGCTGCCAACTTAGCTTTAGTTTCTTCCTCTCCTTTTTGTTGCAATAATGGCAATCTTCTGACTGCTTTACAGTCAGCTTGTAAGGTTGATTGCCCTTCTCTTGTTTTCTAGTTTTAGTTTAATACAACTATCGCAGCTTATCAAAAAAAAAAAAAAAGGTATAACCAGTAACCACCTCACATGTTACTTAAATTATATACATCAAATTAAATAATACTACAAGGAAAAAGACATAATACAACAAGTATTATCGCAACAAAAAAAATAATGGATGTAATATATATGCTATTGCATCTCTAGGTTGTTTTTTGTTGTAATAGTAACTTAAATTTATTACATCAATATGAGATTGTAGCAATAATTATTATGTTACATCCAAATGTGTTGTTGTAATAGGTAACTCTTATTTTACATTGAAATATGTTGTTGCAATAGGTAATCTTTTATTTCACATCGAACTATATTGTTGTAATAGGTTAAATCTTTATTTCACAACAAATTTTGAATTGCAAAACAGGTTAATGAAAAATTTATTATTAAAAAAATGATTTATTTATTTTTAAAAATTTTTAATAAAAAAATCAACCTATTGCAACGAGATTTTCAAAGTAAATCGTTGCAATATGTGGAATTTATTGCAATGAAAATTTAGTGTTGCATAAACATTTATTGCCTTGGAGTTTTATTACATTGGCTTGCATTGACTTTTTTGTCGTTGCAATAACACCTATTACAACGACATTAGTTGTTATTGCAACGACTTTTTTTGTTGTATTAAGCCACCGCACATCCTTGTACACTTAAAAAACTCTAGAGTAGAACTTCTATATTATGTAAAAGAAATAAAAATAAAAAGACTACTTCCCATGATCCACCAATCCCCTCCTCTCCATCTGCATCACCACTGTCCCTTCCATCACTGCCATCTCCTCCATGTGCACCTCTCCCCTCCTCTCCATCACCATTGCCTTCTCCATGTTCACTCCTTCCATCCCTTCCATCGCTGCCACTTCCTCCATGTCCATTGCTCTCGTCCCCTCCATGTCCACCACCCCCCTCCTCTACATCAAGGGCACCTCCTCTATCATATGCAAGCTGATCTCTCTCCTTAATGTGCTCAATAATTTGTTCTAACTTGTCACGGTAGCAATAACATAAGAGGCTAACAGCAACAGTTATCACTAACAAACTAGGTAATATTGCAGCAACAAGAACAATTTGTAGAATCTTATTCATTCTAAAAAGGCTTTGGTAGTCATAGATGAGGAATATCAGAGGTGGAGTGCTAGCTTATCTGAAAGAAAAAAAAATGATATAAAAGTAAGTTTATTATTGATTTGCAATTCAAGAAAAATACAAAGTATGACATATATACATATATACATGTCTTCCTGCATTAGTTTTAGAAAAAAAAATTAAATCTAACCAAAATTAGACTACATTTACAAGAAATAATATTTATAGAAATTAAATATAACAAAGTCACTATAAGCAACTATAAAATAAATAGTAGTTAAATTCAACCAAATTAGACTACTATGGTCAAAAATAAATTCAAAATCAATTTCATTCATCTCAACTAAATTCAAAATCAATTTCGTTCCTACTAATAGTCTAATACTATACCCTCACAGTCTCTCTACTCTCTAATGATAATTCCCACACCAATACAACATAGGTCTTTGAATAGCTATGGGATATGGCCTCACTCAAGAAAAAAAAAATGTGGGATATGCAGCAATAGTTTAAAAATAGGACCCACTGAGCCTTTTTTTTTTGTTCATAACAGGGATGCCAACTTGGAAGCACCCCTGTTACACGGCTTTAAAACAGAGTGTTTCCTAACTTCTAAAACTATGCAGCAATAGCAAAGTCTCAGGAACCACACTAGGCACTAACTATTGATAATGATGGATCAATCAATTAACACATAACTTCCCTAATATGAAAAAAAAAAATCAATATCAAGGTATAAATTATATACAAAACCAATAAAATCTATCAATATCCAAGGAATAAAAACTCAAAAACATGCAAGGAATCATGTATTTGACTCTTAAACGTTTAATAAGAGTGAAAACTTGTCACATTTTTGTTTAGAATTTGAGAAAATTTTTGATCAATACATTGGGATAGTGATTCATGTATTTTAGTCTTAGTGTAGAGTTAGAGAGAGATCATCTTAGATCAGAGAGGTGAGACATGAGAGTAAAAAAAATTCATATCAGAGAGGAGAGCATACCTCCTCAGCCAATTCAACTAGCCTGTGGGTGTGAGCAATAGATAAGATCGGAGGAGAAGTGAAGCCACGCTGCCAAGTCACCAAAGGAAGAGTTGTGATCAAGTGGAGAGGAAGAATGAGAGAGAGAAACTAGTATGGGTAAAATGTTGGAATTTGATTTGTGTGTAATATTTTTAGACTGGATATGTATTTTATATTGGTATATACATAGGTTAATGGTGTTATTTCTGGGACAGCTAATTCTTTTTTAAACAAAGGGATTTTCTTTTTGTTCTTGGGTCGAAAGGATGGAGCAGAGGCCAAAAATAATAATTATTATGTTACATCGAAATGTGTTGTTGTAATAGATAACTCTTATTTTACATTGAAATATGTGGTTGCAATAGGTAATCTTTTATTTCACATCGAATTATTTAGTTGTAATAAGTTAAATCTTTATTTCATAACAAATTTTGAATTGCAAAACAGGATAATGAAAAAATTATTATTTTAAAAAAATGATTTATTTATTTTTAAAATTTTTTTAATAAAAAAAATCAACTTATTGCAACGAGATTTTCAAAGTAAATCGTTGCAATATGTGGAATTTATTGCAATGAAAATTTAGTGTTGCATAAACTTATTGCTTTGGAGTTTATTACAACGGCTTGCATTGACTTTTTTGTCGTTACAATAACACCTATTACAATGATATTAGTTGTTATTACAACGACCTTTTTTTGTTGTATTAAGCCATTGCACATCCTTGTACACTTAAAAAACTCTAGAGTAGAACTTCTATATTATGTAAAAGAAATAAAAATAAAAAGACTACCTCTCATGATTCACTAGTCCCCTCCTCTCCATCACCTTCACCTCTTCCATGTCTATCATTGCCTCCTCCTCCATGTCCACCACTGTTATCCCCTTAATCATCATCTCCTTAATCAGCACTTCCATCCCCTCCATTTGCATCACCACTGTCCCTTCCATCACTGCCATCTCCTCTATGTGCACCTCTCCCTTCCTCTCCATCACCATTGCCTTCTCCATGTTCACTCCTTCCATCCCTTCCATCGCTGCCACTTCCTCCATGTCCATTGCTCTCGTCCCCTCCATGTCCACCACCCCCCTCCTCTACATCAAGGGCACCTCCTTTATCATATGCAAGTTGATCTCTCTGCTTAATGTGCTCAATAATTTGTTTTAACTTGTCACTGTAGCGAAAACATAGGAGGCTAACAGCAACAGTTATCACTAACAAACTAGGTAATATTGCAACAATAAGCACAACAAGTAGAATCTTATTCATTCTAAAAAGGCTTTGGCAGTCACATATGAGGAATATCAAAGGTGGGGTGCTAGCTAAGCTTAACTGTTCAATAATTGTTTCCCTACCAATTAGCTTATCTGAAAGGAAAAAAAGAAGAAGATATAAAAGTAAGTTTATCTATTAGCTTTGAACAAGAGGAGAAACCGTGTGTGTGTGTGTGTAGAGAGAGAGAGAGATGTAATAAGTAACTCTTATTTTACATTGAAATATGTTGTTGCAATATGTAATCTTTTATTTCACATCGAACTATATTGTTGTAATAGGTTAAATATTTATTTTACAACAAATTTTGAATTTCAAAACAGGTTAATGAAAAAATTATTATTTAAAAAAATGATTTATTTATTTTTAAAAAAATTTTAATAAAAAAATCAACCTATTGCAACAAGATTTTCAAAGTAAATTGTTACAATATGTGGAATTTATTGCAATGAAAATTTAGTGTTGCATAAACCTATTGTCTCGGAGTTTATTACAACGGCTTGCATCGACTTTTTTGTCGTTGCAATAACAACTATTACAACAACATTAGTTGTTATTGCATCGACTTTTTTTGTTGAAAATTTGGTCTTTGATGGAAATTAGTATAAGTGAGGGTCTATTAAATTTGATCATTGTGCTGAAATAAGTTTTGTTTAAAACATATTTCATTTATTTACTTTATTGTAAATAAGTTTGTGTACATGATGATTTTAACTTGTTAAACCTCAAATTACTCTTTTTTTTTTCTTTTCTTTTTTTGGGTGGTTTTATCATTTTCAATTGGCAATTAACTAGACATCACTTTTAGCGATTAAGGATGCATGCAACTGGTAGGAAGGGTGAACCTGAAAATTTAAAAGGATTAAAATATGATACAATCTCATCACGTGAAGAAAAAGCGGAAATATAATGTTGTGTTGTGTTGGCATGTCCCACCATTATTTGGTTACAAATATCAAATCTAAAAAAAAAAAAAAAAAACCCAAAATAATAAAATAATATATTTGTAGAGATAGAAAGTTGGAAAATACTTTTAGAAAATAGTTCAATTGTTTTACGAAACAAATTATTTTCAATAAATTTTAGAGAATAAATTATGAATTATATCATATTATAAAATAATTATATATTTTCACGAGATCATTACTTGCTCATGGGTTTAGTAGTTTCTAATAATGAAAACCATAAAATAACTACAATTAAAAGTGTCAAAAATTATTTAAAGTGAAGATGAGCTTTTCTTTCTTTGAAAATCATTATCTTAAATATGTTTCCAAACATATATGAAAAATTTAAAAGTTCAAACATTACGACAAATTTCCATTAATCTCTAATATTAAACAAGAGGAAAATGTGGAAGGCTGCACATACATTTCAGGGGGTTCAAATGAACCCCCTGACTTGAAAATTTATATATATATATATATATATAATTGCTTTACTAATTTAAATCATGTTTTAAATCTTGCACACCTTGATCACATATTAGCTTATCCCACAATCAAACAACAATTTAGTATATTATTTATGTATGGATAAGTGTGGTTGTGTGAATTAATAATTATATAGTGCAAGTGGAGTTGAGTTTTTTCATTTAGTTTAAAATATTTTTATAAAAAAAATGACAAATATATAACCACAATTTCATAAAAACAAAAATACTATACAAACTTAACAAAATAAAATGGTCATACTTACATTGACAATAGATAATGAAAACTGATAATAAACTATCATGAGGTGATTTTAAAATATGAAAACTCATAAAAGAAAATTGTAAAATTTCATATATTTGTGTGTGTTTTTTTTTTCGATAACTCAATGTACTCAAAATTTTTTTTTTTAATTAAATTTTTGTTTAATTTAAGTTTCTTAATGACCCCCCTTGAAAAAATTCCTAGAGCCGCCATTAGGAAAGTGGAGTTATGAAAAGATCAAATATAGTGATAGAGAAAAAAGAAGAAGGATAGTTGCCCTACAATTAGTATAATATAGGATTTAACCACACACAAGAGTCAAAATTAGGAAATGAGAGCGTAACAAAGAATTGATTGAGGAGAGTTTTGGAGGCTGACTCTTTTTGTTTTTGGTTCTATCCCAAATGGAGGTAAAATCCTTTCACCCCCACGTGTCTTAGCACCCGAAGCAACAGTGGATACTCTAATCAATCCTCAAACTGGTTGGTGGAATGTTCAGTTGATTGATTTATGTTTTTATCCACCTGAAGCTCGGCACATAAAATCTCTGCCCCTGTGCTCTACTCCTCAGGTTGACATCATATTTTGGCCAAGAGAAAAATCTGGTATTTATTCAGTCAAATCCAGGTATTAGCTTCTCTTTGAACCCCCTAGTACTGATCTGGGTTGCCCTGTAGAATTCGAACCACAGAAGCTATTCTGGAAGAGTATATGGAGATTAAATGTACCGGGTAAGATCAAACATTTTCTCTGGAAAGCTTGCACAAATTCTCTGCCAACAAAAGAAAATTTGATGAAGCGAAAAATACTCCAAGAGGCCGTGTGTCATCGCTGTTTAACAGAAACTGAGGATGTTTTTCATGCGATGTGGGGTTGTGGTAATTTGCAATCTATATGGGTAATCGATTTTGTATGGTGGATAGGACAAGGGTGCAATCGAGTTCCTTCTCCGAGCTGCTTAAACTGATCCGTGAAAAGCCTTCGCTAGTTCCTTTATTTGCTGCTACTGCTTGGTCAGTTTGGTGGCACCGGAACAAAACTCGCCTTCAAGAACACTCCTTGCCTTTGGACAAAATATCGAGTTTTGCAAAGGAGTATATCCAAGACTTTAAAAACCTAGGCCTTCCTCTTCGCAGAAACCGACCTGCTGCTGCCAAGAAGTGGACACCACCTGCTACAGGAAGCATGAAGACGAATTATGATGGCGCCATGTTTGGTGAATCAGATGAGGCAGGCATTGGAGTGGTTATTCGTGATTCCGATGGTGCAGTTATGGCAGCCCTCACCGAAAAGATTAAGAAACCACCTTCTGTGGAAGCTCTCAAGCTACTAGCTGTGAGGAGAGCAGTTAGTTTCACTTTAGAAGCGGGTTTCACAAATGCTATCTTTGAAGGAGACTTGGAGTCAGTCATGAAGTCTTTTAGGGAAGGGGTATGGAAAATTCCCAAGAGGTACATCTTATTAAAGACATTTGGTTTTATGCAAACTCTTTGTAGAGTTTTTCTCTCTTATGTTGAATGGCAAGATAATGCAGTTGCTCATGCCTTAACTTAGAGAGTAAAATATTCTTTTTCTTTATTAGTCTAAATGGAGTTTGTTTTACCAGATATTTTGTCTTCTTTTGTCTGATTTTCCAAATTCTTGATTAATAAAGCTGAAAGTTTCTCCTTCTCACAAAAAAAAAACTGAGTTCCTAAATCACCAACGTTGTAAATGTTAATCCCAAATAAAAGTATCAATAATTATAAAATAAATGGTTCTCTCTCTCTCTTAATCAATAATGAATAATAAACACAAAAATATGTCACTTACAGAACAAATGTTTCTAACATTGAAAACCATAAATAACTACAATTAAATGTTTTATAAAACCATTTAAATTGAAAATGAATTTTTCTTTTTTTTTTGAAAATTATTAACTTAAATATGTTTCCAAACATATAAGTAAAATTGAAAAGAAGAAGCACTACAAAATATTTTTTGATCTCTAGTAAGTCTCGAACATTGTAAAATTTCATCCCAAATAAATTATTAATACCAATCACAATGGTCAACATATTTTTAAACATGAAAACAACGATAAGAATGTAAACATAACCACGATGAAAATATTTTTATAGTTAGTTTAAAATATTAAAAACAATACAACAACTACAATTAAAAGTTCCATAAAATCATTGAAACTCAAGTTGAGCTTTGTTTTGTTATAAAATTATTCTTTTAAACATATCATCAATCAAATTGTAACGGTAAAGAGCAAAAATATTACAACAAAATGACTTTATTAATATCTAATAAATCTCCTACATTGTAAATTCATCCTAGATAAAAGTCTTATTATCAAAGACAATGGTTAACATATATTCAAACATAAATACAACAATAAGATTAAAGATATAACCGCAATAAAAATATTTTAATGATAGTTTCCAATATTGAAAACTAAATAATAATTTACAGCTAAAAGTGTCATAAGGATTGGTAAGAGGTTTTTTTTTTTTTTTTCTTGAAAATTATTGACAAACATAACATATGATAAATAAGTCATTTTTTTTTATTCCTACCTAAAAAGTTTCAATAATTTCATTTGAATAAATAATTGGCATTGTGCCTCTTTGTTATAAAAATGACCAACAACAGTGGGATTATAACTGTGACTCTCTGTAATATAAAGCAATCTCAATTTTTAAGGCTCTGTAGCACAGAAGACCAATTACTATCATGTTAATCACATGATTGCTTCCCTGTATTACAAATAGGAGAGGACCAACAGTGGTTCTGTTAATAAAAAATTATTTAAAATAATATCCAATTATTGCACCAGTAAAAAGTTCAAAAATTCATTAAGTTTGGTTAGTGTCGTGTTCACTTTGTTGCAATTAACAATCCATTAACTACAAAATTTGAATTTTACCTTAAATGCTACAATCAAATTACTAAATACTAATAAAACGAATTCCAAATATATATATATATTTATATATTTATATTATAACACAATTTCACAAAATTTTAAATAAAATTAAAAGGCAATACAAATTTTGAAATTTGTGTGAAATCGAAAGTTGTTGCTATTTGTTTGGAAATATCAATTTTGGATGGGAAAAATATCAGGAGTGTCATTTTTTTTTTCATGAAACATTGATGTTCTATATGGTTTGGTTTGGTTATTAAATTATCCTATATCATTGATTTGAAAAATTTATTCAACAAATAAAAGAGACTAACTTTAGGCATGATATTAATAGTTTTTTCCTAAATATGGGAAGTTTGCTTCTATTTAAAGGAAAATTTATTTTCTAAAATTTTGAAATGTAGTGTGATATTTATTATGTCATATAAAAGGTTAATCAAGTATATAATTACAATATATTATATAAAAAATCTTAAGCATTTTAATAAACATAGAAATCTTATGTATGAACATATAAATATTAAAGATATTTATAAACTTAAACAATTTAAGAATATTTTTTTAAAATAAATTAATAATAAGAATTATTTAAGTTATATGTCATATTATTTAAACCAGAAAACTTTTAGGCAAGAGAAAATAATAGCCATTAACTAGGTCTCTCCCTTACCTTTCGTTCTTTTGTTAAGGTGATTTTTACCAGCAGGCTCAAACCCAAGCCAAACAGAGGGATAATAGATAGTTAATCCAATAACTTTTTGATTTCTTGATTCAATTTCCCCAATTGCATTCCATGGAAATGATCCATTCCTTTCATTGTGACTACTACACATACATTATTATAAAGAACATAATACATGGGAGAACACTCCAAACCTTTATCAAAGAATTTGAGTGTGAATTTCTTCAAGATCAAAACTTTTTAGTAAAATCATTTTATTTATTTATTTATTTTCTTAATCTTCAGCATAAATACACTAGGGTTTGGCACCCTAGTGACTTTATTGTTTCCATGAATAGTTATAATAGAGTTCCTAAAGGGAAAATATACTTTTTGATGCACAAAGGAGGGTACATCATCATTCTCATAGACCCATGGTTACTTAAGTAGCATATTAGAAAAAGCAATGATATTTATGACTTGGAGTCAACATTTACTGTAACAGGGCCCATGGTGACGCTGGATATTAGTACTTCTAAAAATCCTCTTTAGGTATGAGTGCCCTCGTTATACAACAAGTGTAGTTTGGTGTGAACCAGCATAAACATGAGCACAAAAGTATGCCACAGATTGAGTGGAATATGACAGAAAATATGAGTTGTCACATTAAGTTGAGAGTCACATAAAAATTTGAAAGGTGTTAATTACCCAAGCCTGCCCATAGTAGGCATAAACTTGAAAAGGTCTTATGTACCCAAGCCCGTCCAATTGAGTGAGCCGGCCTCCACTAACATATTTTGAAGCCATATTCCAATAAGGTTCCTTCTAACAGACATCTCCTAATCGCATAGCAATTAAAGAACAACGACACATAAGATTAAAATCATAAATGAAATCAAACAATTTCATACTATAAAGGGCATTCTGCACAACCTCAATTGATCCTTAACTGAGAGTTGGTTAATTGATATGCCCTGCTTGACTGTCATGTGTTAAGCGAACTATAAACCTTGATATACTTCCAATTGAAGCTCGATTGTTGGAGAGTTGCAATTCAATAGACAATGAATCGAAGCTCGTTTGATTGAGAGGCACAAACTTTGTTGTTACAAATTTAATTTTAAGTATGCCTCTATTTTCTCAACCTTATATATAAAACACTTACTGGTACAACTTTTAAAGTTAGAAAAGGTTAGCTATCGCATAGAAATCCAGCGAGCCTTTTCTCATATATATATATATATATATATTTTTTAAATCGAAGCTTAGTTCAGTATAGTTCTTGATTCCTTACCTTTATGCCTTGTTGTTAATCAAGAACCATGAAAACACCTTATAATTGCTAAAATCACAGAGCATACAGTCTTGCATCAGAGCATGCAACTTGATCCCCGAGTTCCAGATTTAAGCATAGAGCCATGGATGTTTCGTTCATGAAGCTGTTCATGTAGAATAAATCCAGAGTTGCTGTGGGCGCAGGTAACAAGTGTCTTCCATAGTGGGTTGCTTTGGTGGGCGTATTGCTACTCCCATATTGGTTTTTCATATGGAGACATTTTCCTTCGAAATTCCACTTCATTAGAATCATTACCAATTGACGTATTATTATTTGTTTATTGTTTTACTTTTACTTATATCATGTTTAAGTGGTAATTAAAAGAAATTTTCTGCAAGTGTCTTTTTTCTACTATTTAATAATTCAATAGTTGAGTACGGGACATTTGAATCATGAATGTTTTTGCTGAAAATGCTAGAAATTGCTTGTGACTTAATCAAAGTACTTTGGGGTCAAAATTGATCTTACAACAGTTACAAAATGCAGAGAGTTAGTTAGACCTACCTAGAAGATCGACTCAACACATTATTACATATTTCACAAAAATAAATTATGTAGATATACTAATACTAATATAATAAAAGTAGGGTTTAAAAGTCATGATTGTGCCAAATGGATATCATGTTTAATTGCCATATGGTTGCACCAAATAGTAGCTTTTTGTTTGGATCAAACAACAACTTATTTGTTTTTATCAACTTTTCATCTACTACTTTATCAATTAATTGATTAAATATGAAAACTTATTTATTGTTTTCAACTTTTTTTTTATTCACTCTTTTATTTTTACATAGAAATACCACCTTTAATTTTTTTTTATCAACTTTTCTTCTATTACTTTAACAAATTTTTAAATATATACAACATTTTCCTATCACTTTATCCACTTTTTGGATAGATACAAAAGCTAATCAATTTTTTTTTTCTTCACATTGTCTTTTTCTATGGTAAAATCAATAGTTATTAGGTGGAAAGTGTCACAATTGTTTTCCCTAATACACGGTTTCATTTTTAAAATTTTAAATTTATGTTGACTGTCACAATTTTTTTTTAGTTTATTTATTCTTCTTATCAAACTTTTCATTCCACCATTATCAATAATTCTCCTTCTCTTATAATTCATAATTAGTTGATTAAAAATTTAACTACTATAAAATTTGAAATTTTATACCAGATGAAACTCTTCAAATTTGGTGTCTATATATATATGTATAAAATTTCAAATTTTTATATATCATCTCAAATCTAGTCTCTTCTTCTACCTACCCTACCTATCAACATTGTAGGCTTTCCCTCTCACGAAATATTCCCATGTCCATGTATCTCATATTCATCCATGCTTCAAGTCGAATACGTTTTGTTCGTAAGAGAGATTTCATGTGGTTTAAATTGTAGTCTATGGATTAGTTAAACTTTCAATTTGATTATAGGGAGTTATTGCAATTGTGAGATCGTCTTTTTTGTAGGGTATCTTACTTTATTTCCTGCAGTTCATATTTTGTCTTCTATTACATTTATGTCTCTTCTCTATACTCTATAGTTCTTATGGTAGAAAAATAAAGAATAATAGATCTAAGTCTACTGAATGATTTATGGTATAATTTGTGTTAAACTTAAATCTTCATTGTTAAAAGCCCACTTAAGGGGTAGTTTCTTACTTATAAATATTTACCTGTAATATTTACAGTACAATTAATATATATATATATATAAGTTTTTTTTTTTTTTTTTTTTTTTGAGAAACTATATATATAAGTTTTTGAATCTTAAGTTTCAATGTCTTGCAAATTTACTATATATTAGCCATGATGTTTGTTGATAAATATTGGTGGATACTTTACATTTGATTATTAATTAAACTGTACATTAAATGATTCTTAATTAAACCTTGCATCACCCGGTCATAATACAAGTAAATAATTAATCCAAAACCCTATATTAAAGCAAGGGAACATTTTACATAAAGTTTCTTGATTTAAGCTGGCGTGTCTTATTTTTCTGTTTTTGAAGGAAGCACAAGATTGACAGACCACTGCTTTATTTCAGCTTCAAAATACTGTCTGCGTTAAAGATTAAGTATTTCCGAAAGGGACTTTTCTCCGAGATGATAGAAAGAACTCCATCCCATGATTTCAACTGTTATGGTTCAAACCACGACATTAGTATCATTACATAACCTTAGATCTGTGCCATCCCTGCAGCTAAATAATCCACAAAAAATTAGTAGCCTAAACTAAAGACCATGCATACACTGTTGTCTTCCCATGATGTTTTTGTGGATGACAACCTACATGATACCCTCCAACACAACTATTAAAAAGGTGAAAAGAGAGAGAGAGAGAGAGATGTGAGCTATAAAAAATTGAAAATTGAAAAGATTTTATATTCAAATGATCTTGTGTTAACAACACAACTATTTCCTAAAGGGAACTTCTCAAATTATCAAGGCGAAATCGATGGAAGCGAACATGAAATTGATGATGATGATGATGATGATGATTGATTCATGGTAAAGGAGTAAGGGCTGTTACCTAAAAAATCTTGCAAGTTGGAATGAAATGCCGATCTGCTCCGTATTTGCCAATTGCCAGTCGCCAGAAGAGAAAGACAGCAGCAGTTGAATTTTCTAAAGAGGAGGAGGTTGACAGAAAGTCAATAAAACATAACAAATATAGCAACAATTTTTACTGGAACAAAGTTATTGCGGAACATCTGCTATATTTTACTTTCACTTTTATTTTTATTTTTTCCCTAACGTAACGATTTTAGTACCCACCAAACAAATTTAAAAGAGGTCACTTTTAGACCTTAGCAAACTTATATTATATGGTGGCTTTTAGTTCCTAATTTGTCTAGCAAAATGATGATTTTTTTGGTCATGTCACCTGAAGGACCAAAAGTGAATATTTTAAACTTCAAGAACTAAAATTACTTTATTCTAAAATTTTGAGACCAATTATATATTTTATCATTTTTTTTATTGTTATGTTTGATATAGAAATTAAACAGTAGGTAACATGATAAAGGTATAAGGAAGCTCCTTTAATGTTCAGCGTCAATAATTATTTTATATATCAGATATATGTATCATTTTTTTCACAATTTGTGGGTATCACTTGTGTGGGATCACATATTTTAAGAATGAAAATGCACGCATCAAGGATTATAAAGACCAAAACATCAAAGGGTAACAAACTTATGTGGACAGATTATACAAAATAAACTTTGATGGAGCAGTTTTTAAGGAGCTGTGTACATTAGGCATTGTTAACATCATACAAATGAGCAAAGAAACTTGCTCACATTGCTAAATTCTAAGAGCCAAGCAATATCTGATGGGGAAGAAGCTGAGATCTACGCAGCAAGGAGAACAATGGAGTTCGCTCTGGAAATGGGATACAAGGTGTGATTTTAGAAGGGGATGCTAGCTCAATCATCTCGGCATTGCAGTAACAGGCAACGCACCCGTCCAAGATTGGCTGCCTAATAGAGGAGGTGAAGGAGAAATGGCACGGATCAGAATCAGTTCTATTAGACTTGGTTATAATGAAAATCAAGTATCACAAAATTTAACAAAGTATGCAAGACATATGGTTAAAATACCCAATACTGGTGAATCAACTTCAGTCTAATGTAATGCTTTTTCAACATCTATGAAATATAACTCCTCCCTTTAGAAAAAGAAGGTGAGATATCCATATGCTAACTGCTATCCAAAATATCCTGAGGGCACCCGAATGAAATTCTTTCTATTTTGGGTTTTTGCGCCATTTATAGTCAGAGTCCAGAGCTTAATACAACAAAATACTCATTTATGTGGTATTTTAGCCATCTTCCTACATTGCTACCAGAGATAGAGAGAGAGTATTAAGGCATAATATCATGGAGATCAACATTCCATACATAAACACCTCACAAAAACGCTTGCCAATTGCATGTCTGAAAATTTTGAACTCACATTGTTGTCTCATTGGTGGATTTATATTTAGGTTGCGTTTGGTTCAGGGTAAAATATTTTCCGGGTGTAAAATATTTTCAGGTAAAAATATTTTCAAGTGTTTGGATGCATTTCAAAAAATGCTTTGAAAAATATTTTCTGGTGTTTGGTTGTATTCTTGAAAATACTAGAGAAAACACATTTTTTACTTGTTGTTCACATTTTCTCAGCTTCCAAACAAATATATAATATCATTTCTCAATAGATAAACACAAGAAACAAAGCCCAACAAAAAAAAAAAATCATCAAATCCGGTTAAATTGAGAGAAGAAGGAAGAGAGAGGGAGGCGACTGGGTTCGTCATGGGTAGATCGGTGACTAGGTTCGACATGGGTAGATTGGATCGGTGACTGGTGGTCGAGAATGATGGCGGTCGAGAACGAGAACGATGGTGAGAACGGCGGCGCCGATGAGATTTGGGTCGAGACGATCTCGTTGGTACGGGGGTGCGACGATCTTGCCGATGCTGCGATCGACGCTTCAGCTTCTGGTGCGTTGTATTCTTGCTGTTTCTCTCTACTCTCTCTTCTTTCTCTCTCTCTATCTCTCTCTTTGCGCGTTTGACCCGGAAATGGTTTGTAGTGAAAATAGAAATGTAAAACCATTTCCGGGTCAAAGCCATAGGTCAACTGAAATGGTTTTACGGAAAATTTTATTTTCCATGCGCAACCAAACACGCACTGAGGTGTAAAACGGTTTCTTGAAATGGTTTTACACCAAAACAAACGCAGCCTTAAACTCAAACAACGACATCCATGTATCTATCAAGCTTGTAAAGCATTTGTTGAATATCTAGTGATATGCAAGAACTTTAATTACATCCCTAAGACCTAATCAAAAGATAATTACAACCCAAAAACTGGTAAAAAAAATCCTCAGAGGTCTTTAAAGTCCTTGGGGTGTGTAGACACTCATCATTGTGAAGATTCTTCGGCATCTTCAAAGGAAAAAATTCAAGCTATAGGTTTGTACTGCCATGAAAATGACCCAGTTTGTTTGAAATAGCTAATTCTTGACTAACAACTCTCTTTCTGCCGTGGCTTCAATCTTCATATTAGTTGAATCATGTCTGTCTGTCTGTCTTACTTCATCACCGTGAAGAATTTTCTCAAAAATTTGATTAATGGCATTTCCTTTAGCCTGTATTTAATGAGAGATAAGCAAAGTATATAATTTTGATAAGAATAAGGTATATAATAAGAAAAGAAAATATTTATCCTCTATCTAGTGACATCCATACCTTTACTCCAATAGCGATTGCAGTTTTGAGCTTAACAAGTTCACCTAACCTTAAAGAACCTCCTTTCATATCTTTGACAAAGATAAGTGGAACCCTCCTTGATGAGACCAAGCTTGGCAGATGCTTTGTCAGCCACCGCGGGTTGCAATCAGAAGCTAACAGTACAGCCTACAAACTCAAAAAGAGAAATATTGTACTTTTTGGACCCAAAAAGAAAAATGTGCTGAGTTTGGTGAACTAAGAAGAGGATAAAAATGATAATAAATCCTAATAATATATGCATCAAGATTCAGTCACCAATAAGTTGAAAATGAATATTGTTCACTTGTCCATTATTTAACCTTTTTCTCTTATTATAGTCGCGTATATCCATGAACTTGTTTGGCAACCTTACTACCTTATTACTAAGGGGCTTTGATTTTTTCACATCCAACAGTGTCCACACTCTTTAACATCACATCCACATTCTTTCAAATCATGTGTAAAATTTAGATATTTGGTGTGAGAATGTGGACATTGTGTGAAACATTTCACATTTGCAAGTGTGAAACAACAATTATCCATTACTAAGTTCTCGTCGAAAGAAAATTATCAAAAAATCTACAGGAAAATTAATTTAGCAATGACGACTTAGGAAATAAGTTTCGACCAACAATGTGCCTTAGTTAGAATATTGTACACCGTGATTGCCCACTTCATATTAAATGTTAAACAAGAAAACAGTTGAATACCTTAGCAAAGAAAAAGGACAATACTAATATATCTACTCACACAACAATGCTTGAATATCTACTCACATAATAGTATTTGCAGGACCATTGTACAAACACTCAATAAGAGAATTACACTCACTTCGGCGGACAGTATATCAAACAAAAGCAATTTTGACCGCCACCTAATTTGATATGGCACATATTGTTCAGTCACAGTAATCTAGAGTCCACACTACCAAATCTGTCATCCACGGACTCATAAAATCTAATGACATGAAACTGGAGTTGAGAACATGAGAAAGATCTAGGATAACTTAGTGCTCCATCAAAATCTTTTGTCAACTATGGAACAGAAACATGCATTGGCAAATGAAATAGCAAAATATGAGATTTCTGTAATGAGCGTGAGAGTGAGAATAAGTTGTTATGACAGCAGGTTTATCAGTTCAATTGAAGAAATCATCTCATAGAAAAATACAACATAACAATGAGGCGACTTACTTGAAGCTGAACTAAAGGCGCTTTACAATTGTTCCTGATTGAAGAGGGCTGTTGAGGAGAGCTTCCCACTTGAGCACTTGGCGCCATGCGTTCAATGACGCGAGTGACATCATTGACCCCAATAGAGAATTGTTGCTAAAAAGAGAGAAACCGACATGCATAAGATTTCTTCAATTTAAAACAATCATCATATCAAGAAACACCAAATCGAAAACATAAAAGAAAGAAAACCTTTAACCATATTTTTTCAGGCAAGGAGTTTCCATCCAAGAGTCTCACTGACTCTATCTCCCTGTTCAACATTACAATCACATTATTAAAAATTCAGCGAATGAGAATCTGAGTTCACAACTCAATGACAGAGTAACAAGTCCAATAAGTTAGTCAGCCATAACTCACATACATTTTGCACAACCTAACTAGTCAGAACAGCATTTAGAGTCAAACCCATTTGGCAACTTTTAGAATGCAACAAAATCATGAAAGTGTATATTGCAGCATCGGCATGAGAATATAATTCCATTAACAAGTCAAATCAAACACCACCAATAAAAAAATAATCGATAACGGATTGAAGTTTCACCTATGCATAGATTTGAGTAGACAAGCGAGACGTTCCCCTTCGTAGCAACTATATATATCAACCCCAACAAAAAGTCATAAAATTCATTCAAAACAAAAATACTAATATTGTTGACAACCCAAAAAAAAAAAAAGTAAACCCATAAGAGAAAAGCTCACGTACTCTTGCTCTTGAGGAGGAAGGAAGCTTGCTTTTGAGATTTCTATATCGTTTTTTGAAGCTTTCTTTCTACTTGGCATGGTTGGCCTTCGGTCTTTGCTTTTGCACACCAGGTGTTTGACGAAAAGTTGAAAAAAGCTCCCAAGAGATTATAAGTTAGACTTTTTTTTTTTTTTTTTTTTTTTTTGGTGTAAATTCACTTTTAGTCCCTACATTTTGATTTTTTTCCATTTTAATCCCTACATTTTATTTTTACTACTTTTAGTCCCTAAACTAATTAACGCCCTTCATTTTAGTCCTTGAAGTCTCATTCCGTCACCAATTAACGGGGAAACTGACGGGATTAATAAAATAATAATAAAAATTCACTGTAGCACTGACACATCAGCATATAAATTTTAAAAAATTAATTTATTAATTTTAACTAAATAAATAAAATAAAAACAGAATTAAAAATCAAAAATCAAATGAATTATGATTTAAAGATTAAGAAAAGAGAAGAGAGATTTGGTTTGCAATTCCTGGACTCGATTTGATGCGGTGCATAGGTAGATCGACGTCCACAGTCAGTAAGCCACAGAGTGACACCCACAACCACAAATCGACACCCTCAAATCCAAAAAAAGCATATCAACATCCACAATCATACATCCAAATATCTACACTCACAAATTGAAACCCAATAACCCACAAAGATCAAAACCCACTAAACACAGAAAACTTAGCTGAGATTGAAGCTTATGAGTGTTGGGTATCGAAGATCCGAGTTTGAGGAGAGAAAAGAGATCAATGGTGGCAGCGGTTAGGGTTTGGTGAGAGAAGGGATCGATTTGGTCTTGCTATGGTTTTTGTATTTCGTCTTCGACGACTTCACCGCACCAGCGTCGGAGCAAGTCCCGATCTCCGCTTGCGGTGTTTGGCTTCATCTGTCGATATCTGACCTAATCTTTATCAACGATTCATTTTCTCTCTCTCACAATTCAACCAGTCTAGATTTTTTGTATTTGTTTCCCAAGAAGATTTATGGGTTTGAAGGTTAAGGTTTACTTTGTTGGAGATCGGTTTGGTTGTTGGGTTTATAGGTTTGGTTGTTTTATTGGAGATTTGGGTTTGGTTCTTTGTTGGAGATTGATTTTGCAGGAGATCTGTAATTTTGTGATTGTTGGGTTTTGTTCTCATTTGAAGATTGCTGTGTGTTTTGCATATTTGGTTGCTAAGAAAATGCAAGAAGTGAAACAAAAATATTGATTTTTTAAATTTCTGGGCAAGGTTTGCTGGGAAGAAAATGAAGAACATGATTAACGGGAAGAACGCATGTTTTTATTTTGGGCAAGGTTTGAACATGATTTTTAATCTTGTTTTTATTTTTTTTATTTAGTTAAAATTAATAAATTAATTTTTTAAATTTATATGCTGATGTGTTAGTGCTACAGTGAATTTTTATTATATTTTATTGATCCCGTCAGTTTTCCCGTTAATTGGTGACAGAATGGGGTTTCAAGGACTAAAATAAAGGGCGTTAATTGGTTTAGGGACTAAAACTGGTAAAAATAAAATGTAGGGACTAAAATGAAAAAAAAGTCAAAATATAAGAACTAAAAGTGCATTTACGCTTTTTTTTTTATTTTTTTTAAGGATTATAAGTAAGACTTGCGTTAAACTCAGACCCATAGAAAATTAATAATCAAGCACTTTTGCCCAATGCTCCAATCAAATCCGCCGTTCACATCCTCCAAAAATTTACAATGCTATTCCTTGGAATGAAAACCCAAAACATGACCAAGAACCCAACCGATTTGGAAGATTTGAGTTAATACCCACAATCAGCGACAAACACAAGAGTCCAATCTTGTTCCCTTGATTGCGTTCTGTAGAGAGGCCTTGGTGGGTGTGGCTGTATCTGTGGCTTTGTGTGGTTGGACTTTCTGTGCAACTTATGGTGTGGTGGTGGTAGTGGACTCTGGAGGTTTTAATTGAGTGTCTTCTGTTTGGGCCTTGGTGGGTGTGGGCTGTGTGTGTTAGAGATTTTACTGGGTCATTGGGTCATTGTATATGTACTCTTTGTAATTACTTTGTGACTCTAATAGTGACTGCCAAAGTGTAATAGTTGCTGTGATAGGATCCGGTTGTAGTTGGTTACATTGATAGGAGATAGAGTTAGTTAGGTTGGTTAGTAACAGCTGGTGACAGCTGTGGCAGATAGTTACAGAGGGCAGAATTGAGGGGTATAAGAGTAACACCACAATGTGTACACAAAGGAGAAAAAAGAGTTATGTCAGTTTCCATTCTTCTCTTCAATTCTGTCACTATCCTTAGGAGGCCTAGCTAACCTCTAAACTAGCTACCAACTTTCTTTTTCAATTTTGGTTCTTTACAGTGTGGCTACGGCATAGTACTGAGAAAGTCAATTGATTTTCTCACTTCAAGTGTCCAAGGGAGTGAAAGCCCATTGGGTTCTATATATGGCATAGCATATTCACGGGCCTTCAATGACTAATTAACTTTGCCATGAGATAATGAAGATGAGAAGTGAGAGAGATCAGTTGCTTTGGGGTGAAACTATGAGAGAGAGAGAGAGAGGGAGAGATTGTGAATTGAAAAAGAATATAAAATAAAAAATAAAAACCCTTTGTGACAACTCAATCACATTGTGTGTTTAAAAAGTTATGCAAAAATTCAATCCAAAATTGATGAAAATTTAAAAATTTTGGATAAAAACTTAAATTGAAACTTAGTTGATAATTCTTTCTTCTCCATTCTTCTGCGTTTTCTTTCTTCTTCCTTCTTAGGCATTTTCTTTCTTCTTCTGTCATTGGTACCCAAAGCCAAAAGTCTAAAGTTTTTTTCTTTTGGTGTAAAGTTGTCTACCACCAAACTATAGCAAACGCTACCTCTTACCCATGAAAAAGTTGGACATGTGGCCACGTTGCCACCATTCATTTGCTTTGAAATTTTTTAAAACTTTTTTTTTTCATTTAATTGCATTTTTAACTGCATTATTTATTGGAACTTTGATTCCTAATGGCTAATATTATAAACCCACGAATTGGTATATTAAATTCATATACTGTAAATTTAAGATTTATATCATAAATTAAACAAATGCATATAATATGTATAATATTTTATATATTTATTAAAATATATATAATATTATACACATTTGCATAAAAATATAAAATGTTGTAGACATTTTTTTTTAAATTTATTATATAAATCTTATCTAGATAGTATAATGTAAAATAATAATTTTTCTTTTTATTGTTATTATTTTTTTAACAGTTAATAATATTTTGTTGATTTTTGAACCACTATAATGAAAGTTGTGGTGTAAAATATACATTTTAAAGATGGTATTTATATTTATTTGAATTATTTTAGTCAATTTTTTTATACTAATTTAATATATTTATTAATATTTTAAATGAATATTAAGTTAATTATGATGTCATCATTATTCAACTTTGGTTAGAGCTCAGTCTGACCTTAAAAACATTGAACGTTTTCCTTCTCCGGTTCTTTGAACAGTCTAGGTTTCAAAACCATAATATGCTTTCAATATGTGTCATTGAATGAAAATATCATTGTTATTTGTTCACTTTATTCTATGATATTAGGAGGTTCAAATGAATTTAATAGTTTTTCTATTTTAAAAAATTATATTCCTATTTTGTAGAATTTATTTTGAAGTTAGATCAAGAGCTTTATATTGAACATATTGAAGTTCAAGTGTGTTATCAGATACTATTAATTTATAATGATATTTTTATGATTTATAAGTTTATTTAATGCATTGTAAAGAATTAAAAATGTCCTTTATTAAATAATCTCTCTGTTTAAAATAATATTATTTGATTATTGTAAATGACTATACAATAATCTTTTTGTTTTAAAATATTACTTTTTGTAGGTTCTTGAAGAGCTCAATGGCTCATCCTACCTATACAAGTGGAAAATTTGAATGGAAAAACATTTATTTTCCAATCAGAACTAAATGATTATAAACTCTATTATAGAATCTGACAAAGCAATTTAAGCTTGATAAAATGACAAAAGTACGTATTTATTTAATATAGCAAAATTACTAATTTGGTATTTTACTTCCACATGTTATATTTTATTACATTCACAGGCTTATATTAGCGGTATTACAAATGATTGTGAGAGCAACTTGTCAAGTGAACAGAATAGTAATTCTACAAAGGTACAAAAAACTGATGTTGAAGGCAATGTACAACTCACACCAACATTTGCACTCAAGGAGAACAAAATGAGTTATTCAATGACTACTACGAAGCAACAAAAGAAGAAGATACAAAAAATTCTTGAAAATTGCACAAAAAAAATCACAAAAAATTATGAAAAATATTTTTTGTCTTTCAATTGATTACAAATTGTTATTTTAACTTTGCAACATTTATTGGATAATTGAGGATATTAGGTGTTTGGAATCCTAATTTTTATTTAAATTTTTTTAATTGATATTTTTCATTTACTAAGCTAACAAAACGAAAATTTTTAAGGCTGTTTAGCACTGTCAACAACATTGCATATGTGATAACTATTCTTCTTTTATTGTTGGATTTTTTTTCATAGTCAATAGCTTTCTCGCGCATCGCGCGGGTTAGCAACCAGTTTATATTTATTTTGGAAGTAACAAAATTTTCAACCAAGTAAGCCATTAAGAATTCGAATTTCTCATAAGAAAGCAAGTTGATCTGAACACTTGATGGCACACTAGTGGGCACATCTCTCATTGGGTTCAACACATACTTCACCCCATTCTTGATAAGAGAATAAGTATTCTTCCTCCCATCATGTTGTGTATGTCTATCAAATTGCCAAGGAGCAAATGACAAGCGTCCATGGGAAGAACATCAAAATAGGCTTCATCTTCAAATTTTCCAATGGAAAACTTTATTATGCACCTGTGAGATACCATAACCTCACCTCCCTTCTTGAACCAAGACACTTTGTAGGGTTTTGGGTGATGATCACAATAAAGCTTCAACTTGTCAACCATTACTTTTCACACCATATTCTCAACACTTCCCGAATCAATCATTAAAACACACTTCTTTCTAGAAGAAACATAATAAGTTCTGAAAATATTGTGTCTTAACCATTTTTCATCCTCTTGGACAGTCATTACACGTTCGATTACAAGACTTTCTGCATCACAATCAGCATCGCAGTACTGTTCATTCAAATCCCCCTTTGGTTCATCATCATAAATTAGCTCTTTACCTTCATCCATTTGCTCTTCCTCCAACAAATGCAATTTAGCATTCTTCTTGGGACATTCGTAGGACCTATGCCCCACTTCTCCACACCGAAAACATTTAAAAAAGGTTGGTGATGGTGTTACAAAAAAGCACCAACTCCTAGACTCGTCCATATGGCTCGTCCATTGAAAGACCAATTAGGATGAACCAAACACATGAGGTGATCATCCCAGGCGTCCTTAATGACCTCATTCGTCTTTGGACAGACGAGGTCCCATGAGAAGCTTGTCCATCCTCATAATCGTTTGGACGGACGAGCTCTACAAAAAATTTGGAAAAAATAAATACACAAGGGAAAGTCGTCCCTGACAGCCTCGTCCATCCTTAATAAAGGATAGACGAGTTCATTGGGTTGGACTACTATGTGCCAAGTTCTCCATTAACTACTATGGAACAGAAGTCCAACTGAGGTAACTTCCATGGCGGTTATGGAAGTTACCTCCAAATCCTCCGGACTTCTCGACAATAGGAATGGTTATTAAACAGATAACCGTTTCACACATGCTATATGAGTATTCTTCGATGAGAAGGTAAGGATTCATTCAGAAATTTTATATCAGAAATCACTTCCTTCTTACTGGGAATTACAAATTCACTGACTTCATCATTGGAGGACTTTTGGCCGGTCCCCTCTGACTTAGTATTTGTTTTTAGGATCAAGCCCTAAGATCATCAGCGCCCGAGACTTATCAACCTACTGATTTCCAAGGAACTATCAGTTGACGCCGTCTGTGGGAATGAAGATTGTTTTGCAGTTTTCTTTTCCGTGACAAAAGGTTGATGGTTCGGACCAGATTGAGGGCTACTAGCCCAGGCCATCAGGAAAGCAGAGACGCTTCAAGCAACCCTCATCGTGATCGCCAATCTACACCGGTCATGCAGACATCATCTGTTCAACATGCGCAATCTATGGCGGCCGCAATGGCGGAGTTGACTCGCCAAAACCAAGAGTTAAGAATGGAGATTAATCTGAGAAGGCAGACACGTGAAGAACGTGAAGGAGGAGGACAAATACAGAGTCATGATGATAGAGAAAATACTGAAATTGGAAGTCAGTTAAGAGGCACCACTTCACGAACGGTACCACACTTGAAAAAGGAGATGGACCAAATGAAGAAAGTCATGGAGGAAATGAAAGTGAACATGAGAAGGGCAAATCTGATAGAAGATTTGGTCCACAGAACTGATTCCCCCTTTACGGCCTCCATCAACGGTCACCCTCTACCATCAAAGTTCAAGTTACCTTCTTTGGATTCGTATGATGGAACACACGACTCGTTTGATCACATTGCCACCTTTAAGACCACTATGCATCTTCAAGGGGTTCCCGATGAAATAATGTGTAGAGCCTTCCCTACAACCCTCAAGGCCCAGCACGAGTTTGGTTCAGCAAAATATCCCCGAATTCGGTAAGTTCTTTTGAAGAGTTGAGCAAGTTGTTTGTTAATAATTTCATTGGGGGACAAAGACACAAGCGTTCCTTGTCCAGCTTGTTGACCATAGAGCAAAGGGAGAATGAGAGTCTGCGGTCATTCATCACTCACTTCAACAGAGAAGTCCTAAGTGTGGACGAAGTGGATGATAAGCTTCTATTGGCAGCCTTCCATAATGGGGTGAATTCAGATTTATTTATACATAAACTCTATAAGAAAGAGCCTCAGTCCATGGCCAAACTTGTCCACTCGGCCCAAAATTTTATGAATGCAGAAGACGTGATTATCGCTAAGAAGAGGAAGAGATCTGAGAGAGTAGAAGCGAACCCTAGTCGTCATTCTGAGCAAAGCTCTCGTCTAAAGAAGGGATGGACGGAAGAAAGGAAAGACCGAGATAATAAGAAGCCAGGCTCTTCAGCACGGAATCAGCAATATACCCCTTTGAACATGCCACTTGAACAGGTCCTTATGCAAATCAAGGACGATCCTTCCTTGAAATGGCCAGAGAAAATGAAGGGAGATCCCAATAACCGCAATAGGAATAAGTATTGTCACTTCCATAGGGATCATGGTCATGATACAGACGAGTGTTTTGATTTAAAGCAGCAAATTGAAAATCTCATAAGACAAGGGAAGTTGAAGAATTTCCTTGGACAAGACCACAAGGACGAGAAACTGAAGGGGAAGATGGAAGAATCATCGCGACCACCGCTCGGAGAAATAAGAGTCATCATAGGGGGAAGTTCGACAGGCCAGTCGTCCAAGTCCAAGAAAGCATACTTGAAGGTAGTGCAGAGCGTCTAACTTTCTAGACGATCACCAAAAGCAAGGTCCACAGACGAACAAGCAATCACCTTCACGGACGAAGACGCTGAGAGAATTCATCACCCATATGATGATGCTATTGTCATCACCTTACTTATTGCTGACTACACAACTAGAAGAGTGTTAATGGACAACGGAAGCTCGGCAGACATTTTATATTATCCAGCTTTTCAGCAGATGAGGTTAGGACGAGACTAGCTCCGTCCAGTAAACTCCCCCTAGTAGGTTTTGGTAGAATGAAGGTACAGCCTGTGGGTACTATTTCCTTATCAGTCGTAGTGGGGGCATACCCACGACAAATCACCAAGGATGTGAACTTCCTTGTGGTAGATTGTTCATCCTCCTACAACGCCATAATTGGAAGGCCAACTTTAAATAGTTAGAAGGTTGTTACATCTACCTACCACCTATCAGTTAAGTTTCCAACAGAACACGGAGTAGGACAGATACAAGGAGACCAACTAGCAGCAAGAGAATGTTACCTGGCCATGTTGGCCATGGATGAACAGGTTCAGACCATGAATATCGAAGAAAAGAGAATTGTAGCAGAGTCCACCGAAGTGTTGGAAGATATTTCCTTAGACGAAAATAACCCTGAGAAGTGTACCAGGGTTGGAGCAGATCTAGAGGAGAAGATTAAGAAGGACCTCATCCATTTCTTGAAGAAAAATATTGATGTGTTTGCGTGGAGTCATGAGGACATGCCGAGTATAGATCCTAATGTCATTACCCACCGTCTGAATGTATGTCCTTCCTCCAAGCCAGTGCGACAAAAGAAAAGGGTCTTTGCCCCTGAGAGAGACAATGCTATCAAAGACGAAGTCCAAAAGTTAATTGTGGCGAAATTTATTCAAGAAGTGTACTATCCGGATTGGTTGGCCAATGTAGTGATGGTTAAGAAGGCAAATGGCAAGTGGAGAATGTGTGTAGACTACACCGATCTAAACAAGGCTTGCCCCAAGGATAGTTACCCGCTACCACGCATTGACCAGTTAGTAGATTCCACTGCGGGGCACAAGTTGCTTAGCTTCATGGATGCTTTCTCTGGATACAATCAGATAAGGATGGACGAGGTAGACCAAGAGAAGACATCCTTTGTCACCAGTCAAGGCTTGTTCAGTTATAAGGTGATGCCCTTTGGCTTAAAGAATGCAGGGGCGACATATTAGAGATTGGTCAACCACATGTTTCGTCCGCAGATTGGGCGGAATGTGGAAGTCTATGTAGATGACATGCTGGTGAAAACTTAGGACGAGGAAAGGCATCTAGACGACCTACAGGAGACATTTGACACACTTAGACAGTATCACATGAAGCTGAACCCTAGCAAATGTGCTTTTGGAGTATCATCAGGGAAATTCCTTGGATTTATGGTCTACCACAGGGGAATTGAAGCGAACCCTGATAAAATTCAAGCAATACTGGACATGAAACCTCCGCAAAATACCAAAGAAATCCAATCCCTCACTGGACGAGTCGCTGCACTTGACAGGTTTGTCTCTAAAGCCACTGACAAATGTTTGCCATTTTTTAAGATTCTTAAAAAAGCATTCGAATGGACCGATGAATGTCAGAAAGCTTTCGAAGATTTGAAGGTGTACCTTACCATGGCTCCTTTGCTGAGTCCATCAGTGGTGGGAGAAGAGTTGTATTTATACTTGGCAGGAACCCCGCATGCCGTGAGTTCAGCATTGATAAGAGAAGAAGACAAAGTGCAAAAGCCTGTGTACTATACAAGTAAGGCATTAAGGGGAGCAGAAGGACGATATCCACAAATGGAGAAATTAGCCTTCGCATTGATAATCGCTTCCAAGAAGCTAAGGTATTATTTCCAAGCACATGTCATTAATGTCATGACAGATCATCCGCTCAAGAAGGTAATGAACAGACTGGAAGCTGCAGGACGATTGATCCAGTGGACTGTGGAGCTTAGTGAGTTTGACATTAGATATCAACCAAGGCACGCCATAAAAGCTCAAGCCCTAGCAGATTTCATTGTAGAATTTACCCCAAATCATGATGAGATGGAAAACAGTAAGAGATGGGTCGTCCATGTGGATGGTTCGTCTACACGACATGCAGGTGGAATTGGTGTGGTCCTACAATCCCCGGAAGGAGACAAATTGAAACATAAGGTTTGTTTGCAGTACCAAATGACTAATAATGAAGTCGAGTATGAAGCTCTTTTCAAAGGGCTAGAATTGGCTAAATCTGTGGAAGCCAAGTCTATACTCGTCTTGGGGGATTCTCAGTTGATCATGGGGCAAGTAAATGGGATGTATGAAGTTAAGGAAGAACGGATGAGGAAATACCTTGGTAGGGTGATGCGCCTTATGAAAAGATTTGAAAAAGCTGACTTCGTTCAAATCCCAAGGGAGGAGAACGTGGAAGCTGATACCATAGCAAAAGAAGCCTCAGTAAATGAATCTATGGACGAATTTGATGAAATTCAGTATATGCCAAGTATAGATATCCCAGAAATACAACAGGTGGAGAGTAGAGGAAATTGGATGACCTCGATTGTATCATACTTAAAAGACGGACGACTCCCAAAAGAGAAGGACGAAGCCAGAAAGTTGAGGGTAAGATCGGCTAGGTACATTCTTATGGACGAAGTGCTATACAAAAGAGGTTTTTCTCAACCTTATCTAAGATGCTTGGCTCCGGACGAAGCAAACTACGTATTAAGAGAAATTCATAAAGGAGTGTGTGGCAATCACTCAGGAGCCAGGTCACTTGTCCACAAGGTCGTCCGTGCGGGGTATTATTGGCCAAATATGCAAGCTGATGCTAAAGCATACATCAAGGTCTGCGACCAATGCCAACGGTTTAGTAATGTCTCCAGACAACCATCAAAGTACCTCACCCCGATGATGGCACCGTGGGTTCAGATCTTTCTCATTTGATATTTTGCTATTAGTTTTTCTTTGATTTTCCAATTCATCTAGCGTGTGGGTGTGAGCAATAGATAACATTGGAGGAGAAGTGAAGGCACGCTACCAAGCCACTAAAGGAAGAGTTGTGACCAAGTGGAGAGGAAGAATGAGAGAGAGAAACTGGTATGGGTAAAATGTTGGAAGTTGATTTTTTTTTTTGCTGAATAAATGTTGGAATTTGATTTGTGTGTAATATTTTTAGACCGGATACGTATTTTATATTGGTATGTACATAGTTTAGTGGTGTTATTTCTGGGACAGGTGATTCTTTTTTAAACCAAGGGATTTTCTTCTTGTTCTTGGGTCGAAAGGATGGAGCAGAGGCTAAAAAATAATAATTCATTGCTCAGACTAAGACAAGGACATGAAGCTATTTTTGGGTATGGTTTTATTGAAACCGACTACATTGCAAAGAATCTTTCTACTTTCTCTCTTTTCTTGTATTTTTTACCCATCTTAAAATAAGTGATTTCAAAATGAATACTGGCCTTAACGTTAATTCACTTTTTAATTTTTTTCAGAGAGAGAGAGAGCAGAACTTACTCTTTTTTTGGTAAACCAGAAATTTCATTAAAACTAAGTCAAATTACAAAGTTTGGGATAAACCACACACTACAAGAAAAAAGACTTAATACAACGAAAAAAGTCGTTGCAATAACAACTAATGTCGTTGTAATAGGTGTTAATGCAATGACAAAAAAGTCGATGCAAGCTGTTGTAATAAACTTCGAGGCAATAGGTTTATGCAACACTAGATTTTCGTTGCAATAAATTCCATATATTGCAATGATTTACTTTGAAAATATCTTTGCAATAGGTTATTTTTTTATTAAAAAAAAGCAATAGGTTTATGCAACACTAGATTTTTGTTGCAATAAATTCCATGTATTACAACGATTTATATATTGCAACGATTTACTTTGAAAATCTCGTTGCAATAGGTTTTTTTTTTTATTAAAAAAAAAAGCAATAGGTTTATGCAACATTATATTTTTGTTACAATAAATTCCATATATTGCAATGATTTACTTTGAAAATCTCTTTGCAATAGATTCAATAAAGTGACTGAGGGCAGGACACCGTGATTTGAGTTGCCATTCTTTTAATTATTGTTCTTTGTTCTTAGGTTAATTAAGATTTTTGTATAACCCATAAAGCAAGTTCCTCTTAAGTTTTTCCCTATTGTATGAGATTCATTAACTATGACCTCTTTTTTTATATGTATTAGGTGTGACCTTATATATTGTTCATTGGCTTGTCAAATGTTCACATGTCTTATTTATTGATAGACTTCAATGCTAAGAATATTTTGCGTAAATAAGTCTGCAAATATGGGTTATAAATATGATTAATGCCATCATTTAATCTCAATTTCACTTGGATAGTTGGACAATACAGTCCCAAAACTATTTGAAGCTATGAGCATCAAGTACCTGTTCACCAGAAACTTTCTAAATATTGAATCTGATGCATATAGAGGAATTGATTATAGCATGTGGTAACCTTAGTTCCTTGCAAAAAGATTACCTCACCTACTTTAAATGTAAATCTGTTGCTCATTTATGCCTTTCCTCGTGGTTGAGCTTTGTGCTCATTAATGTTAAGTTCATTTAATTGTATATCCAACATTTTGGTTTCAGAAGACTAGAAACAAGCCATATATTTTCATAGTATTTTCGACTCACAATTTCAACTGTTTGTACATCTATGTGTCCGTACATATTGGTGTGCAACAAGTATTACCATTTTAGTAATAAATATATGTTTGATAGTGAATTGGTTGTCATGGTATTTTTAACTCACAATTTCAATAAATATATGTTTGATATTGAATTGGTTGTCATGGAATTTTCAACTCACAATTTCAATTGTTTGAACATCTGTTTGATCGTACATGCTAATGTGCAATAAGTATCACCATTTAAATAATAAATATATGTTTGATAGTGAATTGGTTGTCATGGTTTCACTACAAGAAATCTGTACTATTGCGGCGGGTGCAAAAACCGCCATTGTACATAGGGTCTATTGCTTCGTTTTATTGGACTGCCGCAATAGTTCTAGTCTTTTGCAGCATCCTACAGAGGCGGGACATAGAACTGCCGCAATATATGTGTTTTAGCGGCGTTAGACATAGCTATAGCGGCACTTTAAAAACCCGCCGCAATAAATATACCATTTTGCGGCATGCTATAGTGGCGGTATATAAAACCGCCATAATATATCAATTTTAGCACCATTTGATTTAGTTATAGCGGCGGTTTAAGCGACCGCCGCAATAGGCCTATTAATTGCCCAAAATGCCAATTGCCCCCCCCCCCCCTTTTTCACATAAACTTATCAATTTAGACCCCTACCTATTCATTTCTCATTCGTTTGTCTCCCTCTAAAAAAAAAAAAAAAAAAAAAAAAACACACTCTCTCTCACTCTTTCACTCTCAAATTAAAATCTCACGTCATTGATCTCAAAACCCAACAATCGATCTTCCGTCCACCACCACACATTATCACTCTTAAACCCTAGATTGGGTCTGTCTTTATTAGTACTCACCGCCGCCACTAGCTGATTAAAGCCCCAAAAATAGCCATCGAGGCTTGATTGGGAATATAGGAGTGACTTTCAACAACACATCCACAACCCACCCCATGACTCATCATCGGATCCAACTGACCACCACTTCCACAACCACCAATCACCATGATCCACCATGGAGGGACGAGGCAGAAAGAGAGAGACCCATCGAGAGAGCAACCCATTAAAAGTGAGACATTGATTTGAGCGAAAGAGAGAGTGAAGCATCGATCTTTGAGAGAGAGACATCGATCTGAGCGAGTGAGAGAGAGAGAGAGAGAGAGAGAGAGAGAGAGAGAGACCCATCGGTTTGAGAGAGGAAAAAAAATTACCAAAATACCCCCAAAACATAAAAATTACCAAAATACCACCGAAACCTAAAAAATGACCAAAATACCACCGAAACCTAAAAAATGACCAAAATACCCTCGTAACTTCAAAATTATCAAAATACTCCTGAAACCCAAAATATAACTAAAATAACCCCGTAACCTAAAAAATTGCCAAAATAACGCTGAAGCCTAAAATTGACCAAAATAACCTAGAAACCTAAAAATGACCAAAATACCCCCTAAAACCTATAAAATGACCAAAATAACCCTGAAGCCTAAAAATTGACGAAAATAACCCCGAAACCTAAAAATGACCAAAATACCCTTGAAACCCAAAAAATGACTAAAATACCCCATAAACCTAAAAAATGACCAAAATACTCCTAAAACCTAAAAAATAACCAAAATACCCTCAAACCTATGAAGTGATGAAAATACCCCTAAACCTTTAAAAAGACCCAAATAAACCCAAAACCTATAAAACGGCCACAAACAACCTGAAACCTCTAAAATTATAATTGGGTCTAATTGGGTACCCAATTAGAACCCAATAAACATTAATGTTAATTGGGTTTAATTTAGAAGAAAGGTTTTAAAAACTTGTGTGGTAGTATAAGAATAGGTTAATGAAAAGTCAATGGTTTTCAAAATAGATACTAACCATTCAGGAATGAATTGAAGAAAAAAAAAAGTAATGAATTGAAGGAAAAAAAGGTGAAGGAATGAAAGCAAAAGGAAAAAAAGAAAAAGAAAGATAGACATGCAACTTTTATCATTTCATTTTAGTGGCTTTTCATTTTCCCTCCGTTAGCTCTAAGGAAAAACCCACACACACACTCTCTTTGTCAAAATCTCTTTCACTCTCAAAATCTCTAGACCTCAGCTTGTCAGAGACCCACTGCTACTCACGCCCCCGCCAATCTCCTGTAAGCATCTCATGAGTTTTTATTTGGCTTTATTTGTCCATGTGCCTCTATTTTCAAGAATCGATGAAGAAACCCATATGCGTTTTGTAGAAAATTTGGAGAAACATTAATCGGAATGTGGTTTTTTGTTTTAATTTTTTTGACACATTCTTCAGACAACATTAATCGATGATGTCATAAATATTTAATTAATAATTTTGAAATTATAAAAATAGTTAATAAAATATATAATAAGATTATTACTTATAATATTATGTTAAAAAAATATATAACATATTTTTAAAAAAATTTATGTAAGTTTTTACATCTTACATGTAGAAAACACTAATAACCAAATGCAAATAAACAATAACCAAAAATTATTTTCAAAGCATAACATTTAGTTACACCCTTCTTTTAGGTTTATTTTTTTTCCCTCAAAATGGTCTATATATTATGCATTCATTTTAAAGAAAAATTAAGTGAATTTTAAGATTATTTACTTAATTAATTATTAAAACCACTATTTTTTTTTATTTTATATATCATGATTATCTTAATGAAATAAGAGGGGGGGAGGGGAAAACCATGGTTTTAAAAACCGGTATGGTCAAAGAACCGGTAAAGGGACTGGTTACCGGTTTTATGGTCCGATCGGGGTCGAACCGATGGTCGAATTGATGATGTCATAAATAATTTAATTTAAAATATTTAAATAAATTTTATGTGAATTTTTATTTTTCATAAATTATATTAAGAAAATATTTTTAAAAAATGAAAGATTTTCTTTATTCTTCATTTTTTTCCTAATTAATAATTGTTGAAAAAGTATAATTTGCTATTTAAGTTCCACACACACACACACACACACACACACACATATATATTATAAATAATAGTTTTTTTTTTTTTTGCTGAATAGTTTGATATTTAACTTTCAACTTTTAATTATTTATTGGCACTTCCTCATGCACAAAGTGTTTGGGGGTCTAGAGGGGAAAGGGTTTAGAGGGAAAAGGGTTCGAGCTACGGGGTTAGCAGCATGTTATAATTATCTCAAAAAAAAAAAAACTTTTAACTATTTATTACAAAAATATATGAAAACCAAAGTTCTAAATGTTAGAATGACTAGACAAGTCATTCATTACCTTTCTTACTTTCATAGCATACTTTCATAGCAATTGTCACACTCATTGACTCACACATGTTTACTCTTGTTTTCTTTTTTGTTTTTTCTTCTTTTTGTATTTCCCTTAAATCTGTAACCACACATTACCACCTACCCACGAGGCCTCAAATTAGATTCAAGCTCCTTTTTAAATCAGATTCCCGGTCTGTTTGGATCAAGGACGGGGCTAGGAATCGAATCTTGGGGGGCAAGCTTAATGTAAGCTCATTCACTTTCATTATAACGCTACAATGAAGTATTACCAATTTCATTGAAGTAAAACCATTATTTATTTATTTTTAAGATGCTTCGTTATTTTCATGTCTTACAAATATACCTTACTAGAAATTAATCCCTAACCAAAAAAACCAAATAAATATGCCCCACGAACCTAAACAAAAAATGTAAATAAAGTTTAAAGTAAACAAATACTTAAAAAAAAGTTAACAAACAAAAAATAGTGTCAAGTAAAAAAAACATGTTATTTATACAACCTTTTCAAAGCTTTTCATGTGCTATCTCAGTTATAAATCAAATCACAATTAAAAATTTTTCTTCTTTCTTATTTGAACCTACTTGAAGTCTAGAAATCAAATCAAATCACAATCAAACCATCTTTTGTTGTGTTTGTTACTTCCTTAACTGCCAAAATTGGGAATTAAGCCTATTTTTCTAACTATTTAGTTAGTAGGCACGATTTTGAAACAATATTTTTTAATAACATCTCGAGTATAAAAGGGTCGATTTTCACCGTTGTTGCATCCATACACTGCACGATCTCAGAAGCTCATCAGGTTCGACAATCATTGTCAAGAGCTCAAGTCTCAACACTAAAGCTCATAGCTGTTGCATCTTTCACTCTCTCTGTCTCTCATGTTTAGTTTAGTTTAGTTTTTTTTTTTTTTTTTTGGAATTTGATGGAATGATTTGGTATGTAAGATTCACATTGATTTTGTTTCAAATATTTTTAAGGGCTGGGCTAATCTTTTGGTAAAATTTATTGATTGGGCTAAGTTTTCTTTAACTTTTTATTATTGATTTTGTTGTTGAGTTAATATTTTTGGGCTATCTAATTTGTTTTTTGAATTTTAGATCAGTAATTTTTTATGGGCCTTTTCTTTTCTTTTTTTATGAGCTTCTGAGATTGAGTAGTGTAGCAAAATAATTTTTAAATATATGGCTCCGTCCTTGGTTTGGATGCTGCTTATTGCTGAAAACTGAAAGCTGAAAACTGAAAACACTGTAGCAAAATAATTTTTAAATGTATATGCCACTTATTGCTGAAAGCTGAAAACATTGTAACAAAATAATTTTTAAATGTATAAATAGTGCCGTGGGATCCAATTTTAAAGAAAAATTTATTGAAATCCGTACTTGTAGGTCTCATGAACAGTGCACGGAACCCACAGAAAAAATGCAGATGTGCATTTTCAGTGGAATCCAAACCTAGCCTCCATTTCCCACTTAAAATATTTCATTTCCCACTTAGGGGGTGTTTGGTACATGCACTTAAAAACTGAAAACGTGTGTGGAAATACATATGGGTGAAAAAGTATGTGAAAATACGTGTAATATTGTTTAAAAACTGAAAACATGTGTTTGAGTGGGTGTACCAAACGGGGGGGCCTTAACCTTTCATTTCCCACTACACAAAACTTTCATTTTCCCACTACACAAATGTTTCATTTCCCACTACACAAAACTCTCTCTCATTTTCTCTGTATCTCACACAGCCTCACACACACACACACACATAGCCCTGCTAGCGCCGATGAGCAAAGCCCAGCCCAGCGTCGATGAGCTGAGCCAAGCCTGACCCAGCATCGCCGATCCCAGCCCAACCTAGTGCCGACGCCGAGCAAAACCCAGCCTGTCGACTCCTCTCCTCCTTGATTTTTGCTTGGTAAGTTATTTATTTGATTTTTTGTTTTGATTAGTGTGAAATTTGGGTTTGGATTTGGATATTTAACATTTAGGTGATTTAATTTTCAGTTTTGATTTTTGTGAAATATGGGTTTGGATTTTTTGTTGTAACATGTAAATTCTTTATTTAAATTTTTATTTATTTATGATTTTTGTGAAATTAGGGTTTGGATTTGGTGAAGTGAATGGTTAATGCACTTATTTTCTGTTATTGGTTTTTAAGATTTTGTTTCTTTTTTTCTTCTTCTTTTTTTTTTTTTTTTTGAAAAAAAATTAGGTGCAGAAGGATGCTATAGAGAAGGGTCTAGTTAGCATGGAAGATGTTGAAATGGCAACATCTCAAGGTACTTCCCAGAACCCTTTTACTATTATTTTTCCTTTGTAGCATATATATATATATATATATATATTTATATATATACACATGAGCTTATGAATAGAGTACATCTTTTGACTTGTAGCTATTTAAGCTTGATGCCTCATTCGGTTTAGGCCATTTGTTTTTGGCCTTGGTATATTAAATAACTATATTTATGTTGTGTTTTGGTCTTTTGATTAATAAACCATTTTGTTAATTGTCTGTCGTTTTGGGTATACATGAAGGAGTTATTGGAGTTTGTATGATGAACTTATGCATCATTTGGGTTTAAAGTAGGAGTCTTTGGATACTGAATATATTTGAGTGGCTTTATAGAGTTCAATTGATTTGAGACAATGTTTTTTCCTTACTTGTGGTTTATTCTTTTATCCCTTTTCTCTATCCTTTTTCCTCCCTTTGATTACTGCAACAAAAGTGTGAATCAATTGAATTCATTATGTTCTAATACAATTATTTTTCTTAAAGATTGGTCCCTAAGGTTTAGCTCATGAGCATCCTCTATGTTTAAATAGGTCACTTTAGTCCCTTAGATGACGTGGCCGAACTAAAAATTGACACCTCATCACTCAATAGGGACTAGACATGATCACTTTAAGTTTGTTAGGGACTAAAATCGATCATTTAAAGTTTTTTAGGGTCTAAAAGTGACCACTTTAATTTTGTTAGGGACTAAAAGCAATCTCTTTAAACTTCAAGGGCTCAAATTGCCCGTGAGCTAAAGTTTGGGGGACCAACAGTGTATTTTGGCCTTCTTTTTATGATATCTATGTATTGGTTGAATGATTTTATGCTTAATTGAGTGCAGGATATCTAAGGGTCATTATGAATATCACAACCTTTGCTCTGTGCTACTCCAACAAATGGCTTTTTTCTGTTCTATATTTTTTCAGGTGAGAACCAATGTTGTGGGAAGTTTCTTTTGGTTTTGAGTATCATTGTCTTTAAGTTATGTGAAAGTGGGAGATATTACTTGAGTTTGGTTTCAGCTTTGTATTTGATGGAATGGATAGTTGGTGTGCTCGCAAATTCAATCAAGGTAAAGAATCGTTTATGGTTTCCAACTATGTTTTAATGAAGTATCTAATGCTGAACATTTTATCCAATTGAGCTGATATGTATGCCCATAGTTGTGTGAATTAAATTAGTCATATATAATTTTTGCCTACAGAGAGTTTGATGCCCTCTCTTAGTCTTGGGTTCATATGTCACATGTTTTACCTTTCCAGCCTTAAGCTTTTGGCCTTCACCTTTTGATATAGTGGTTTCAACTTGAACCTTATTGCATATTTCTTGTTTCTTAAGGTGAATAGAGCATAAACTCAAAATGAAGAAGGAACCTGTATATAAAAATCACCTACTGCTTACTATCGACCTTATTTTGAAAGTGCAGTGGATTACATATTAAAAAAATTTCCATATATTACTAGATAAAACCATTTCTTATGTTAGTGAACTTTTATTGAGTATAGTAATGCAATGATGTTTGTTACCTTTAAATGAAAACATCATTGTATTTACTTTATTAAAAGGTATCATTTACATTTTAAGGCTATGACTTTACTATGGAAGATTTGCTTTGATTCTCATAAATAACTATTCTCACATTATTGAGTAATCTTGGTTTGTATGCACTTACTGAATGACCAAGATGAAAAGTCCTAAATCTCTAAGCTTTTCTTGTCATTCTATTCGATCCATTTATATGCACTTATTGAGTAATCTTGGTTTGTATGTAGGACGTTCATCCGGTCCAACAATCTCCAGCTCTCCAAAAGTCATCAACTGCATCTCATCAACCAAGCTGCTTATAAGTTTTATGTTGGTGTTAGATGACTTTTTGTGTACAAAGAGCTACATTTAAACAACCGTATTTTTTGGAAGTGTTGAAGGATTTGTTTAAATACTTTGGAACTTTGATTGTGGTATCAGCATGGAACTTTGATGATGGTTATAGACAATGTTATGTATTTGATAATATATTTCTATGTTAATATAATGTTAGTTTGGAGACATTTGTGGTGTTATCTAGTTACATTTGTGGTATTGTCTTAGTGGAGCTAAAATTATTATAGGTTATTTGTAATAGATATGTGGTTTTAGAACCCAGCAAAAGAAAAAAAAAAAAAAAAAAAAAAAACCTATATCGGCGTTTATAGCCCTCCGCTAAAGCTTCACACATATAGCGGCGGGCATATCCGCCACTAAAAGGTGCATAAGGTCTGTTGTTTAATAAGCCCTATAGCGGCGCTTATTGCCCGCCGCTAAAGGTTGTCACCTATAGCGATGCGCATATCCCGCCGCTAAAAGGTCACTTGACTCGAATGGTAAACTCATATGGTGGCGGTTTTCAGCCCGCTACAATAGACCAAAACCGCCGCTAAATGGCAAATCTATTGCAGCGCTTTTTGTTACCGCTGCAATAGATCTATAATGGCACCACAACAGTGGCGGGAGAACCGCCACAATAGCACCTGCCGCTAAAGGTCAAATGTACCTTTAGCGGCGCTTTTTTGGGCTTTAGCGGCGGCTTTGGCCTGCCGCAATAGTACAGATTTCTTGTAGTGTTTTTTCAACTCACAATTTCAATTGTTTGCACACCTGTTTATTTGTACATGCTGATGTGCAACAAGTATCATTGTTTCAATAACAAATATATGTTTGATAGTGAATTAGTTTTTGTGGTATTTTCAATTCACAGTTTCAATTTTTTGTACACTTGTGTGTCCGTACATATAGATTGACTCAAGCGTATGTAACAGGAAGCCTGATGATCCAATCCTCACAACTCGATCCCTCATCTTATTGAGTGGTAAATATGCGGTCTGGTGAAGCATCACTTATTGAATCAGGCTAGGCTGGTCTCAATGATATACAAGGGAGCATTGAAAAGTTGCTTACTAAGAGAGGCACTGCCTTAACTTTGCTTGGAAAGTATGAAGCCATAAGCATTTTGATATATTCACAATGTTGTAGATGCCATAGGATTTTTTTGTAAAATAACACCAAGTTTCAAACAATTTCGTTAGTTAACAATGTTTCCAAACTATTTAGCAAACTAACATCTCGAGTCTCTTAGACTCGAGTTCACTATAGTAACTCGAGCCTAAGACTCAAGTTTCACGTTCTGGCAATGGAAATTGAGTCTCATAGACTTGAGTTCCTTAAAAGAAACCCAGAAAATAAAAAAACTCTCACCTATTTCTTTCTTCTTTCTAATTTCTTCTTATCTCTCTAAACCTTCTTCTCTCTGGTTTTTTTTTTTTTTTTCTTATATCAAAGCCCAAATCAGGCCTCCAAGGCCGAAGCTCACCATCGAGATTTCTATCTTGTTCATATCTCTTGTTCCCCACTAGAGCTCACCTCCAATCGAGATGAATAGCGTTTGTTGGGTTTAGGTTTGCAGGATGAGGTGGTGGCACAATTGTTGGGTTTGGATTTGCAGGTTTTGATCAGGATGAGGTAGTGGCGCGATTGTTGGGTTTGGGTTTGGGTTTGTAGGTTCCAATTGGGATGAGGTGGTGGTGCGATTGGCTTTGTGTATTTTGTTGGGTTTGGTTTTGCTGGTGAGATGTTTGTGAGGACCTGTGAGGAAGGTTTCGATCGGATCGGTATGAGGTGGTGGAGATTTTGCTTGGATGAAGATTTTGCTTGGATCGGATCTGATTTGTGAAGAAGATCGAACTTGTGAGGAAGGTTTTGAAGGAGTTGGTTATGTAGGAACTGAAGGTTGAAGAAGGAACTGGGCTGTAAGGAACTCGAGTCTCATAAGCTCGAGTTCCTCATAGAGCTCGAGTCTTTTATGCTCGATTTGCTACTGTGAACTTGAGTCTAAAAGGCTCGAGATATTAGTTTGCTAAATAGTTTGGAAACATTGTTAATTAACGAAACTGTTTGAAAATGGGGGTTATTTTGCAAAAAAATCTGATGCCACAAGTCAACCACAAGTTATCATTGAATGCAACTTCTTGCAATTTGCATATTCATTAATATATACCTGGTGTAACTCTAAAAGAGTTACACATTTTCTAAACCATTGGATTTAAGTAGATCTAACGGTAAAAAAAGACTCTAATTGATGCAAATATTCTGATTGATCTGATTTATTATTCCTTATTTATGACATTCCATACTTATCTTTAAACTCAAAAAAAGTGTTTACCTCTCTCTCTCTCTCCACTGCATGTTTAAACCTTGAGCTTGATGAGAGGGAACTTTGATTTGCAACTAATCCTATAATCTCGACCGTTGTTTCATTTTTTCACTAATAGACACATGTTCAGGTTATTTGTAGTAATCATATGTCCAGGTTATTTGTAGCTATTTGCAACTAATCCTACCAATGACACATGTTTATGTACAACGACCTTGCTGGAATCACTTTGACACATGACCGTGGTTACAACATGCCATAACCTTATTGTTTGATCATGATTTTCGTAATGGTAGGTAAACCTTTATTGCTTATAGCTAATTGTGAAAGACTTAAAAAGTACACTTCATTTAATTTTGCAGGGACAAGAAGGGTCTTTGACAAAACTCAAATTTATATTTTTTTAATATAAACTCAGAAAAATTGAAATTGAAATTGAAAGGACAAGGGGTGGAGGAGAAAGAGAAAAAGAGGTAAACACTTTTTTTGGGTTTAGAGATAAGTATGAAATGTTATAAATAAGGAATAATAAATCAGATCAATCAGAATATTTGCATTAATTAGAGTCTTTTTTTATCGTTATATATATATCTATATATATATATTTATATATTTGAAGTTGTACATGTTCAATTCATGTTGATGAAGTCATCAATCAACTGGTGATTTCTTATCCATAAAAAAATAAAAAATAAATAAAAAATAAAAGAAGTGGCAGTTCATTGTCAGATGAAATGTCCATAACAATTCAGAAGGACTTGCCCCGTGCCTAGGTAATCAGTATTTTTTGCTATTCTTTTTATTTATCTTCCTTGAAAAAAGGTTGTAATACTCTTACAACTAGGCTCATCCCACCACTTTCTACTTCCGCTGATGTGCATGAGGGAAGAAGGCAGGTTGTTCATTAAGAATAGAAGCTTCTTTAGCTTCTCACAGTCCCATACATCAATGGAGTCTAATGAATTACAAATTAATACCCTTTTGGAAATGGATTTCAATTCTTGTAAAGAAAATAAGTATAGGAGACGCAACCTAGGAATCATTAATTATAAGTATTTACCCCACTGGTTTCCTCCGCTTCAATGATTTCCTCTATTGAATGACAATTCCATACCTCAACCTCTTCAACATTTTGAAGGCATGATAACAAATCAAATGTGAGTATGTATAAAGCTTGTGACAATTGTAGATGTGCAGGGTTTTTAACTTAGAAAATACACTCCGTCACAGCTCCATGACAAATTGCCTTTATGTTAAAAATAATTATAATTATTTTTAATTGTACTTGTGTATATGTACGAAGTTGTACACTAGTTTTACATGATACAATAAAATTAAGAACTCAAAAATAAATAAATTTTACATGAAATATGCTAACATATTAAAATCCTAACAGTAACCAAACTTATTCTAAGAACTGTAAACTATTTTCTAACTTGCATGTGAATGTGTGATGATTTTAATTTTTATCTTATCGGTGTGTGATTGCAGGTAGATCAATGCTTTTTTATTATTATCAAACTTAGATGTGATTTGCTTTGGACTTAAGGAATATCTCTCAGCTGTTATCCTGTTACAGGCTTCCAGCCAAAATATTGGACTAAAGAATCTTTCAAAATTGAGAAAAAGCTTGAAAATTGAAGTAGTGTAAAAAAAAAAAAAGGGTAAAAAGATAACTTATCCAATCAGCCTTGCCACTCACATATCATGTCTTTTTCCATCATTACGCGTTTAACATAATTGCGATTACATAGCTCTATATTCAGCATGTAAAATGTTTCATTTCAATTCACGTTGACGGTTTAAGCACTCATGTCCAAAGCCTGAAACTATTCATTTGGCATTTTTCTATTCAAAATAAACTGCTTCAATAATTTTAGAGAAAATATAGTAACACAACTATTTTTCTCACAACTTTGCCACCACAACAGTAATGCGCGCGACTCTTGTGGTGGACTGTGAGTAATAGAAAAAAAAAATTTAGTTCACGTGAAAATAATGAAAAACTACTTGTAGCAAAATTATGACAAAAAAAGTTGTGATTCTATAATTCATAATTTTAATTTACACTGTTTTATTTCTTTTTATTTTCCTTCTACCTAATAAAAACAAAGCTAAAAATTTTGTAACTCAACTAGTACCTTTTGTGTTTTCAACAAATTCGTTCAAAATCTAATCTCTCATTCCCTTATTATAAGTTATAACTATAGAGTTATCATTCCAAAAAAAAAAAAAAAATCATCGATCTATTATAAGAAATTCATTCTGAAACACCAGGTTGATAAGGCAAGTAGACCCCATTCTTCATTTTAATCAAACGTAATATATTATTTGGCAATCAGCTAAAAGTTCAATTAAGATCTAGATCACCGCCATCTTAGATGTAAATAGTTTCAAATGAAAGTATGGTGGAAATTGTCAACTTTTTAAAATTTATATCATGTGTCATTTTCACCATTTGTTGTATCCTAGTTGTTGAAGTACTACATGCGTAATTTCCAGGATGTTTCTCCGGTGATATTGTTCACTCATTTTTCAAACCCATTTATTTTTTCAAACCCAATGGGCAATAATTTTCTCAAGAAAGCAATCCCATATGGAACTAGGCTTCCTTGTAACTACAAGTGAAAATACAATATTCATATACACCGAAAGCAAGCACCATATACATTTAGCCAATTTCTAAAACATGAAATTTCTTTCCATATATGAAAATATGAATTCATCATTTATCCATGCTTTTTATATTTTAAAATATAATAACTCGTGCATTTTCCTATGTTGAGAATTTGATTGGTTTTGCATTACTATTCATAATTTTACAAAAAAAGAAAAAAAAAAAAGATTGTTCTCGATACAATGCCAAGAACTATAGTTTTGTACATATGCTTCTCTCTCTCTCTCTCTCCATTGAGCATTGCTAGGATGGTCTTTAGGCGTCCTAGGCCATGGGGTACAGCGGTGGCCAATTGGTGGGGTCAGGTTTCACTGGGAGTTGGGGGTGAGCGTGGCAAAGAAAGAATAAAATTATATTTATATATATTAGTATCATGTATTACCAAAAAAAAAAAAAAAAAAAAAAAAAAAAAAAAAAAAAAATCGGTATAATAAAAAAATGGTTTATCTACTTTAAAATTTGGTGAGAATTTGCACAAGCAACTAGATGTGAATGGATGGGTGTTTGACGTTCAATTGAATTCTTCTACTCCTGGCCAAGTGAGCACGCAATGACACTATCTTCATTGGATGGAAACCCTCTCCCACAGGCTTCTTCAAACTTAACACTAATGGTGGCAGCCCACGTAGGGCCAGTGTTGGCATGCTCATTAGGAATTGCCAAGGGTTCCTAGATTGGAAATTTCTCTAGAAGTATTGGGTTCACTCATTCCATGGCTGCAGAACTCTAGGGCCTCCGTGATTGCCTTAACAACCCCAACATTAGAAGACTCCACATTGAAATAGAGAGAAAAGTTGTGGTCACGATCCTTACATCCCATGATACTTTGTCTGATATATCTCACCCCTGTAATGCTTTGATCTTTAATTGTAAGTCTCTCCTATAAATAGTATTGACTTAATTATAAGACACCACTTTAAATTGGCGGTATTTGTAATGTCCACCATAAGTTACAAATTTATAATTTCTAATATCCACCACGGTATATTTAGTAAAGACTTTTTGGTTTTTAAAATCTATTTTGTAATAACTATAACGATACTACATAGCAATGCATGTTAACTATCTCCTTTTATAAATATATATATTTATATATAGAAACACACACTAACCTCGTCACACGCGCTTTGTGCATGCGATGAGGCTTTTTTTTTTAGTCTAGTGTCATAATTTTCTACTCATCTCAATTTTTGATTTTTTTTTTAATTTTTAAATTTTAAATTTTTGGATAAGTTGATCTCCCCAGAAATTAATAAAAGATTTAGAATTATTATATTATCATTGATTATTCATTCTCTCCAACTTTGAGGAGCAGTGACGTGGAGTGAACACATTTTAGGTAAAGGTTGCAAAATTAAAAACGTTGTCTAGAATTAAAAAAGAAAAAGGAACTATAAAAAAATAAATAATGTTAGAGATATAAATTATTTTACAAAAAAATTTCAAATTGCTGATGTGGTGAATAATTGTTGATAAATGAAAAAGTGATATAAATGGTGGGTTTAAATGAAAACTAATAAGAGCTTGGTCACATTAACATTTTGTAAAAATGTTGTAAAATAGTTTGTAGTTGTAGCATTACTTATAAAAAATATATAGTTAATATCATAGACTATGATTGCTCTAAAGAAAACTTAACAATATTAATAGGAAACATGCTCACAAACTCTACTTAATTTTTTCATTATCTTCTTCTCCAAAAAAAAAAAGATTATGCCTTCACTCTTATCATTGTATTATGTCCATAAATGTTTGCATGATACTTGTTAAAGTTGTGTGATTGAGAGAGTGTTTGTTACTATTGTTTAAATAACAGTTTTCAGTATTTAAACAACATTACACATATTTCTACACACTTTTTCACTCACACATATTTCCACAAAACAACAAGAACGTTACTAAAAATTTCTTACCAAATAGGCCCTGAATCATTAGCTGAAGCATGAAAGAGGGGATAAACACAAATATTTATATTGGTTAAAAGTCTTTACCAACTGCATATTTATTAGGGGTGACAAAATTCGACACAATCCGCAAATCCAACAAGACATGACACCAAATTAGTAGGTTATGGGTTGAGATTTAACGGGTTCATATTATATTGGTAAAATGTCATTTAAAATAACATTTTACCAATATATCTTTCAAACCCTAGACATATAAACTGATTAGTTGTTACGTTTTATTTATTTATTTATTTTTTTTTTGACGTATTTCGATTGATTATTTGTGATATTAAGATATGTTTTTGTATTGAATGATTATTTGTGATACAGTTAATCGTTAGTTCTAAATTTTATGTTAAAAAAATTTATTTGTTTTTTTTTTCATAGTTTAGATCAATTTGGTTAATATTAATATATATTTTTTTTCGCTTTGATGAAGTTTGATAAACGAGTTAACATAATTGACTCGTTTAATAAACAGGTCATGTTAGGGTTGAGGAATCTTGATTTGTTTAATAAACGTGTCGAGCTAGTGTTGACCCATATAATTAAATACTCGTTTAATAAACATTTAAACTCGTTTAATAGACATTTATCATCAAGTACAATGGTAAACATATTTTCAAACATAATACAAATGATAAGAGTGAAGGCATAAATACAATGAAAACATTTTGGTAGAAGTTTCTAGGGTAAAATGCAAAACAAACCCCTAAAGTTTGGGGGTCTTTAGATATTACATCCTGATAGAGTAATTGTAATTTTTGTGGTTTGCACTTTTATTATTTTGATTGTTGCTATTTGAGGATTAATTGAGATTGTACTAGGTTAGATTTAATGTTGAGAATATTTTTTGGTTACCTTGAAAATGTTAAAGAAAAATATTTGAATTAATTTATTTTTTGTTTAAGTTTATTTTGTTTTCATTTTAAAGAATTTAATTTTAATTATTTAAAGTTTTTAAGGTTATTTATCTAAGATGGAATAGTTGGAATATTTAAATCCATGTGTCACATTTCAATTGGATCAATTAGTATATTTCACAAGTTTATGTGACACTTAACAGATATGTTAACAAAAAACTAATAGAAGGGCTATTAATGTATACGTAATGTAACTTTAGTGTGTAAAATTCAAATTCTGAAATTTCAAGGTGTAAAATCCAAATCCCCAAACTCCAAGGGTGTGTTTTGCATTAAAAGTAACTCCAAGGGTGTAAAATCCAAATCTAAGTAATTGCAATTAAAAGTATTAGAAAATTGTTATTTTAAATACATTAGAAAATTCTAAGAGCATCAGCATTGGCAATGCTATATGCCATATCTTGGTTCAATTTAACATATAAGCACAAAATAACCTCTGCATCCAGAATTGTATAATGCAACTATTGCAAAAAATTTTAGAATTGTGCTACAGTGCAATTCTACATGTAGAATTGCACTGTAGCACAATTCTAAAACAAATACTATTATTTTATTATCTTTCTCTCTCATCTGTCTCCCTGACTCTCCCACTCTCTCAAACTCTGTCTCCCACGTCTCTCTCTCTCAGACTTCTCCCTCTCCCTTTGCTCTCCCTCAGGCCATTGTTGGCCACCATCGCCTAGCAATGCCAAGCCCAGCCTGCATCTCACCCAGTGATGCCCAAGCCTAGGCCACCGTTGGCCACTGTCTCACCCGGCGTGGTCTGCTCGTGGAGATCGTGGTCTAATCGTGGAGATCGTGGTCTGATCGTGGTTTAGGTGGTGGGATCGTACCTTGGGTTCGAGGAGATTGGGTTTGAGTTCGTGGGGTACGAGAAGATCGAGTATTTGATTTGGAGTGGGATCGATGGCTTGTGTTGCCATTTTGGTTTTGCACATTTAAGATTTGAGGTTGAAGAAAAGATCGGTGGCTTGTGTTGCCGTTTTGGGTTCTAGTTCTGCATTTTCTGGGTTTTGGAGTTCTGGTTTTTTTTTTTTTTTTTTTTTTTTCTCTTTTGTTGTGAGTTGTGACGCTGGGTTTTTTTTTTTTTTTTTTTTTTAATATGGGTTTTTGCTCCGGTGGGATTTTGGTGGGCAGTGGTGGCATGGTGGGCATGGTGGAGGCGCAGTGGTGGTGACTAGGTAGTGGAGGCCTGGTGATAAAGGTTGAGGGAAGGTGGAGGGGAAAATTGGGAAAAAAACAAAAAAAAAAAAAAAAGTTTATTGTGTAGAAATATTATTTTAATTAGTAGAATAGGAAAATAAAATTTAGGATGCTGGAGGTATTGTAAAATAGTATGGTATAATGATAAAGTAGTTTTTGAGATGGTAAAATAGAGTAGAATTGGAATTTCGGGATGATGATGCTTAGCAATCAAATTGTAACGGTAAAGAGTGAAAATATTACAACAAATTATCTTTAATCTCTAATAAATCTCCGACATCATAAAATTTCATTCTAGATAAAAGTATTATTATCAAAGACAATTATTAACATATTTACAAACATAAGTACAACAATTAGATTGAAGATATAACCGCAATAAATCTCCGACAAACATGCTGAAATTGATACTGTTGTAAGGAACAACCAAGCCTCTTAGACTCCTCAATAACATCCCCCCCCCCCCCCCCCTCACCTATTTTTTTTTAATTTTAAATTTAGTATATATAAGTACTATATTTTAGCAATTTAGTTCAATAAAATTACATTTGGCTACCCCTTAACAATATCATTGATTCTAATAAAGGTCATATAAAAATTTATAGATCTAGAATTAAAAAAAAAAAAAACATAAATAAGCCCCAAAAAATTAGCCCAACAACAAAAATTACTAATAGTAAAGCTTAAAAAAAATCAAGTCCAATCAATCAATTTTACTCAAAACAAATAATTTGGTCATTTAAAAAATTTTAAACAGAATAATTTTCCTCTTACCTAGCAATAGACGCATGCATAAAAAATACATCATCAAGTTCCCTTTTCATTAGTGATTATATTGTAATATATACATAATTATTTTGTGTCTTTGTCTTTGTTGACGATTTGTTAACTCTAATTAAATAGATGCTTATTTTCATAATGATTTCTTTTTTATTTATACTTCTGCCCCCTTAACTTCAAGTCCTGAATTCGTCCTTACTTGACATGTCACTTGGCCCATGTAAATTGGCTTGACCAAGATTCAATAGACTATGGCTCTAATTTCAGCTTTTGATCTCTTCAACCAATTACAAAATACTAACCCACAATTGTACATAAAATATACTAAAATTAAGAAGTAAAAAATGCATAAATTTGACACAGAATATGCTAACACATTAAGATCCCAACAGTAACAAATCCTATTCTAAGAACTGTATACTATTTTCTAATTAAGATTGATCGCTACAAGGTAAGATAGAAACACAGTTTTCCCCTGCACCAAACCCCATACCCATCTCCAGTTTTACCTCCTCTTCCCAGAAATAGCATTCATTTTAATATTTCGCAAAGGACCACAGAGTTTGCATCTCTCTTAGGGTGTATTTGTTTGGAGGTGAAATTGGGTGGATGGAAAACTTTGGAGAGAAAATAGGAATGAAAATTTTTTTGAGTGTGTTTGGTTGGATAGGGAGAAAGGAAAATAAATGGTGGAGCCTAGGTGTTTTCTTCCTAGATCGACCAAAAAATTTTCTCTCCAAAATGGAGAAAAAACTGAAGGGAGAAATTAGACATTATTTTTGGACGAAAATACCCATGTGCAATTGCACATAGGCTTTATCCACGCTGCCTTTTTTTTTTCCTGGACGTTGCCTGCCTCTTCTTCTTTTTTCTTTTTTCTTTTTTCTTTTGATTAACTGGGCAGGCGTTGCCTGCCTCTTCTTCTTTTTCTTTTTTTTCTTTTATTTTTTTCTTTTGATTTACTTGGCAGGCTTGTCCAGTATTCTTTTTTTTTTTTCTTTTGCTTTCTTTTGCTTTCTTTTGTGTTTTTTTTTTTGGTTTAGTTGTGATTTTTTAAATGGACATGATTTTTATTTTTTAATAAAATTAGGTGATTGATTTTTTTTGGTTATTTATCACTTTTTTGGTTTTAATTGGGCATCATTTTTTAATAAGAATATATGCATAAATTTATACAAATTCACTTTTTCTATCCCTCAATTTTTTCACTCCCAACCAAACAAAAAGGAAGGAAATTAAAAAAAAAATTCTATCCTCCCACTTTTTTATCCTTTCACAATTTTTTATCCTCCCACTTTTCTACCTCTTTAACCAAACGGACCCTTAATTTCGAAGAACTTCTAGTAAAAAGTTATTAAAAAAAAAAAAACAATTTGCGTGTGATTATTTTAATTTTTATCTTATCGGTGTGTGATTGCAGGTAGATCAATGCTTTTTTATTATTATCAAACTTCGATGTGATTTTCTTTGGACTTAGGAAAATCCAAAGCAACATAAATATCTCTCAACTGTTATCCTGCTACAAGCTTCTAGACTCTAGCCAAATTATTGGACTAAGAATCTTTCAAGAATGAGAAATAGCTTAGAAATTGAAATAGTATGAAAGAAAAGATGGGGGAAAAGATAATTTATCCAATCAGCCTTGCCACTCACGTATCATGTCTTTCCCCATCATTACGCGTTTACCATAATCGCGATTACAGTGCTATTCAGCATGTAAAACGTTTCATTTCAATTCATGTTGACGGCTAAGCACTCATGTCCAAAGCCTGAAACTATTCATTTGGCAGTTTGCTAATCAAAATAAAGTGCTTCAATAATTTTAGAAAAAATATAGTAACACAACTATTTTTTTCACAATTTTACCGCATCATACAACTTTGCCACATAATAGTAATGCAAGTCATGTGGTAAATTGTAAGTAATAGAGGAAAAATAGTTAGTTTATTTGAAAATAATAGATCAGCAAAATGATAACAAAAAATTTTGTGATTCTATAATTTATAATTTTAATTCACATAATTTTATCTCTTTTTATTCTCCTTCTACTTAATAAAAACAAAGTTAAAAATCCTATAATTGAACAGGCACCTTTTGTGTTTTCAACAAATTCGTTCAAAATCTAATCTCTCATTCCCTTATTAAACTATAGAGTTATAATTTAAAAAAAAAAAAAAAAGTAAAAACAAAAGGAAAAGAAATGATTAGTTTTAAAATTTCAAAAAAAAAAAAAAAGTTCAATTAAGATAAGGCAAGTAGGTTGATAAGGCAAGTAGGCCCCATTCTTCATTTTAATCAAACGTAATATATTATTTGGTAATCAACTAAAAAGTTCAATTAAGATCTAGATCACCGCCATCTTAGATGTAAATATATAGTTTCAAATGAAAGTACGGTGGAAATTGTCAACTTTTTTAAATTTATATCATGTGTCATTTTCACCATTTGTTGCATCCTAGTTGTTGAAGTACTACATGTGTAATTTCCTGGATGTTTCTCTCTGGTGATATTATTCACTCATTTTTCAAACCCATTTCTCTATATCTTATTTATTTATTTTTGATAGTTCTATATCTTATTCTTAGGGGCAACTTCAGATTGTTTCCATGCATTTTCCCACTGGGACAAGAATTTTCTCAAGACAGCAATCTCATATGGAGCTAGGCTTCCTTGTAACTACAAGTGAAAATACAATATTCATATCCACCAAAAGCAAGCACCATATACATTTAGCCAATTTCTAAAACATGAAATTTCTTTCCATATATGAATTCATCATTTATCCATGCTTTTTATTCTAAGCAGTGGGTTAATGAATAAATAAGCAAATCATTGATGATGTCCTGATTTTACAATTAGGGTAATATAACCACAATCCAGGAGCAATATATTTCGGCTACTCTGTTTATGAAGTATTTCCTTCCACAAATTATGCTATAAAAGAAACTGCAACTCCTACTTTTGTTGGTCTTGACAAAATATATTTCCCCTCTATTTTGTTGAAAAATGCTTTTAAATTTATCACTACAAGACAAAATATATTTCCACTTTATTTTGTTGAAGATGCTTTTAAATTTATCACGGCAAGGTAAAATAAAAATAAGAATACTTGAAAATTGAAGTGGATGAGGTCTACATACAATTACAACTTTGAAAAGGATGGAAAAATTATGCATAGTGAACTGCATACACATACTGCGTATATTGTCAAAAAAATTTCTCATGTTGACAGCATGAATAAATAAATAAGGAGAGAGAAATCAATGGTTGTAATAAATAAGGTGAGAGAAAAAAAAAACACCCTAAAATAAATTTTGCTGATGTAGTAATTGACTATTTTTAACCATTAGATCTTATAGAAATCAATGGTCTTAAAAAGGTGTAACTTTTTTGGAGTTACACCAGGTGTAACTTGAACCTATCTATATATATATATATATATATATATATAGATAGATAGACACGTGCATGTGATTAGGCTTCTTTTTTTTTTTTTTTTTTTTTTAAATTCTAGTGCCATAATTTTTCATTTATCTCAATTTTTAGAAGTTTTTTTTTTTTTTTTAATTTTTAATTTTTGGATAAGTTTGTTTTGAAGTCATAGATTAATAGGAGAGTGTCCTATTTTATAAGTATTTTAAGTGGAATTGGATATATATTTTTACTGAGTTGTCCCCAAGTTTTGTCACTGTTAAATGTAAGGTCTAAGGGTATTTCTAAATCACATAAAAGTCAAATCCAAAGAGATAAATCCTGTTATATTTAGTTAGTTAGTTTTTTATGGGAATTTATTTATTTAGTTAGTTAGTATTAGAGAAATTTAAATTTTGGATATCTATACTGAAAACACCAAAAAGTGTTAATATGTTATAGCGATGCATGTTATTATATACTTTTTTTTTAATTCTATGTAATTAACTTTTCCTTGTGAGAAAAAGATTTACTTCTACCTTTTCGCCATAGAAAAAAAAAAATCAAAATGTCTAGACTAGTGACACATATTTCAACAATTTGTTTGGATGTCCATGGTTGATTGGATTACTTTAAGGGGTGGATCCATGTGTAAGTTATATAATCTAATTAACAATTGACACCCAAATAAGTAGTAACAAAGTGTATGGTCCTAAACTAAAAGAACCTAGAAAAATTGTAAAAGTTGGCAAGCTCCGCAGGCCCGAATATTTTGCTCATTATAAACGATTTTCAGAAGGTGGGCATTTTTTTGTTTTTTTCTTTTTTGAAGCTTCCTTGGTGGGAATTCTTCTTTTGACCAAACAGCTGTGGGCCTGTGGTCCTTCCCAACAAGACCTTTTCATTTTTCGTTTTCTTTTTTAACTAAAAAAAAAAAGCTTACAAAAAAATAAAAAGGAAACTAATTAAAAACAACTTTTTTTTTAGAAGAAATTAAAAAGACCTCATATCTCCTAATAAGCCAAATAGAATTGATAGTTCTTGCAACAAAACTCCTCACGTATAAGCCCCATCAATTGGACTGATCCCCCGTCATCTAATTAGACATGAGAGGAAAAAAGAAGAAGAAGGAATTCATACTTCTGATATTTTTCATTCTACAGGTAAGAAAAATATCCAAACATGATTTAGAGAAAGAGAACATCAACCATCGCGCCCCTAAGCCCTAACTAAGGTCACTCGCAAGCACTTATACAAGAACATTGCAACTTCAAGAACATAACCATTTTGCTTCTTTGAGAAGAAGATAAAGGCTGTGGTGTGTGTGGTTATTTTGATTATTATTATTATTTAGTGAGTTTCTAACTTATGCAATTGAGAAACTTAGGCCAAGATTTTCTAGGAACAATGAATTTAAAATCTCATTATCCATACAAAGAATTTTGTAAATATTGAGTCTTTAAATTTCTTCATATGTCAATTTCTATGTAAATAGCAAATCATTCATCCAAACGCATAGTTAGCATATATGTAATTCAAACCCTAAGTCTTTTATTCAACAAGAAAATATTTTATCAATTAAACTAATTAGAACTCATGGCACTAACAACATATTAAGGATATTCATAAAGCATTCACATTGGGAATGTCATATGCCATATGTAAGGAAAATTTAGCATAAAAGCTCAAAACCCCCCACACATCCGGACTTGTAAAAACCAACTATTGCAAAAAAATTTGCAATAGTGCTACAGTGCATTGCACTGTAGCTCTATTCTTTTAAAAAAAAAAAAAAAAAAACTAATATTTTATTCAATTACTTTATCAATTCCTCTCTCTCTCTCTCTCTCTCTCTCTCTCTCTCTCTCTCTCTCCAGGTTTTTGGGTTTTTGTTTTAATTTGAGTTTTGGGATATATTATTTTATTGTGTAGAAATATTATTTTAATGTGTTGTATTATAAAATAAAAGTTGGGATACTGAGAGTATTGTAAAATGATATTATATAATTGATAAAGTAGCTTTTTGGGATGATAAAATAGGATGAGATAAAATTTTGATATGTGAATGCTCTTAAACTGTTATATTAAAGCAATGATCTATGTATATAGCATAGGGCACTTATTCAAGGGGGAAAAAAATCAGTAGGGCAATTGACTGAAGGATTTCCTACTCAGGGAGATTTGCGGATCTCCCCAGAAATTAATATAGATTTAGAAATTATTATATTACCATTAATTATTCATTCTCTCCAACTTTGAGAGATTTGCTAATCTCCCCAGAAATTAATAAAACATTTAGAAATTATTATATTATCATTAATTATTCATTCTCTCCAACTTTAAGGAGAGAATAAAAAACGTTGATGTCCCCAGAAATTAATAAAAGATTTAGAATTAGTATATTATCATTGATTATTCATTCTCTCCAACTTTGAGGAGCAGTGACGTGGAGTTAAACACATTTTAGGTAAAGGTTGCGGAATTAAAAACGTTGTCTGGAATTAAAAAAGAAAAGGAAATATAAAAAATGAATAATGCTAGAGATACAAATTATTTTACAAAAAATTTTACAAACTGCTGATGTGGTGAGTGATTATTGATAAATAAAAAAGTGATTTAAATGGTGGGTCTAGATAAAAACCAATAAGAGGTTGGTCACATCAATATTTTATAAAAATGCTGTAAAATAGTTTGTGGTTGTAGTATTACTCATAAAAAATATATAGTTAATATCATAGACTATAATTGCTCTAAAAAAAACTTAACAATATTAATAGGAAACATGCTCAGAAACTCTACTTAATTTTTTTATTATCTTCTTCTCAAAATATATATATATATATATATGTCATTATCTCCCCACCCCCCTTTTCATAAAAAGAAAAATAAGAATGAACAACAAATATAACTATATATAAGAATAGTCTCTCAAAAATATAATATAATAAGAATACCCACATTTAGGGGCTTTTTCTATATAAAAAAAGAAAAAAAGAAAAAAAAAGAATATAATGTAAATTTATTCAAGCAATGAAATGTTTGGCCATGTTAAAGCCTTAATTAAATAAATAATTTACAAGCCCAATAGAACCTACTAGGGGTGGAACTAGAATGTTTACTTTGGGAACTAAAGGTATAAACAAAATATATATAGATCGAGAGTCTTGAGCCATGTTTGATATCCATTTTGTAATTTTGGGGGCCTCCATTGAGAAGACCATGCCAATATTTAATCTTTTTGCACAAACTAGTTCACCCCATGGAATCTGCTTTCGACACAAAAGAATTTTGTAGAAACTCGACAAGATAATTTTTCTTCTCTCCAATACAGTAAACTTTTCAATACGGCGATGTTGCTTGGATCCGATTCTTTCTCTTCTGGAGAAACCTTTGCAGTGACCTCTTCATGGAAAGACCAGTACCAGGGCTATATTGCTCAGTTTGCAGTGTTGGTGAATATAGATCTGACCCCGTTGGAGTTTTCAGCCTTTCCTCCATTTCTCTTGTAGCAAGCAATAAGATGGATCTAGCCTGAAATATATGAACAAATTGCTTTACTAATTAGCAAATATTTTTAATGTGTTTTCTTTCTAGCATAAAAATATTGTAATTGACACATGTATAAGTGCTACCACAATAGGAATTTGAGAAGTCATGGGAAAATTAACATAATGAATAATATAGGAATAATTATTCTAGTCCAAATCTATGAAATCATTCTAGTCCATCATGTTATATACGGTAAAAAATAAGACTTGGAAAAAAAAAAAAAATTATGTCCACAGTAAAAGCACCAACTTTTAACAATTTGTCGGCACCGATCTTAAATTCTCAATTCCTAAATTAAGTACTACTCCACTATCGTACGCTGACTTTGAAAATTTTGTCACAAAGGTACAACACGGTACCAAAAAAATAAAGGAGAATAAAAGCCAATGATTTGAAAATTAAAATTCAAAAAATTGCAACTAGAAGTTAGCAGCAGACTTTCAGTCTTCACCAACCAAAATTAGCAATTCTTAAATTATTTTATAGGCAAACTCAACTCAACAATTTTGGTGCATGCATTTCACAAAGGAAAACCATGCAAAGAGAAAAGAAGACAGAAAGAATTAACTAGTTCACAGACATACCTGAAACTCAGTAACATCAGAAACGCAAATCTTGCCATTGTAAAAAATGGTCAGCTGTTGCGGTTGCTGGTTCTGTTGTGGGCTTCCTCTTCGCTCTTCCATCCTACATAAACACAAAACACAACAATAATCAGAAAAAAAATATAAAAGAGTCAAAGACAACTGTCGAGAGTTTTGTAATTCAACTGACATCTCTTAGTGTTTTTAACGATGATGATTATGATTCAAACCCGTCCTTCAATTGTTGAATTAGAGAAATAGAAAGAGAGAGAGAGAGAGAGCTTACATTGGCTGGTGGTCGTCGCCTGAATCATTGGAAGGAAGAGAGGCAGAGTAGGGAACAAGGCAAAGTTCCAAATTGCAGTTCCTCTTCATCTTCAAGATTCTCAAAGATTTAGAGATCTATTGATCAGAGAGAGAGAGAGAGATATCAAATGCTATGACAAAGTTTTCTTTGTTTTCTTATTTTGGTGTCAGGAAATGCTATGACAAAGTTAGATAGGAGAGATTGGTTTTATATATACTAAAAGATATATCAATGGGTTTTTATTTTATGTGTGGTGTAATGTGATGTGGCCCCACAATAGCAAATTGGAAAAGTACTTTAAACACGTAACGCACACAAAAACGCACAGGAACAGCCAATACGCCAATAAGCGGAAGAAGTTAATAATGCACGAGGAAAACGATTTTTTCTTTTTTTTCTTTCTTGCCTCTCACAGCTACACTGTACATGTCCCCCAAAAAACCGCCACCTTTATTTTAGTATCTGTTTTCTTTGCGTTTGAACTGCTTTCGTATTCATTCACGTGCTTTTAGTTGCAATATGACTTTCTTTCTTTTTTTTCTTTTTCTTTTTTTCTATATTTATAAACAGTAAAATAGAGGTTAGATATTTTTTATTTGGAAGAAATGTTATTTCCACCATATTTTCATGACAAAACTTAAGTGTTAAGTTTTTAAAATATTTAATTTAAAGCTACCGTTTAAAATTACTTTTTTGTTTATCGGTGAAAATATTATGAGAAAAAAAGTAATTTTTTTTTTTTTTCTAAAATTAAGTTTTTAAAATTTATTGTAAAAATATTATAAATTTAGTAATTTTTTTTTTCTAGTACTATTTTCTTGGATTGCCTTATGTTACGGCTTTCGGACCTTCGGTACCTTTGTTGTCGGCTGAATTCTTTTTTAGCCTGAACACACCAATTGCATGTTAACAGCTTGATTTTGATACTGGAAAAGTTTTCTACCTTTCTTTTGGTTTTCTATGGCCAAATTTCACTAGAAGGTTCATACCATTTATTTGACACAAGTCACACAACCAACATTAAAAACAAATAAATCATTTTTTTTATCATGATAATTCGCTATTAACAATAATAGAAGAATCCTATAAAAAAAAAAAAAAAAGCAATAATAGGAGAAAGAGGATATAAACATTAATTCTTCCTATAAAATGAAAATATGTAATATCCTTGAGTTATAAATTTTTTGACAAAATTTTTTATTATATAATTAAATAGTTAGAAAAAACAGATTTAAACCATAAATATTCTCATTAGAAATACCAAGAACTGTCCATGAAAATACAAGACTCTTTGCTAAAAAAAATTATATTAATTGAAACTTTTTTTTTTTTAGAGAGAATTTCAACTTATGGTATCCGTTTCTGCGGAGATTGAACTCCGAATCTCTTATTCAAGCATTAAAATCTTTACCAATTAAACTAACTAGAACTCACAAAACTAATTTTCTTTTAGAGCCTTTGAATACAAGTTTTTATTTTTTAATAAAAGAGTAAAGAGGAAAAGTCAACAGTCACTGTCCTATATAAATTGATCATTACAATAATACTTCTAACCACCAAAAGAATCGATACCTAATAAATAAATACAAGGTATTAGAATATTGAAGGCTAAATTGCACGGATTCGTTCACATAAATATATTAAGCTATATAATATATGCGCTTAAAGTAGAAAACCTTGAGTGCGATTTGCCTTCCGTTTTCTCTTTTTCTTTTAGTTAATTATCTTTGGCCGTACTTCTTTCTTGATTAGGCACTTATTATGTGCTCTTTAACTTCAGTTCATCTTTAACAATTTTGCTTTTTTTTTTTTTTTTTTAACAATAATACTTATTAGAATACACACGAAAATAATAATAATAATAATAATAATAATAATAATAATAATAGTGTTTTAAACCGGGTTTATAATACATTACATAACCAGTGTACAACTACAAAAAGGTCTAACCTTTATAGTTGTAGACTGAGCTTATAAACAGCGGACACTAGACACACACAACTAATGTAGGATAAACCTAGTTTAAAATACTATTATTATTATTTTCATGTGTGTTCTAATAAGTATTACTGTTTACTCTAACAATTTTGCTTGTTTTGTTTCATTTGCCAACTTTTCCTCCCAATATGGTTACATATCTAATTCTAAGATAAAACCATTTTAAGTTTCTTTAAAGACTATAAACTATAAAGTAATATATATATATATATATATATATATATATATTATGAGACTGAGACATTAAAGTGATAATTGTTGTATTGACATTTTTGCAGTGCCCCTAGGATAAACTTGTTGTTCAAGAATTATAAAAAGTCAACAATGCTTCACTCAAAAGTCTTTTTTTTTTTTTTTTTTTTGAGAAGAGCTCCACTCAAAACCTAATTTGAGAAAAAGAAACTAAATTTCTTCTTTTTTTACTTTTTTTTAGGAGAAACTAAATTTCTAATGGTTTTAAAAAAAAATTAATTAATTTGTTAAGTATTTTTCAATTCATTAAAAAAAGAACTTTAATAAAACTATCCATTGTTTATTAGCCATTTTAGATGAGAGATTAAGATTAGATACAATACTTAAGATATTGCACAATGTGTAATTAGTAATTACTCTCATTTTACTCAAAAACAAACATTTCACTTTTTAATTTTACATTTTTTTTATCTTTTTGAACTTTTTTATTTATTAAATAGTTGAGATTGAAAGTATTTAGATATTGTGCAATTCAGTAGGACCTGATCTCAATCCCCTAAATGAGTACTTCAATCTATAATGTATACAAGGGCTATGTTCACTTTTTGACGGTGGCTAAAACATAGCTGATTTTACAAGGCTGAATGATATGTATAAATAATGAAATATCACAACTTTGAGCTTATCCCTTATACACGTGGCGGTGGTGGAATGGCAGATAATATGTGGGGGCTAAATTGAGAGAGCACGTGTTTTTTGGGGGCTCACTACTAGAAATGAATGCAACGCCAACGCCAAGTTGCTAACTATTTTGTGTTTGTGCACTTTCGCAGTTCACTTTAGGCTGCTTCTTCTCATTGAAATCAAATGCAACATGTGCTTGGAAGTTTGTCAAGTACATCAGCAACTTTATGATTCATGTGAATACTTTATTTTAAGATTTTGTCGATTAAATTTAACCACACCGCTTGAGAAATTAAGGAAATGCATTAATTGACCAATAAATCACGGTCGTACAGGCCATGGTGTATGAGCTAGTGATATGTTAGCCATTTATGATTTATCAAAACTTATCCCCTGTGGCCCTACCCATCAGCTCAGTACCTACCACCCCTCTTACCTGAGTTATGTGTAGTGTGAGTTTAGATACTCGGGTTGGGCTTGTGTTCAGTAGTCAATTTTGCTGGACACGTTAAGATGTAGACACATATCTAGTTTTGGACACATGTCTAGATCTTAGCATGTCTAGTAGAACTGGCCACCGGACAGAAACCTCTCCCTAGATACCCATTCCTAATAACACTTGAATTGAGTTCAGTATCTAATTGTATTAGATTCATCCAAATGATGACACATATCAAACAATGGACATATTACATTATCTTAACGGGTTAAGTGCAATTGAACACTAGATCTAATCTTAACCCTTCATAATATAACCCAAAAAAAAGAATCCTCAATATGTAGTAATTTGGGTGTGTCGGTATTACTCCGAGTCGTATTGTATCATGCAACTAGTAAAGCAAGTTGAAGTTGTTGGTGTCATCACAAATTGTAATTTCGACTAGCTTTTTTTATTTTATTTTATTTACTCAACATTAGATCCCTTCAATATCATCATCTTTCATTAGATTTGATTTTTGATCCATATGATTGAAAATATTTGTGTGTCGTTACTCGTTAGATTAAAAATATAACATAAAGTGAAGCTTATTAATTCCAAGAAAAAGAAAAGGGTAATTTTTTATTATTAATTTTTTTTTTTGAGATTTAACTGTCAACTCAAAACCATGTATTTATGGTTAGTCTAGATGATGGAATTTAATCAGAAAATTTTGAATTTCAATCTTTAATTTAAATGACTTGGTTTCTATAAAATTAAAAAAAAAAAAAAAAAAAAAAAAAGACTTGAATAAAGTATGAAAAAATAGTTTTTTTTTTTTTTTTTTTTTTCATTGATGAAATTTTGAAGGGATTTAACTTATTTAAACTTTATTAATATACTAGTAATTGTTTTTCAAATTTCTTAAATTTAAATCCTCAAGCCCAAATGAAGAAGCATGGTAAACTAGATACCTATAAGTAGGGGTGGCAAAATTGGACACAACACGACACGAAATTAGTAGGTTATGGGTTGAGGCTTAATGGGTTCGTGTCATATTCGAGTTGACACAACTAACCCGTTTAATAAATGGGTTGGATTAGTGTCCATCACATGGAACTTATTTGACATGTTTGACTCGTTTAATTAAATGACATTTTACCAATATACCCTTCAAATCTTAGGTTTATAGACTTATTAGTTGTTGTGGTTTATTTTCTTTGACAATTGATTATTTATGATATTGAGATATGCTTTAGTTTTGAATTATTATTTGTAAAATAGTTACTCGTTAGTTTTAAATTTTATATTAAAAATATTTATTTGTTTGGTTTTTCATAATTCATATCAATTTGGTTAATACTAAAATTATTATTATTTTTTTTTTATTTTTTTCATTTTGATAAAATCTGATAAACAGGTCGACATGATTGACCCGTTTAATAAATGAGTTGTGTTAGGGTTAAGGAATCTTAACCCCTTTAATAAACATGTCAGGTTAGGGTTGATCCATATAGTCGAATACTCATAAGCCAATATGACACGAATCTTACACACAAACACAAATTGCCACCCCTACCTATAAGGTCACATGGTAGTATTTCGATTTCACTAATCCAAACCTTATCTTGAATATGGATCACATCGAAATTTGGAAAACCAATGCTTGGCTCTAAAATGGATTAAGATGGAAAATCCTTAAAGGCTATCCGGAAGTGAACTGGAAACCTACAAGGCTATAACGTCACAATTAAGAAAATTTGATTTCACCATCCAAATCCTATGGTACATATGGGTCATCTCTCTAAATTTAGAGAGCTTAGCTACAAACATGGATGAGATGGCAAATCTTTATGTCTACGTACAAATGCGACAACCAGAATAGTCAAATACACGTTGGAGAAATCTAGCTTTTTAGATTCAATTTATTCCCACTTATAGTACCAAAAAAGAAAATTACCATTCTACTTGTCAAAATTATAACACATGGTAAAAGAAAATAAGGAGAGAAAATGGAGGGAAATAAAAACGGAAACACGTAATTGAGCCTAATGACTTACGTGTAAAGTAAAAAAGTCTTTCGACTACTACTTCTTTACTATTAATATAAGTGTTACAATGAACACATTAAGAGTATTATATATTAGACAATAAGGGTTATTTAACTTGTACTACAAGTTAATAATGATGATGGGTTGTTTAGACCCCAAAAACACTGAATTATCAATTTTTTAACGCAAAGTTATTAAGTATACCAATACCAATTATGAAAGCCTTTTGGTTTTTAAAAATATTATTATATTTATGGATACTAATTTTAGCAATTTTATTTTATAAAATTACACTTTTACCCTTAACAATATCATTGATTCTTTTAAGAGTATTGTTATAGTCACAAATTTTTCTACAGCACTTTTACAAACTGTTAAGGTAGCAAACTTTTATTGATTTGTATTTGGGCCACCACTTACAATTTTTTTTTTACTTACCAATAATCACTCATCACATCAGCAATTTATAAAAGAAGATTTGTAGCTCTAGTATTTTCCTCATTTCAAAGACCATAAAAAAAAATTATAGATCTAAAATCTAAAACAAAATATACAAGTCTAAAAAAATGAGTCTAACAAAAAAATTACCAATAGTAAAATTTAGAAAAATTAAGTCTGGTCAACCAATTTTAACCAAAACAAACAACCTGTCCTTTTAAAAAATTTTAAACAAAATATATATATAATTTTTTTTTAATCCAGCATCGCACACATCAAAGAGAAAAAAAACCCCTCAGTGGCTTAGCAGTAGTAGAGTCGGAGGCCGAAGTCACTGCACACAACCAGCAACAAAACCGCCCCTAACTCTAAGTTCTTATTTCGTCCCTGCTTTGAAGTACTACTTACTAGTTGAAACTTCAAAAAGCCTTTGGTCGATATCAGTGAGCAATTGGTGAAACTTCAAAGTACTAGTTGTTATGAATATCATTTCGAATCCCGTTTCAGTTTGTCCATTCGAATAAAATGTTTTGGTACCAGTCTGTTTCAACGTACCGTTTCAGGATGTTTAAGGACTATATATATATATATATATATATTTATATATATATAGTTTTGTAATTTATACCACATAAAGTTGTCAATTAAAAATAATAAACATCAAATAATATCAATAATAAAAATGAAAATGGTCATGGCAAAGCAATGTCATTCTAGTAGTAATTTTCTCATTGGGTGGGTCTCATAGACTAAACACATCAGCCACCTTCCAAGGTAACATACCAAAGCCCATAAAAAAATAAATAATAAATAATAAATAAATAAAAAACTTGCCTAGAATTGATACCAAAGCCCATCTCACCGTAACACATAAATATTTGGCCCCACCACAAAACCCTAAAAGATGTAACGTGACTTCTTTCCTAGAGCTAATCATAGCGGTCCATCTCAAACACTAAAAACCTATCTTGTTACACCAAAATGCACGTTGTAGCCGCTTCAGTAGAGCTCCAAAACCAGAGAAATTGCAACAGCTTCAAAAGCCAAAGTTGAAATCAAACCTTCTCTCTCTCTCTCTCCAATCTCACTTCCACTCTTCGTCCTCTTCGTCGACTCCAAGCAATTCATTCACATGTCACAAACTCTTCAAGTACTAGTTGCTCAAGTTGTCAATTTTTTTAAGGTCAAGTACTAGTTGTTAAGGTTCGCTGTTCTTGTTTTGTTTCTGTATTCAAATGAAATCTCCTTCCTTCTGAGCACTTTTTGAGCCAAATATAAATTTAAGGTCAAATAAAAAAATATGAGGAAAGTTCATATTTTCATGTGAACTAAATAAGTCAAGAATAGCTGGTGGAAATTACAATTTAGATTTAAATTACAATAAATTTAAGGTCAAATATATCAATCATCAATCGGTGACCCACTTTCAAGTCTGAAAAAAACTCAGAATCAATGGACACGTGATCAATGTTCTATTTCGTCACGTGATCTTTCGGTTGGAGGTTTTATAATTCTAGATAATCTGAGTGCGCCATGTGCTTGTGATCTACACTCTACAGTAAAGAGATTGCGGCTTTGCATAGAGCATGGTTTTTTTGCCAGCTGAAATGTCCTATCATTGACGACGACATGTATAGAAGTTGAAGATTTTCATGGAAATTATAAAGAAGACACTTTCTTTTTGCTTACGGTACAGCTTTCAGGACACATGCACACTCGTGATTTGTGCATGTTTTACATGCTTATATTGTTTTGATGTTATCAAAAGTTTCAACCCCGTTTTGGAATCAAGGTTAAAATCTGTCTATTTTATTGTTATAATTATCGAATTATAAAAATTAAGTGAAAAAATTGTACCGTGAATTGATTTTTAATTTTTTTTATTATCTATTGTATAATACATAAATATCTAATAAAATTATAAAATAATTATATATATATACATATATATTGTAAAAAGTATATTTAATTATAAATTCGAAATATATTCAACTAATGAATATAATAACTACTTTGCAATGAAATTTAACAAAGCTAAATAAATAAATCAAATTAACTTATGTGTATAACATACACGTTCAAATTGATCAAACTCAGAAGTGATAATATATGATATTGAACCAAAATAATAAAATTTTCGTCTTAACTAATCAACTCCATCTAAGTCAATGTTATCATCATGTTCAACATTTTTCAAAATTATTTTTTCATAGATATTTTCTTCATTATTATCAACATTTACTCTCTTTTTTTTTTTTCTAATAATTTATTCTTTGTATTTTTTTTTCTTGGCATTCTAGTTTTTTAGACTCGTAATAATAAAAAAAATAAAAAATAATTATATTTTCATTTAATATATTATTAATAGTATAGAAAATAAATTTATCAATATGAAAGTGAGTGTTATGAGTATAGTCTAAATTTTGTAGGAGAAAGAAAATGGATGAAAAGAAACCTCATGAACTTACCATTTTAGACTCAATTAAGTTTCCCAATAATATTTTTGTTAAAAAAGTCTAATAACTTGTTTAAATCAAATAAAACCGCTAATTTTAACAAAAAATTCATTTTAAACTTACATGTCTATGTATCGTACGACATGTATAATTCACAAATACAATATGATTCATACGATACGCACATATGTATCGGACGATTCATGAACACTTATGATACGCCTTTACAATACGAAACTTTTTGTACACTATATGATACGATACGTATTGCGTATCGTACGATACTAACAACTATGGAAAATATTATTTCATTTCTTATATTTTGGGGTCATAGTTAATTTGGTAGGAGTCAATTTGGTCCATGTTATTTTCAATTTGTAGTCAATTTGGTCCTTGTTATTCTCAATTTGAAGTTAATTTGATCTTTATTGTTAACTTACTAACGGAAAATGCATACGTAGCAAACGGTTTTCACTGTTGGCATGCTTAATATTAAAAGATTAAATGAGATGATGATGTGTCTAAACTTTAGCAGTCACCTCACCACTTAGATGGCAAAAAAAATCCACATAAGCTTTGAAAAATATTTTATTTTCTTTACCAATTTTTTCCTTTCTTTATTTATCCTTTTAATATTCTTACACTTTTTTTATCCAATCAGTATTTCTTTTTTTTCTTTTTTACTTTCTTTTCTTGCTAACCAAACAGAATTTCATTTCTTTCTTGCAATTTCTCGCTAACCAACACCACTCAAGAAGGTGAAGAAGAAGGCACAACGATAACATTCTTTAGGTCATGCACTTCATCTTCAACCCAAGATCCTCGACGTTAATTTGAACTATCCATCCAAAAAATTGCCAATTACCATACCCATTACAAGCAAACACAAGTACAACCCAATAACAACAGAACCTTTTGGAACTACAACCAAACCCAGAAAATGAAACCCAACATCGCCACCACCTGCAAATCCACTCGCCACTGATCTGCAACCTTTTGGACTTTCCATTTCATGGGTGAGACCCACAAGCCAACTACACACACCCTACGCAGGCCGACCCTTCCACTAGGCCAATTAGGCCATTGCCTAAGGCCCCCAAGTGGAAGGGGGCTCCAAAATTTTGAAAAAGAAGGGGTAGTAGAAAAAAAAAATTAGTTTCAGATGAAACTCCAAAAAATCTGATACATCCTTGTGATCAAAGAACAAAAAATCTAGAACATCCTCATAAATATTGGTACCTAAAAATTATTTGGTCTAAATAAAATCAATTATCTCAAAAATATCATCCTTAACCTCTAAAGGAAGAAGAATTGAGAAGAAAGAAGATGAAGACAAAGTTGAGAGTCTAAAGAACTGAGAAGAAAGAAACATTGTAAACATACTAAACTGTAAAGAAGTAATAAATAAATATATGAGAGAATATATGCAATGGGAAAGTTGAGGAGCAGAGGTGGCCACGTGGGTGGGAGCTTGGGAATCGGAAAAATGATTTGAAATGAAGGTTCTAGGAACTAGGAAGGTAGTTTTATTTGCTGAATAACCAAAAATGTTTTCTTTAAAAAAAAAAAAATCTAACCACTTATTTTGAATATTTTTAAACACTATTTTATATATATATAATTAAAAAATTATATTCATTAATCTATATAATTTATCTATTTTAGTAAAAAGTAATATTAATTACTCTAACATATATACTAGCCTCATCACATGCGCTTTGCGCGTGTGATGAGTTTTTTTTTTTTAGTCTAGTGTCATAATTTTTCTTAAAAAAAAAATTAGATAAGTTTATTTTGAAGACATGAATTAGTAGGATAGTACACTATTCATTTTAAGTGGAGTTGGAGAATGCCCCATTTTAGTTCTCACCTGAGGCCCCAAAATGTCTAGGGCCGGCCCCTGACTCTACGCATCGAATCAATAAGTTTAGAGAGAGGTCTGATTTAGAAAGAGAGATTGTGGCTTTTGGCGGTGGTTTCAAGAGAGAGAGTGGGATCAAGAGAGGGAAAAACGAGTAAAAGCCACTCTCATGGTAACCTTGACACAGCTTGAGGTCAGAGAGGAGAAACTGAGCTTAGAAATAGAAATAGAGACTGAGAGAGAGTGAAATGAGAGCTAAAGCACTGCTGTTTGTACTTGAGCTCTACGGCGATGGTTGTTGTGGGGGTGGTGGAACTGTTGAGTGAGAGGGAGAGAGAGAGAGAGATGGAAGCTTTAGAGATAGATAAAGGAAAAAGAAGAAAAATGATTCAGATGTGGTTTTGTGAAATTGTGGGTTTCTAAAAGAAAAACTTAAGAAAAGGGAAAAAAAATGATAAAAAATGAAAATTTCATTTAAGGAGCTGACGTGGCTTTTTTTTTGGTTGCCATCTAACATTAATGTGGCCATTAAAATTTAGACATGCATGTCAGTATTTCATTTAATTTTTTAATACTAGACATGCCAACAGTGCAAAATGTATGAATTTTTTTAGCGGATGGTGTGGTAAAATGAGAGAGGTGATGTAAAATGTATTGTAAAATGATGTGTTAAAATAGATAAAATAATTTTATGGTGTAAAAATAGAATTTTTTTAGTACAACTGATGTTAATGCTCTTAAAGCAAAAATGGAAGTGGAAGTCGGCTTAGGAACAAGCTAACTAGCTGCCCGAATAACAACAACTGAATGTACAAACCCCTAGGGGAACAAAAGAACGGGGTCTCAAATAAGGGCACCACCCCAAGCAATCCAAGCCAATACCATAGGCAACACGTTGTGAGCGGTCACCAAACATATCCACTTCGCAAAAAGCGTATGGTGTGGCAATGAGCAAGTACCCTAGGACTCTAGGAGTAAGTCCTCTCAAGTCTCAACTAACTTAAAGGGATGTCATCCTAACCATTTCTCCCCTTTAATTGGGTACTGATTACCAATTCCACTAAGAAAGTACTTTAAATACCCCACAAATGTGATATGGTTTTTTCCCAGCCATACACACAAACCAATTCTTATCTATTTTTTAATTGCTTCATTCCATTACAAACCTAACTTTTGACGGACCCTCAAGCTAACTCTATTGACTAGCTCGGAAGATAGAAAGTAGGTTCCGTTTTCTTTGTTGCAGTTGCTTCAATTAGTGATTGTTTGTATGCACAATAATTGTGGGTTTGTCCCATACTGCTAAGAGCTTAGAAGTAGGCTTTATAAGATATTTTGAGAGTTAAGTACTCATTTTGGGGTGAACTAGGGGCTTACGCATATAAAGTTTTCATCTACTCCTCTCTTTCTCCTTAATTAATTAATAAAATGAAGAAGAAGAAAAACCTTTAAAAGGTCCTTTGTGGGCTTGTTTAACAATGATAAAGTGGGAGTTGGAGATCGGCTTTATAAGGGCCCAAGCTACCTTAGGAGTTAAGTACTCTTTTAGGGGTGGGCTTGAGACTTATTCTTATAAACTCTTCATTGATTCCTCTCCTACTAAATAAATGAATATAAACAAGTTTTTTTTTCGAGCTAAACTCAACTTATTCATAAACAACTTAATTCATCTATAGCCATACTTGAACACTCCTACATGGAAGTTGTATGTTGGGTTAGGGGAAAATTGTCATCTCTTGACTTTTTCTCGTCTTTTCTTTGGTGGTTAAGGTCATACATAAACTGGTCAATATAATATTATAGGATCATATGAAGTGCTTCTATTATTTAAAGCCTTATTATTATGAATTTCAAAAAAAAAAAAAAAAAAATTTACAAATTGAATAAAACAATATTTTTTATACCATTTATTAACTTTTTATAGGAGTAATAGTTTGAAATCTCCCTATCAAAAACTTCTGTTTTGTGTATAATTTTCAATTGCAAAAATTTTGAAATTTAAACACTTCATACATGGAAAAATTATTGATCTTTCATCAATTAATTTGATATATTACAAGTTGGAGGGTACTTATTAGGAGATATATATAGAGACTATGCATGTGTAACATACAAATTAATACCCTTCATGTGTGACCCATGAGTTGCACATGGCGCACCCATAAATAAATGGAGGAATTATATATATATATACACATACACACATATACACGCGAGGTATACCTAATGAGATTGCAGCCTTAATTCATTAGATTATAAGCTGGCAAATCATTTCATAATCTTTTGTTTGTTGAGCAAATCGTATCATAATCTGCTAAGTGCTGACAAATAAGTTAGAAACTCCGAAATGATTTTGCTCAAATAATTTCAACCAAAAGCCTCATTTTTTTTTTTAATACCAATGTAACGAGCCGTGCGAAGATCTTGTCCTCCACTCATTTGTCTTGAAATCGAGAGAATTTATTAAGCTATAATTAAGTCACAACACAAAATATGAAATTTGTTAATTAAAAAAAGTAAAATTTTAATTTTAGTTCAAACCTTAGAGAGTTAAATATGGTGATTGGAAGTTTATGAATTAATTGTGAAAGGGCCAATTCAAAGGAGATAAATTATCATTAACCCAATAAAAAATTATAACTAAATTTTAAATGAGGTTGCACTATATTTATATGTAGATTTTTAATTACCAAATCTTTATTATAAAATGGACTATACATTTTAAAGCAAATGAATTAGAATATTTCTTGCAACAATTATACTAAATAATCTATGTAACAACCTAATAAGTAAATACCATGTAAAACTTTGGCAAAACAAGCTCTAATAAAGTAGTATAAAATTGAATCACATGACATTCACTCATTGCATTGTTACATAAATAACTTAGTATAATTTTCACAAGATAATTTTTTCGAATGAACATGTGTATTTATAGGGTGTGCGTGTTTAACAATTTTGGATTGCAACCGTTCCAACATGAAATGGCAAAGTCATGCTAATCTTAGGCTTGATTGAGATTTGAGAGTGAAAATTAGTAAATGGAGGATTATTGATCTACTCTCCCAACCATCCAAATCAGCACCTCCAAACAAAGCTTTGACCTTTCAACAAAACAATGTAGGGGCCCACAACAGCTATACTAAAATGAAGACTTTCTCAGAAATGAATTCATTGTGTGCTTTTAGCCAAAAAGAAAAATGTGCATTTTGCACCGCTTAGCAAGCAGCAGCCTTAGTTTTCTCTTCATTTGTGTGGTAAATGCTAAAGAGTTCCTTTTATTTGATTCATTTGAATTCTGTGCTATTTTATAAGTTGCAATCAAACTAATTCATTTGCCACTGCCAAGTGCTAAGCCATGTTTTCTTTTTCTTTCTTTTTTTCTCTTTTTATCAGATGGAATAAACTTTATCAGTCTGACAACAGTGACCAGAAAAAGGGAGGAGGGGAATAACAATTAACAAGAGGCAATAGAGAATAATATGTTCAATTGATAATGACTTTTTTAAATACGACTTAAAGATTTTCCATTGAACCATTTATGATTGAACTCAATTCACAAGAGTTGAAATCATCACATGAATTGAGTGTGAAGTGTGATGGTTTCTTTGAAATAATTATTAACCACCAATGATTTCTTCTTTCAAATTTATTACTTTTTACTGTATACCTATAAATGACAACACAAATTCTTTCCCCCTGTATTCAAGACCAGGGCCACTTAGCCTTTCTCCATGTGAACTGACGAATCTCACAACTCCTGTCCAGGAAATACCCTTGATCGCTTCCTTCGAATTGCAGGTGTTTGTCTTTGTCTGATCCAATTATCGGACAGCATTGAATTTTGTGGTCACGTATTGAAGCTTCCTCCCTATATGCTGGGTTAGTATACCTAGGGTGTTGGATGTATGATACATTTTTCCACCACAACTTCAAAGCCTGTAGAAAAAACATGGATTTAAGAGAATGAAAAGTAAATTCAAAGCAAAGTAATCTTATCCTGGAATTTTATCCAATATGAGTTTATAATAGGATGAGAAGGCAAGACAGTATATGTTTTAAACGGTCAACAACCAATCATGTAATCAACCTCTTAACATAACCAGAACTCAGAAAGTCAAATAGCCCAAGTTCGGAATTTATGAAGAATTTTCATAGCATAGCTTTATTTCCATGGTTTATTTTGTTGTCTTATTCTATGTACTGTTGGGGAAAAATAAACAAGGAAAGAACACACTAAGCTAAGCACGCAAATAACTACACAAGGGTCATGTTCAACTAGCTGAGGCATCTTTAATCAAGCACACACATCTCTAAAACCCAATTAGAACCTTGTTTATACTTATCATGAACTAAAAGTTGCAGTTTTCTATGAATCAATTTGATTGTTTCAAGAATGCCAATAACACATGTGAACAAAAGAACCACAATTAACTGACAATACATATCTCATTTCATTGGGTATCACAGTAAATATTGACATTAGGATCAACCTCATACATGACATGATTGCAAAAAGCAGTTTTCATCCTTCAAAATTTTCACCAAACCTGTCTTATCTCTTTTTCTTTTCAGTTAAGATATTGCTTGGTGAACTCTTTTTCTTTTCAGCTGTGATATATCATATATGTATTTTGTACAAAACTTGTTATGTAATAATGAGTTTCTTAGACATGGGGCAAGTTTTACACCATTTATAAACTAAATAATGTAAAATGGGAAAAGTATTCAAGATAAAGAAAAAGGTCTAAGCTTAGCTAAATAACTCAAACTAAACAACATTCTCATTTATCTATAGAGATGAAGCAATTCCATCATTGAAACATACGGCTCTCAACAAACTGTAAGGGTGGTTTTGAGCCTGAAAACCATGTCAGTTGACTGACAACAAACCACCAACCAATGGTGATTGACAAAAAATTCTCATGATGATCCTTGAGACCAATAATCATGTCAGTTGACTTCTCTCTCTCACTATCTCAAACAAAATATTTCAGCCATTCCAGCTAAAATGGAACAGAATTGACAAGTTTGCATATGAAGTATGAACATTTGAAAAACAAATATCGATATTGTGAGAAGCCACTTAGTGAAGTTAGAAACAACAGCTAAATTCAAATCAAGGAGCATGAGTTAGCCTTTGATCATCTAGGGGCACAAGGTAGGGCCGGTTCGTGGGAAACTGGGAATTCAAATAAAGCTGCTAATTTCAGCTAACTTCATCAAGAATGCAAATTTAAATTTCAATTATTCTGTCTAAGCTTGCATAAGTTCAAAGTGAGCATTCGCCACCCTGTTTTTACTTGGTCTGACACCACCCTTTAAGATTTGCCATATGGTCACCACATACTACAGAGAAAAACCTACACGCGTGCGCGCACACACACATATTTTTTTTTTTATTATTTAAATTAGACTGTTTTATATGGGTTTTCAACTTTATGCTTTGATACAAGTTTCGAGATCAATCTACCCTTATATAACTCAAATTAACCAAAAAGATTTGCCAATTGGAAGCCCTAAAGGTTTCCAATCATTGCAGTTACACAATCAATTTTTCATCATTAACAGAATGCTTTAGAAGACATGACAGGATTTCAGATATTATAAATTATCAGGAAACAATTTGCTTGCTTTTGATATGAAGCAAATTTGGTTTTTCAACTTGGGGTTTAGAAAGTAACACTTTATGAACATATGGTACAATCTATTAGCATCCATTAGATTTTTGCTGTTAAATATTACCGTGCATCTAACAGCTATGTACAATACAAGTGAGTAAGTCCTATTTCTATAAGTCACAGGTGGATAAAGTATCACTTTATAAACCACAGGTGGCTATAATGCCACTTTTAAACAAAGCATATTTTTTGCTCATGCATGTTTTAATGGCATAGTTTGACAGATACTAATAGTGTGAACCTCAGGTAGGTAAGTACCCCATCTTTTAAACCATAGGCTGGCAACCAAACTCCTCTTACAGCATAAGTGGGGAAAATGTAATTTACCCTATAATAATATGTACAGTGCATTTGCAATGTCATTTATCCCAAAGCACCCTGAAAAGAAACTCCATCCTTCTATAACATCATCTAGTATTACATTTTCAAATTTTTATTAGACTATTATTCACTCATTCACTACGACTAGCGCCAATGGGCAGACAGCCCAACTGGAATTCCAACATAGTTGGTGGCTTCTGTCTGTGGTTAGATCCTGCTTATGTGTGTGGGTGCATGAGTTACTTTATATAGCCAAAAATAACTTCCAGTTGCTTGCCTCTTTCCCAAATTTGAAAAAGGGGGAAAGAAATGAAAATCCTGAGCCACGATGACAAGTTAGTTTTCTGAATTTCAAATATCATACTCTCAAGGTGAAGAAAAACCAAATTAAGGTGAAAAGGATTCATGGTACCAGCCCAAGTAGCTGTAATGAAAGCTTGTTGAATTAATTTGAATAAATACTACTGAAACTAAGTTCTAAAGAGCTCCCAATTCTACTTACATGCCAGTAGATCCACACTGCAACCTTGTGAGGCATCAACCAGAAGAACATAGCATGATCAGAAACTAATGATGAGGGAACTCTTTTTGCTTTCAAGACAGCCGTAAAATAGTCACCAAGCTTGGGGTGTTGAACTGAGATTGTCACATACAGATTATCTCCAGGAGCATTTGCTCTCATGTTCCAATTCCCAAGCATATCCTGCAATTGTTTCCCAAATGACTACTCAAAGAAAGAAAAAAAATCTTTCCATATTAAAAGTTTGGATAATCAAAGCACATTAAGATTGATCACTATAAACTAAAGCCAAAGTATCTCTGATTTTTTTTTTTTTTTGAAAAAAAAAAGTACAATCCAATATTCAGCCAAAGTATCAGCATCATGTCCTTATTTAGGTTGAAAATCTATTTCAGGAAGTATTCCCTGTAAAACATCCTTGCTTCCCCTAACCCATCAAGTTTTAGAACATAGTGAAATACAGATTCAGATGCCAACTTTTTTCCTTTTTCGTCTTCAGTCAGAAGACAGCGAGATGCCAACTTTCCAGCACACCTTAATATTTCTATTTCTATTTCTTGTATCCTTAATCATGGTTGCAAGTCTGTTATTCTACCATACTTGGTGAATTTTTAAGCCTAGAGGCTTCATTTCATCTATGGGCATGCCTGAATTGAAGAAGACTGTCCTTATAATAGGTTATACCTGGACACCCATATTCTTTCAGATGTTGTTATAGGTAGCACCAAGATAGATATTACCTTTAAATGGAATTACTTCAGATCTTAGCAGAACTTTGGCTAATTAAGACTATGTTCAAGATGACATACAAGAACAATGGCCTCGTTGAAGGCTCACAACTTCCAAGTTGAAAGTCTCAAAGAACATAAATGCTTCCAATTTTCCAAAAACGTGCATAAAATTTAGTAAATTGTTCCAAATTAGATATACAATATAAAAGCTTCAGTATTACATTTATTCCAATCATTTCCAGCATGATATATTTATGCTGGTTGCAAAAGGCTATGTTTCAAATGCCTTCTCACTCAATTGCGTGACAGTGTGAAGAAAAAGGAAAAAGAAAAGTAGCCATCAACTGATCGACCATTTGCCAAAAGAAAATTTCCAGCATATAAGATTCAGGTTGGGTGCAAAAGGTGATGTTCAACACCTTCTGACAAACTGTATAAATAGTGTGAAGAGTTGCAAAATGGAAAAAAGAAGCTTATTAACTGATTGGCCATTCACGAATAGAAAATCAAGATTCCAATCACTGCCTATGAATGATCAGGCATCAATGTCAGATAGTTGTCCCATTTCATTTTTGCATTTATAGTCCAATGCTATAGATTCCTAGAAATAACATAGGAAAAAAAGGAATGAACTTTTCTCTCTCATTTGTCCATGCAGAGAAACAACTAAGAACTAGAAGACAAGATGTTTCTGTAGAAAGCACCAACTGGACAACAGTTTATCATAGAATGCACCATATATATTGCAGTATTTATCTCACGAGAGAGGAATCCAAAAGAATGGACACATCAAACATTCACACAAAGAAGTACATCAATTCAATGCCAAAATTATTTAGGAAAAAAAAAAGTTTATCTCACAACTGGTTATCAGATGGTGCTATAAGGTATGAGGAAAAGCAAATCACTAAAAAATGCAAGAGCAAACTAATTTTTGAGACATACCATAAAGGGACTAACGTGTAAGGACTTTGCCACTAAATCAGAATTTGGATTGAAAACAAATGTTACTCTTTCACCCCATGGTGTGTTTGTTACCTGAAACAAGAAATCATCAACACCATCATTGCTTAGCCTAAAGGCTTCAAGCAACATGAGATTAAAATCTAAAAAAGAAGAAACACTTAAGCAGCATGAAAATAAGACTTTTGACAGGAACAGGGTAACTTCGGCCTTGATGCGTTTCATATTTTGGTCAAACAAATCTTCAGAGCTAACAACAATGAGAATTTATACAAAAGAATGTGAATTAGTTCCATTACTTGCTACAAAAAGAGTATCGTATTGATGAAATATATCCTTACATGCCAACACAAAGAAAACGTCATGATCAATTTTCAAAAGTCTACTTTGTCATGCATCAACTTTGTGATCCTAACTTCTTCTTTCAGTATGTTCAAGCTAAGCTAATTATAACATTCAACATTTGCTAATAATTAGTTCTTATTTACATGGGGGATTTCTTCTGCATTAGAATTTACTTTTACAATTTATCTAGTCAAGTAAACAATGCTTAACTTTATGCCAGACCACAGTTTGTCCAATAAAACCATGCACAGTCTATAACATTTTCACATCTTAAAAATTCCAATTCTTAAAAAAAAATGAAGAATTTTGAGAGAACGCACAACAACAGGTGTGCATTACTTAAATTTGAAGTCAACAATATGAGCTAGAAATCCAAGTAAATTGTAAATAATCACACACCTCAGCAATGCACTTCTTCAAAAGCTGAGTAGAGGCAGAGGCTTGGGCTTCAGCTTCAACATCGTAGCAATAATACACACTCAGTGGGTTTTGTACGTATCCCACACTCGGAGGTATTGTCAAAAGCAAACTGACCCAAGGAAAAAAAAAAAGTTTACACTTTTACACATAAGCATATGACATAACTCGATAAACCTTAAACTTAAACCTCAAAATAGTGTCACTGACAAAAACATAAACAAAAACAAAAACCAACGACAATTTAACATGAAGGGTGACTATGACGAGTATATACATACACTTGTCCGTTGGTGGAGGCAATTTTGCGAGCTTGGTCGGCGGAGAGGTGGTCGGGAGGCGCGTGGTCGAGGTTATAAAGCGCGTAGCGGACTGGGTACCAGAAGGAATGGCGGACGGGGCGACGGCGCTCGTGCCAGACGGTGCCTTCGTAGAGAGAGACGGATTCTGATGAGTTAGAGGAGGAGCGCGAAAACCAATGGCGGGGGAGGAGAGTGCGGAAGAGGAGGAGGAGAGAGAGAGTGAGGGATTTGAGGAAGTTGGAGAGAATTGTGGCCAAGAGATAGAATGCTTCCATTGATGAGCAATTCCTAAATTAACTGCCAGCTATAACATCTTTGATATTCATTCCCACTTAGAGGCTAGAGCACCAGTGTCAGCACTCTAAAATAAGTATCAGCACTCTAAAAAAACAAAATGTCCACGTACTAAAAATTTACTTTTAGTGGGACAGCCAAAACCAACTGAAACTACAACCACAAGCAACCGAAACCAACTGCAACCAGCAACCCAATACCCAAAAAAACCAATTGAAACTCAAGACCAGACACCACAACCAAAAACAAACCCACGGCCAAATGAGAGAGAGAGAGAGACTGACACCCAAAACCAACAGAGAATCAAGATCGGCACCGCCACCGAAACTCAAGATAGACAGCAACTCGACACTCCAAAACCAACCAAAAATCAAGATTGGCACTGTCACCGAAAACCCATGGCCAATGGCCAATGAAACTCAAGACCGCCACCAAAAACCCAATGCCAGAGAGGACAGAGAGAGAGAGAGAGAGGGGTCTGAGTGGGACAGAGAAGAGAGAGAGACTGAGAGTCAGAATGTAGAAAGGCGGACGAAGACACACACAATTTGGTATGCTAATGCTTATCCATTTTTTAATCTTCAATTTGTGTGGTGTGGAGTCTCTGGAATGCATGATTCATTAACAAATATATCATTTTAAATTTCATCAAAAAAATATATCATTTTAAAAGGTTTTTTTAAAACGAATGTTTTTTTATTTTTTTATCTTATATATATATATATATATATATATATATATATAAAATGTTGATGTTTGGTTCAAAACCATTGCTATTTTATTTGATAATTTCTATCTTTTAATCAATGTGATTGCTTTTTCTTTTTTTAATGTCTTTTTATCTTAAAACATTAATTTGACTTAAATTTACAACTAATTGCCTTTAATATTGAAAAGAAAAAGAAAAAAAAGACATGACCATCACCATAACCATTCAATTAAAAATTACAATTACCGTAATAGAAGGACACCCGAATGATAGGGGGCTAAAATTAAGAAATTTCTTTTGGGTAAATTATAAAATTTTCCTTTAAAATTTGAGGGAATAACACTTTTACTTAAAACTGAGAGGAAAATGATACGCTCTTTTTTTAGATTTAAAGATTATTATTTTATTAATGAAATATTGATCATGCCCCTAACGGTTGTTAGTGAATTTGTTTTATTAAATATTACTCCTTGTTACTCAACACTCGAAAAGAATAGTTATAATTTTTCTACCCAACTCCAATAGCAAGCAAAGTTATGGTGATTCCATTTTAGATACCCTTATAAATTTTTTTTTTTTTTTTGCTTTATCGTATTAGAAATTTTTTTTTTCTTTTAGTTTTTAAGAATGAAGATTTTGAAAAATTGCAATTTGGTTTGGGTGGTTTTGGTTTAGGATTAAACTTTAGCAAGGGAAAATCAATAGTTTTAAACAATTTGTTTGGATTTTATTATTGTAGTCAAAAGCGAGCCGGGTGCTCACTTAGGCGCCTTAAAGACTTTATAAGGTAAGGTGCTCACCTTGTGAACCTAGGCAAGCAAGGCGAGAGCCTCAGTTTATTTTATTTTATTTTTTGATAGAAAGTTGTTGTTAAACCTATCATTAGATTATTAATTTAAAAAAACATGTGTTGATGCCCACTTTGGCAAGGAGGCCCAATAACAGGAAGAAGCCCAACAATATGAAAGGAAAAGAGTTAGTAAATTGATAAGAAAACCATTAAGCCCGAATGGTAGGAATAATGGATCATGGGCCTAAAAAATAGCAAAAGAGACTCAAAGAAAGCAAGCAGGCCCAAAGGAGCCCAGAGAATGAAGGGGTAAACCCATGGGCATTATGAAAAATAGAAAGCAAGCAAGAATGGGCCAAGGATGCATTGACCCATTTGGTAATTTAATCAATTAATTTAGCCAAGTGAAATTAATTAGATTCAATTACATGCAATAAGCGTGGTAGCACAAACAAATCACCAACTAAGTTAAATGCAGCGGAAAATAAATTTGACATAGTTGATTTGTTTACGAATGAGAAAAACCACCGAGGCAAAACTCCACCGGGTGAATTTAAGGTCACCACTCCGGAGAATCCACTATTATCAAAACAAGCGGTTACAAGTAAAAGAAATTCCAGTACCTAATACCAACCTACAGTTGAACCTTTACTCCAATACCCAATTAGACTTGTAATGTAATGACAATCTCTCCTTTCAATACATGGCTCCCAGTACATAACTAACCAATTGATGCACGGATCCAAGTCCGTGACTAACACACCAACTTGAGGAAGATGTTGACTGTTCTTTAGTTCATCTAGCGATGAAGATCAAGAAGCTCCTTGGTTACAAAACCCTTGGCGTAAAGACGCAACAGCTTCTACAAGGAATATAATGAACTAGGGCAAATTCTGTCTCCAGTCACAATTTGCATGCACAATCAATTTGCATTGAGTTGCATCACTTTGCATCACCTTTTATGGCCCTTAAAATAATCATTATACATGTCTAGGGTTGTGAGAAAAGAAACCCTACACACATACACTTGGATATGCGTGAAATCAGATCTGGAAATCTAGATTTTGTAATCCTCGACAAATACAGCTTCTGTCGAGTTGCTGTTAAGCTTCCTCATTAAATCTTGATGGATATGTATCTGTCGAGCTATTTGTCGAGCTTTAATGATTAGCACTTCTTCACTTGTTTCTTGGACAGATTTGCATGGCTTCAATATTAGACTTGAACTTTTGTTCCTTGAAGTACTAAACCCATTCTAGATCTACCCAATTACAAGTAAAATGCGTTTTGTCAAAGGATTAGCCAATTTACATAACATATGTCTCTAACAATATCCACATATGTCCTAATAGTAAAGAATTAAGTAAATAAGGGGTTGGTGGAAAAGCCCATAAACCCCAAAAGTAAAGGATCTAGTAATTTAGGCCGGGGAAGCCCAAAAGACTTAGCAAAAGCCCATGGGAATGAAGAATTGGAATAGGCCGAGGATGCCCAAAAGAATGAAATGGGCCAAGGAAGCCTAAAACAGCATGAGTACTAGCCCAATGATAATGCTAGGCTACTGGAATTGAGCAAACAGAAAGTATATAGCAGGCCCAAAAGAGGCCCAGCAAGCACAAGTTAAATAATAGGATGGCATGACAGAAGTATTAAATGACTCGCAAAGAGGGTAAGGAATGGATTAGAGAAGGAAAAACCCACAATCAAGCAAGGCCCAACCCAGGAAAGAAGTAAGACATAAAGAATGAAAGCTCAGAGACTCATTCACGCCACAAGAGGTTAAGAACGAGTAGCAAAATGTGCAGACGAGTCCTCAGATCATGGCAAACACATGAACAGCAGACAAGTCATGGATACACATGGAAGTGGAGCACGCACAAGGCTCAGGCACCATTGCACCATTAACTTGTACTCAGACAATATAGGAGTGGTGGGCTATGGGTTAGAGGTAAGAGAGGGTATGGTCTGGCGGTGGGGAGAAGGAGAGAGCCTGTTCTGGGGTTCCCGCTCAAACTCTTTTGGGGGAAATGTCCTACTGGGATGACATGCCACCCAAATGAGGGAAAGATGAATTGGAATCATTAGGTGCATGCCATGAGGGATAGTGAGAGAGAATACCCACCCTTATCCGGATAGGAATGCCACGGTGAACAAGAAAACAAAATAAGACTCTTTGTTTGGGAATGGGATGTAGCATGGCCAGCACAGGTAAGTGGTGATGGCTGGGCAACTAACAGACCAGTGGGTGGTCTGGTCTAGGAATGACACCCACACCAAGACAAAAGCAGTTAAGGGGTAAAATAGTAAAAAATCGACACGGCAGGCAGTATAAAAGGGAACTCAACTGTGCATGGGGGAAAATGAGAGAACAATGGAACAAGAGAGTGAAAGATAAAGCAGAAAACTTAGAAAGAAAAAAAAGGAATTAGAAAGAAAAGAAAAATAGAGAGTAAGCAAGAGTGTGATAGTGTGCATACACCAATAGGCTATTCCTTTCTCTCCCTCTAAAAGCCTACCCTCTAGTAAAGATTAAGGAATCTAAGGATAAGCCATTTTGGTCCATTCTCTTAAAGTGGGTAATTTTCATGGCAAGATTTTCTTGTGAGATTGCCCACATTGAAGAGTAGTTCCCTTCTTGGACTTAACTCCGTAGAGAAATCAAGCATGACAAACTGACCATTCTTCCTTTATTTTGTTGATTAAGCATTAGTGTGATTTCCTTTCTTTATTGTTATCATCTTCTCTATTTTGCATTTATATTACTGCATTGCTTCTTCCTTTGTTAAGATCGTCATTTAGTATTTTCTGTGTTTTGACTAACAGTAAGCATATTCTTTTTTATTGTTATCATATTACACCTGCCTGTCATGACTCTTTTGTAACAGTTTCCTCTGCCATGGGCATGTGACCAAGGTTTTAGCGAAGGGGCTTTAGTTTGTGCACAAGCTGGCTTGGGGTGTGTTGCAGTCAAGCCAGTCCTGACTTTCCTACCCAGAACTATTGGGCCATAGCGTGGTAGGAGGTAGCCTAGCCTGCAGTTGCGAAAAAGGCCCACCACAACATGTTATAAAACCTATTGTTAGATCAATTAATTTACAAAAGTTTGTTGTAAAATTTATTGTTAGATTAATTAATTTATGGCTCCGGATCACCTCCCATTGAAAAACTCTCCCATTTCTCCCATTTTTAAATATATTTAAGACACTTGGCAAGTATTAAATCTAACTGTAAAAAAAAAGAACAACTTGTCCAAACTTGTCCAAATTTAATCCCTTGTCCAAATTTAATCCCTTGTAACATGCACTTACCTAAAGGGATTGGATGTTTGCAAAATGGGAGTAATACTACTTTACATTTGCTGCAAAAATTCAAGTATTATTTCCACTTCATTCATCTTGCCAATAGTGTTATGGGAACTTCTTCTTGGGCTTTGTAATATTTTGGATTATTAATCTAGCACACAACAATTGGGAATCTCATTGCTCTGATCAAATAAGAAATCCAAGGGGACTAACTTGGGCTACCTGTGAAGAGAAGTTGTGGAGAGGTTTGTAAAAATGTGTTAGGAAACTAGTGGTTCCTAATGGGGATGGATGGGAATAATAGGGAAATTGACTAAATTCAAGGTAGTCACCTTCCATAGAGAAAGAAAGAGATTAAAAGAGAAATATGCACTAATGCACGGTACGTGCAAGTTATATTTGAGCTTATATAGAAGAATAAAATAAGTTATCTAACAGTACATCTACACGAAAAAGCTTGAAAAGATGCTAGCTTTAACATGACACACATTAGAGAAGAAGAAAGTGATAGTGAGAATGAGAAAATGACACAAGATGTACATGAAAAACCCTAGCGAAGGGATAAAAAACCACAGTTTGAGCAAGAACTTTGTCTTATGTGAAGAAAAGAGGTATCTCTTGTACAATAAGGGTGTTCTTCCTTAAAGAGAGACTTTGTCTTCTATCTTATCAAATTTCTACTCTCTTCTCTACAATATCTCCTTGGGTTCTTGCCCTAAAAATACAGCTGTATGTTCCTCTTATAATCTGAGAAATATGGTTGAGTACAAGGACAGGTGTCAAGTCATCATTTTCTTATTTTGGACATTTTCACAACTGTGATGTTATCTGCTGACTAGAGGATAGAAATTACGCCAACGTGGCACTGGGGCCTGTGCGTAGGTGACTTTGCCACTGCTCAAGGAATAGCCCTTGGACATTGAGAGGGACATCAGGAGTACTGTGAATGATACACGTATCTTTGAAGTGGTCCAACATGCACTCAACCAATAAGGGGTGTCCTCATAATTGCTAACCTTAGAAAGTCACTATCTCCTTTTTTATGAGTACTTGAGTACCATGGCAGGTGCATATCTTACTTCCTTCCCAAGGCAATCACGCCTTTAGCACGGACCAAGAACAAGATCCCTTAGCCAACGCTTCCTCTTTCTTTGCTCATAGCCGTTCCACGTGTAAGGTCAAGATCCAACCACACATGTATTCTCCCATGCCTTAGTGGGGTTACGTACATGCACTAAGCAATTAATTTATTCTTTAATATCCAAAATGCTATGGATTATAAGTATTTATACAAGTTGCTTAGCCAAATAACCAACTAACAACTTGTAATTAACTTGGCTCAACTTGTTGCAATCCTACAACTAACTAACTAACTAAATGCAACATTACAATAATGATTATTTATATGCCTATAGGGTTCTTAACATTTTCCTCTCCTTTACAAAACCTTATCCTCAAGGTTTTCTTGTAATATTCATGAGGGGTGATTGGCCACAACACCAATACTCCAAGGCATCTTGACCATTGAACACACCAAGAACTCCACTACAATTAATCACAACCCTTAACTTGAGCAAGTAGTTTTCATTACTGTCCAAACCCCCACATGAATATTTATGGTTGGATCTTTCAAGAAGTTCTTTCAAGACTTGAAGTGTTTGATTGACACAAATTGGACAGCCACCAATTGAATGGGCTGCTCTATGATAATATGTTTCATGATAACAACAGTACGCTTGATCAATGTTTCCATCCAAGCAAAAATATGCAAGTGGCCAAATATTTTTCGGACAACCATGCACCATAAGCTCAAGATTGTGACACTTGTAATCACAGATTCTAGTTGTACAATTCTCACAATGCCAAGCATTTTCCTTGGGGAAAAGCCTTGTTTTTATGAAAAATTGATCAGCTCCTTCTGTCCAATTCCCGTAAGACCAGTTGGAAGAAATGAGCTATATCACACTTCTCATCATCCGTCCCACTAGATCTTCTTCCAAAACATCACCATTAAACGTTGGAAATGGCACTACCAGTTCAATCTTCAATCGCTTCTTAACACATTCAGCAGAACTTAAAAGTTGATATCCATATAAATCTGATCCTTTCCTAAAAACAAGATCTATTTCGATTAAGTAACTACACTTTTCTTGTTGCGAAGGCCATACATGTCCCTAATGACTTTGAGTCATTTCTTAAAACCACACTAGTACATTTAGGGACCTTAGCTTGATGGTTAGGATCCCAAGAAACTTTCTTTAATTCCTCCTCTTTGATGAGAGCAACTTCTTCATAAGTAATTATCTCATTACGATCAAATTCAGAACGTTGATCCCAATTCATACTTGATTCCTTAAAAAAATTGTGATCGGCTTAGATATAGAACCTGACATTTATAGTACTACTGCCACCAAAAACTCGTGCTCTTTCTCATGGATAGCCATCACAGTAAAATGGACCCCCCCCCCAATTTTTGAAAGAGCTAGATGACAAAAAATAAAAAAATGTTGTTTATGACTTCCCCTATAGCATATGTGCAGTTTGCATTCATTGGTCTTTGTTCAAGACCAACATTTTTTGGTTCTTGTGGCCTCTTTAGTTCTTGAAAGATCATCATCACCTTCTTTGTTGGCTTTATGGACTGAATCGGACATGCAAAAGCAGTTTCAATCTTGGATACACTAAGCTGCACTGGAACCTGAAAGAGTAGGCGAGACTACACATGGCATTCAAGGGCAGCGTGTACATGGACATCATAGTAAGTAGGAAAGATTGTCCTCCAAATTGATTTAGATGAAAATTCTATCCATTTTAGAATTATGATATGACTTTCACCTAAAACTTGTGACATGTACCCTTTAAAAAACACAAACAAACAAACAAAACAAAACAAACTTGTAACTGTAGGTACCGCATTTTGTACCCGTTAATAAATTTTGGTCCCCGGCCCCAATGATGAGCTTGATATATGTCAATCAAGGGTAATTAAAGAATTCACAATAGTTTGGAAGTAATCACAACTCAAAAGTGCTCAAATTAGGTTGAAAACAATTATGAAAATGACATTTACTCACTACTTTGATCATAACTTTTGATCCACAAAGAATTTTTGAGTGAGGTTTGTTTCATTGAAAAGTAAACATTCAAGCTTCAATTTGAATGCAAATTTTCCTAATTTGAATTTATATTGAGTGAGTTATAGCTGTTTGTAGTTGGGCCATCAGAGCTGTTAGTTTAGGGTTTCTGGGGAGCATGCATACACATGGTCGGGACTTGCGTACGCAGGTCAATTTTTTAGGTTTTAAAACTTTTTTTTAAGGGCCCAAAATATCATTCTTTGATGTGGGCCGGCCTCTAGACCCTTAAGAACATCCAAAGACCATTAAAAAGCCCTAAAACCCCTAATTTTAACTTATAAATACTTATCTTATGTCTCCAATCAAAACCCTAGCTAGAGAGAGTGATTTTTGGCCTCCATCTTCTTTAAAACCCTAGTTCTCTTTTCCAAACACACATCACGACACCTTTGCAAGTGTTTTATGAATTAAAAACCTCTCTTTATTTTGTTTTAAGGCAGAAACTATTTTTCTAAATTGATTTCTCAAAACCTTTTTCAAAATCTTTTGTTCTTAAGTTGTGATTACTAACTATTGTTGTGTTCTTTTGATTATTCTTGTCCTCAGTCTAATCTTTGTGTTGTAGGCACTGGGGGTCGGATAATCAATTTCAAATCTATGATTCTAAAGCAAGGTGAGCCTCTTTCCCATGGTTTCTCACTTTGCTACATAGGATTCACATGGTTCTTAATTTGTTTTATTTGGTATACATGCTTAGAAATATGTTTTGCTTTGTTTGATTTTGTTTTGTTGTGTCTTACCATGCTTTGAATGAACGGTTGAATTTGATATTAGAAGCATGCTAGGTTTTGTTTGATTGTTGTTTTGTTGCTGCTTTAAAACTGTGTTTCTGGGTGTGTATGTGTGCGCATGCTTATGTATTGTTAGGACATATGTGATTCAATGTTAGGAACATATGTTACTATTTTATGTAATTGGCTAATTTTTTGACAAAACACACTTTACTTGTAATTGGGTAGATCTAGGATGTGTTTAATGCTTCGAGAAACAAGGTTTCAAGTTCAAATGTTAAAGCCATGCAAGTTTGTCCAAGAATCAAGTGAATAAGTGCTGTTCATTAAAGCTCGACAGCTAGTATCTATCGAGGTTAAAAGAGCTGTTTCAGCCCGAGGTTCAACAAGATTTATGAAAAACAGATTTTCAGTTCGGTTTTGACTCTAATCCGTGAGTATATGTTTAGGTTTTCTTTTCTCACAACCCTAAACATATATAAGGATTGTTTTAAGAGCCATCACAGCTGATGCAACTGAATGCAAAAGTTTTTCACAAGCATATTGTGAACCGGAGACATATGCCCTAGTTCATCTTTCTCTTGAAGAAGTTGCTGTATTTGTACACCGTAGGGTTTTATGACCAAGCAACTTCATGATCTTCATCTTCTGGATGAACTGAAGAACTTTGCAGCCAACATCCTTCTCAAGTTGGTGATCAAGTTGCGTACTGGGATCCGCGCATCTATCGGTTAGTCACGTACTGGGAGTCGTGCATTGAAAATGAGAGATTGTCACTACAAAACAAGTCCAATTGGGTATTGGGGCAAGGGTTCAATTGTAGGTTGGTATAAGGTACTGAGATTTTTTTTACTTGTAACCGCTTGTTGTGATAATAGTGGATTCTCGAGAGTAGTGACCTTAAAATCACCCGGTAGGGTTTTTGCCGTGTAGGTTTTCCTCATTCGTAAACAAATCACTGTGTCAATTTATTTTCCGCTGCATACTTAGTTTAATTTGTGATTTGTTTGTGCTACCACGCATCTTGCATGTCAATTTGATTAATTAATAAACTTGGCTAATTAATCAATTAATTTATCACAAGGGGTCAATACATTTTTGGCCTATCAAGTGGTATCAGAGCAGACACGCTCTGATTAGGGTTAATCTTTGCTGTGTGATCCATTGACCCCTGTTGTCATGGCTGCAACCGGCTTGAAGAGATCTTTATTTTCAAATACATCTTGTTTTTCTAATCTCTACTTGTTTGAGTGTATCAGAAAATGCAAGTGTAAAAGATATTTGAATTCTATTATGATGACTATTGGAAAAGATCTCAACTTGACAAAGAAAAAACTAGACTGTCTCAGAATGAAAATGTGCAAAGGAGTTCGTCTGAGAAGAGTGAAAGTTAAAAGTTTAGTTCATAAAAGGCAGATGAGAGAAAACACCATTCCCACTGATCTGTCATCTAAGCACGAAGTGTGCTTTATGATGAAGTCTGCATTTAAGGTTATGGACATGTGTTTGTGGTACCTTGACAGCGGTTGCTCAAGACACATGACTGGAGACCGATCTCTCTTCAAGGTTTTCGAGTCTAAGAAAGGTGGTAATGTCACGTTTGGTGATGGGAGCAAATCACAGATTAAAGGAAAGGGAATCATCTCTCTACCTGGACTACCAAATATTGCAAATGTTCTATATGTAGAAGGTCTGAGAGTGAACCTGTTGAGCATAAGTTAGATATGTGATCAAGACTTCATGGTTTTATTCTCAAAGGGAAAATACATTGTTATGGATGAGTCTGGAAAGAAGCTCATAAGTGGTGTTCGCACTCTAGACAATTGTTATGGCTTGGTTCCTGATGCTAATATTATATGCAATAGCATTCGTCTACCAAATGAAGATCTATGGTACCAAAGGATGGGACATGCTAGTTACAAACATCTTTCAATTGTATCCAAGCATGAGTTAGTGTTGGGGATATCAAAGCTCAGTAGAGTGAGCAATGTGGTGTGTGGACCATGTCAGCTTGGGAAACAGATAAAAGCTAAACATCCGGGCACTCAGACATCTGCTACATTCAGACCATTGGAGCTACTACATCTGGATTTTATGGGTCCAACCAGAACCGAGTCTCTTGGTGGAAAGAGATACATCATGATTGTGGTAGATGACTTCACTAGGTACACTTGGGTCATTCTCCTACGATCTAAGTCTAATGCTCCTGAGCGCATTGAAACTCTGTGCACAAGATTGCAGAATGAAAAGAGCCTGAAGATTGATCGAATTCGAAGTTATCATGGTAAAGAATTCGAGAACTCATATATGGAGTCCTTTTGTACAAGATCAAGTATATCTCAAGAATTCTTTGATCCTATTACTCATTAGTAGAATGGTGTAGTAGAAAGGAAGAACATGGTTATTCAAGAGATGGCTAGAGTAATGTTGCATAATAAGGATGTGGCTAGAAACTTGTGGGGAGAAGCCCTCAACACTGCTTGTCATATGGTCAATAGGGTGTATTTTAGACTCGGTACCAAGAAGACTCCATATGAGTTATGGAAGGGAAGGAAGCCAAATGTTAAGTATTTCAGAATCTTTAGAAGTACTTGTTTCATTCTCAAGGATAGAGAGAATGTGGGAAAATTTAACTCCCGAAGTGATGAAGGAATATTTCTAGGATATTCCTCTACAAGCAAGGCTTATTGGGTATACAACAAAAGAACCATGAAGGTAATAGAAATAGTAAATGTTGTTATTGATGAATCTTCAAATTTTGATTCTGAGAAAGTTAGAAAGGAAATCCCCAAAGAAATTCTTCCTTTCAAGCCCAGGGAAGTTCAAGAAATTGTTGAACAAGAGCCCGCATCTCCTGGTACTCCAAATACTCCAAGTTTTGTAGAAGATTTCAGCAGACTTATCTACCTCACCTGATTCTGAAACCCATGAAGAGAAAGGACCTTCCTCCCAGATCAAATTGAATCATCCTCCTAAAGTTATTGTGGGAAATATGAATGAACTTACACTAAGAAAGCGTACAGTTGATAAATGTGTTGCTAACTTTGTGTTTTATTCTTATTACTTGTCATAGGTTGAACCCACTAAAGTTGAGGAAGCTCTTCAGGATGAAAGCTGGGTTGAAGTTATGCACGATGAACTGCTTTAGTTTTAGAGAAATGATGTCTGGACTTTGGTACCTAGACTGGAGGGTGAGCACATCATCGACACAAAGTGGATATTCCGCAATAAAACTGATGATAAGGGTAATGTGATCCGCAACAAGGCTCGTCTTGTAGCTCAATGATACTCACAAATGGAAGGAGTAGACTATGATGAGACATTTACTCCGGTAGCCCGTATGAAGTTCATCAGAATTCTCCTAGCCCTAGCATGTCACTTAAAGTTCAAACTCTATCAAATGGACGTGAAGATTGCATTCTTGAATGGGCTGCTTAAAGAAGATGTCTATGTGGCTCAACCAAAAGGATTCATTGATCCACACTTTCTGGATCATGTGCCGTACCTCAAGAAGACACTTTATGGGTTAAAGCAAGCCCCTAGAGCTTGGTATGATCGGCTCACACAATACTTGGTGTCACATGGGTTCACTAGAGGAAAAGTTGATCAAACTCTCTTCATAAAGAGGGAAGATGGCGAGTTGATAGTTGCTCAAGTCTATGTTGATGATATCATCTTTGGGTCAACTAAGGATGAACTTGCTCATAAATTCTCAAAACTCATGCAGGCCGAGTTCGAGATGAGCATGATTGGAGAGCTAACTCACTTTCTTGGATTGCAGATATGTCAACAAGATTCAGGTATATTCCCATCTCAATCTAAATATGCTAAAAATCTTGTGAAGAAGTTTGGTTTGGAATCTGCTAGTTCTGTTAGAACCCCTATGAGCCCAAATGTTAAACTCACTGTTGACTTGTTAGGTAAAAGTGTAGATTCATCTCTTTATAGAAGCATGATAGGTAGTCTTCTTTACCTTACTGCTAGTAGACCTGACATTAGTTACAGTGTGGGAGTATGTACTAGATATAAGGCTAATCCCAAAGAGTCTATAATTGCTTTGAAAAGAATCATAAAGTATGTCAAAACCACTGCCGACTTTGGTGTGTGGTACAACAAGGACACAAATGATGTCTTAGCTGGGTATTCTGACGCTAATTAGGCTGGGAATGCTGATGATAGAAAGAGTACATCGGGAGGTTGTTTCTATGTGGGTAATAATCTTGTCTCCTAGATGAACAAAAAGCAGAATTTCATCTCATTATCCACTGCAGAAGCTGAGTACATCGCTGCCGGTAGCTGTTGCACCCAACTTCTATGGATGCAAAAACTCCTCCATGATTACGGTATTTGTCAAGAGCATTTTACCATCTACTATGACAATACCAGTGCCATCAACATCTCTAAGAATCCTGTTCAACATTCTCGAACTAAATACATAGAGATTCGACGTCACTTCATTAGGGAGCTTGTCGAAGATGGTACTCTTACTCTTAAGTTTATTCGCACTTATAATCAGAAGGCTGATTTGTTTACCAAACCTCTTGACACCAAACGATTTGAATTCCTTCGCCAAAACATTGGTGTCATCTCTATGGATTGATCTCTCTCTCTCCTTCTTCTTCCTCATGCATTTGCATCTAGTTTTATGCATTGCTGTGTTTAACTTGTTTTTGTTTGTTTTCTTTTCAGTTTTGGTTATTTTTTTTTTCATATAAAAATAAAAAAAAAATTGAAAAAATCAGAAAAATAAAAAAACAGTGTGTTTTTGTACATTGGTACTTGTGTACCTTGGATGGCCATTGAAACAAAGTTTTCTAAACTTTGTATCTCTTGTAGCTTAGATGAGCATCTCTATGCACAACTAAGCAAGTGAGTTTTGTGGCTTGTGTTTGTGATGAGTAAGATTAAGTAGTCTCTCGTACTTAACACTCGTATCACTCTTTTTGATGGGAATGACTAGAAAATCCTAAGAGAAAGACATAAATAACCATCTCACCACTGTTGCCTGCTAATCATAAAATGACATTTGTATGCTTCGGCATAACAAAAGTGGAATGTCAAATGCTTAACATAATTGGGTATTTCTTTTCTATCTCTTATATGCCCATGCATGGTTTGCTAAAAAAGAAAAATATGCAAAGAAAAATAAAAGCAAAAGGAATCAAAATGCTTTATATATGATTGCAAGCGTGTATTCTAGGAGATGTGAGAGTTATAGGATGTACCTCGAAGGTGATAGTCCCCATCAAACAGTTATGATTGTGTGTGAGTTAAAGTGATTTTCTCATATTTCAAATCATCATAACATGTAGACACTTATGCAATCTTGCGATGTTTTTCACACACAACATGCAATATTCTTTGCTACTTTTGATACATGTGTAGGTACAATGTGATTTGGCCATCACAAGGAATACTTGTGTTAATGTATGCTCACTAAACTGTCTTAATTTGTTTTTGAAATATAAAATTGGTTAGACTTGTTTAGTGTGTGTGTGTGTTTTGGGATCTTTGTGCTTAACATTTTTTTTGTGTTGAGAGATGTTTTTGAGAGCTTAAAATGTTGTTTAGATCATTGGTTGTATAGGATGCTTGATTGCATTCATATCTATAATTTCTCTTCTTGAAAAACTGTTTTTAAGCAAGCTCGACAGATTCTGGACACTTCTCGACAGCTAGCTTATCTATCAAAACTCTTCAGTTGCTTTTTATCGCATTCTCGATACCTCTAAATAGCAACTTCGATCCATCGAGAAACCTTCTGTTTGCTCGATAGCTTCTCGACAGCTTCCTCGATCCATCGAGCTTCTTTCACTGTGGACACCTCTTGATAGATCTTGGACAGCTTTTCGATAGCTAAAAAGTTCCTTTTAAATCTCGACACCTCTTAACACATCTCGATCTGTCGAGAATTATGAAGTTTCTATATAAAGGTTCCTCGTGATTTCAGATCACTTCTCCTCGATCTCTCTCGATTGCTTTCAGCCTTTTCACCTCCCAAACACACTCTTCTCTCTCAAAACCTTCACTCCAAGTGATTTTCAGCCCTTTCTTGTCTCTAATAACTTGGTATGATCTCTTTAACTCTCATTCTTCATGCATTTAGTTCTAGGTTTTGGGTTTTTGAAAAATTTTGGGGTTTTTCAAAATTGATGAAGGTTTTGTGCAATTTTTGGGATGGGTGTTGCTTAAATGAGTTTAAAACCTCATGCATTGCATCTCACTCGCATTATAACAATGTTTCATGCATTTAGATGTGTGTTTACTATGTTGATATGTTGTGTGCTGGTAGGTTTGGATTGGGCTGAGCCCATGATGCATTTAAATTTGTATATCACATGCTCATGTATTTTCATACATACGTACCTTCAATACTTTATATTATATATTATTGTTGGTGCTTTTCTGATTGTATTTCTCTCTCTCTCTCTTCTCTCTCTTTTCTTGCGTTAGTCTGCTTCTATGGCACCTAAACACAAATCTACTCCATCTCATAACCCTCTGCGTTCTGGGGCATCTTCTTCCTCTGACCCTGCACCTTCTTCTGTTTGGTTCTGTGATGAGAACGCCCGTAAGGACTTCTCGGAGAACTTTTGTAGACGCGGCATTCATTCGGAACACCACGTCGTTCTGTCAGACTTTTCTGACACTAACCTACCCACTGTCATTCACAGTAGGGGTTGGGAGTCACTTTGTGACATCCCGGTCACTTGTCCCTCCGTGATCATACAGGAGTTTTACTCTAATATGCACCGAATCGACACTTCTGTACCTCATTTTTCCACTCGCATTTGAGGTACGCGCATTGTAGTTACTCCGGATGTTGTATCCAAGATACTACACGTTCCTAAGGTAGCGCATCCTAACTACCCTGGTTGTGAGCGTTTGAGGATATTGTCCAAAGACGAACTCTCGTCTCGCTTTTGTGAGACACCTTCATCTTGGGGTGACCGTCAAAACACTCCCTACTCGGGCTTTGCAAAAGGTTCGAGGTTTCTTAACATGGTGATGACATTCGTTCTTCATCCTTTGTCTCACTATAACTCTATTACAGAGCCTCGTGCTCGATTTTTGTTATCCCTCTTAGAGGATATCTCTATTGACTTTCCTTCTCACTTCATCCTATCTCTCATAGATGTCTATAGGGATATGACGACTCATGGTAAGCTCATTTTTCCTTTAGCTATCACGCGGATTCTTCGCCACTTTTCCGTTCCTTTCCTCGTTTCTCCTCATTTTTTCGTGATGGGTGCTATAGATGCTGCTACCGTTCGACGGAGCGAGGCACAGCTCAGACCGCAGCGGCCCCAGACATAGACGGCAGCTCCTCCCACTTCTTTAGCCCCGTCCACATCCGCACCTTCTTCCTTTGTGGGTGGTGTGACTCTTGATGCAATCATGGTGCAGCTTCAGCGCATGGATGCTCACCTTGACACTCTCAGTGATGAGTTGTGTCAGGTGAACACCTGTGTCGGCCGTATTGCTAGACGGCAGGCTCGCCTTGGTGGCTACGTGGAGTCTCCCTCTCCTTCTCCCGAGGCATCCGAGGACGATGACGATAACTCCGACGATGATGATGATGATGAGGATGGAGATGCTAGCTCGCCTAGTGATGATGAGATGTCTACTTGATACACTTACCATTTGTCATTCGTGACAAAAAGTGAGAGTAGTTTTGGATATGAGAGTAGTCATTCTCATAGGGGGAGGGTTAGTATAGGAGATTTTTGTTAGGGGGAGTGTTCATATTTTGAGGGATGTAGTGAGGACTTTATGTATCTTTTTCTTTCCTCTCTATTTTAGATACATTGTTCATGTACCTTAGATCTTGTGATCATGTTGTGATAGCAAACCTTGTACTTGTTGATATATATATATATATATATATATATATATATACATTTGAGGTTGTTATTACAGTTCTTTCACCTATCTTTACATGTGTTGTTTCTTTTCTCTCTTTATGCACATGCTTCTTATATATTGTATGCAATCTATTATTTTTGTTTCACACTAAGATGCCGTGATGAGGTTTGTTTAAAGTGTTTTAGAAATACAGGTTGTCAAAATTTACTTGCCATAAACTCTTTTCTTGCAAAGTTTTTCAAGAGTTTGTGTTAGAATAGATTTTATTGTATTCAACAAGTGAGTATGAGTTTAGTGATTTATGACTTCTCTCATATGTTCATTTGTTTGTTGTGGTTTTGTCACGGATTGCCAAAGGGGGAGATTGTTAGGACATATGTGATTCAATGTTAGGAACATATGTCACTATTTTATATGATTGGCTAATCTTTTGACAAAACGCACTTTACTTGTAATTGGGTAGATCTAGGATGTGTTTAATACTTCGAGAAACAAGGTTTCAAGTTCAAGTGTTAAAGCCATGCAAGTCTGACCAAGAATCAAGTGAAGAAGTGTTGTTCATTAAAGCTCGACAGCTAGTATCTATCGAGGTTAAAAGAGTTGTTTCAGCCCGAGGTTCGACAGCTGCTTGATAGATAGGGTATCTGTTGAGATTTATGAAAAACAGATTTTCAGTTCTGTTTTGACTCTAATCTGTGAATACATGTTTAGGCTTTCTTTTCTCACAACCCTAAACATATATAAGGATTGTTTTAAGGGTCGTCACAGCTGATGCAACTGAATGCAAAAGTTTTTCATAAGCATATTGTGAATCAGAGACATATGCCCTAGTTCATCTTTCTTTTGAAGAAGCTGCTGTGTTTGTACACCGTAGGGTTTTGTGACCAAGCAACTTCATGATCTTCATCGTCTGGATGAACTAAAGAACTTTGCAGTGAACATCCTTCTCAAGTTGGTGATCAAGTCACGTACTGGGATCCGCGCATCTATTGGTTAGTCACGTACTGGGAGCCGTGCATTGAAAATGAGAGATTGTCACTACAGAACAAGTCCAATTGGGTATTGGGATAAGGGTTCAACTGTGGGTTGGTATAAAGTACTAGGATTCCTTTACTTGTAACCGCTTGTTGTGATAATAGTGGATTCTCGGGAGTAGTGACCTTAAAATCACTCGGTGGGGTTTTTGCCGTGTAGGTTTTCCCCATTCATAAACAAATCATTGTGTCAATTTATTTTCTGCTGCATACTTAGTTTAATTGGTGATTTGTTTGTGCTACCACGCATCTTGCATGTTAATTTGATTAATTAATAAACTTGGCTAATTAATCAATTAATTTATCACAAGGGGTCAATACGTTTTTGGCCTATCATATATGCGTACGCATTCTCTAGGAATGCGTACGCATACTTGTGCCCAGAAACGCAGATTTAGGGTTTTTGCTATTTTGTGTGTTTTGAATAGTTTTAATTCTCTGTTTAGATTTTGTTGAGTCTAGCTTTCATATGTTTAGGTCTTGGTTAGTAGAATAACATGTTTCATATGCTTGAATTGATAAATTGATGATTAGGGTTTATGCTTTGATGAATCACATGAACATTCATGAGAATTTGAACATACATTGATGTATAGGTGCTGAGTTGTTATGGTGCAGCGAGGTAAGTGAGGTAAGTCATGCATAATTACGTGAACATGCATTTGACTTGGTTGATGAACATGACAAACTTTCTTGATTGATGAACATGATGAATATACTTGATTAATGCCTTGTTGGTGTTGTTGTTTTGTGATGTGCTTGCTGCCCTTGGATATATATTATGATGTAATCTTTATATTGTGATGTGATCTTTAATATGTTGTGTGTGTTATTTCCTTAAGTGCATGATGTATGTTTAGGTTAAGGATTAGGGCTCTCTTAATAAACTTTTTAATTAAATATGGCATAGCAATACATAATGGAGGCCAGCCCATGAACCGGGCAGTCTAGGCCCTTGGGTGCCTAACACATTCCCAAGCCATACCAAACTCCGGACCTAATCTGGTAGGTGGAACCATGTATGTAAGTGATTGGCCTAAATGACCCAATATGGTTTCTGGACCTAATCTAGGTGGCGACTCAACTTTCCTTTGCCACAGTCCACTCGACTAGGGCGTACTCTCCTTTGAGCCCATAGTAACATGTAAGAAATCTCTTAGTTTTGGTTGACCATTGCAAGAAGTCTCATGGTGCATATTGACACCATGGTGAATCTTGGTCGCCACAAAGAGTTAATCAATTTGGTAGGATTCATTCATTGCCTGAGCATGAGGCATAAGCTTTACCTAGAAACAAAAGTTCAGCAGTCGGACTAATTGCTTATTCTTATACACAACATGCATAACATGCATGGCTATCAAATCCAAAAACTATTAACATGTACTTTATTTGCTTTTGAAATGGAGTAAGACCATTGAATAAAATGGTGCAATGGTAGCAAAGAACATGGTTATAATGTTTTTGGGTTCAGCAAAACATTTTTGATTTCTAATCAGCATTCATTGAACTGGAGCAATATTCGAGTGAAGATAAATTCATTGTTCATCCATATGATAGTCCATGTAATCCAATACCCTCATCTTGGAGTAAGTTCCATGTAGAGTTTAACTTTGTAAAATTATACCAAATAGTTAAGAATATTTTACTACCCCGGTCTAATCCTAGATTCCGCAACTTGCAAAGTTAAATTTGAGCTCAAATATCATAAAAATGCAGCAAAATAGTTGTAAATTGAATCTTTGCAACTAAGGCTGCGTTTGGTTCGATGTAAATCGAATTCCGAGTGTAAAATGAATGCAGGGAAAAATGAATTCCCGTAAGGAAATTAAAATCTGGGCATTTGGGTGTGCAATGGAAAATAGTCCGGAAAACGATTTTCAGTGTTTGGTAACATTCTGAAAATGCTATTCTCAACCATTTTTTCAGCTTCCAAATAAATTTTATAACAGAAAATCCACCACCACCCACACACCAGCACCCACAGAAAATTTACCACTATCCACACAAAACCCACCACCACACAACACAAAAACCACCAAAACACCACCACCCACACCACCACAACAACAACAAAAAAAAGCAGAGATTAAAGAGAGAAAGATTGAGAGATTGAGGGAAAGAGAGATAGATTGGGAAAGAGAGATTGGTCTTCAGCGGCGGCGACGAGATTGGTCTTGGGTGGGTCGAGAACGAGATCGGTCTTGGGTGGTGACGACGAGAACGAGATCGGTCTTGGGTGGTGATCAGAGAACAAGAGGGGTGGGTCTTGGGTGGTGATGATGAGAACGAGATGCGGGAGGGGTGGGTCTTGGCTGGCGATCGGAGAGGTGGGTCTTGGGTGTTTGTGGATCGGTGATGAGGGAAGGGTGGAGTCAATCTTTGCTTGATCGGCGGTGAGAGGCATGGCCCAGACGGCGGTGTCGTCGATCTCAAGTTCAAGTGACCGGCCTCTCTCTCTCTGACGGTGGGTGGCTCTCTCTCACTCTGACGGTGACCGGCCTCTCTCTCTCTCTCTCTCTTGGTTCAGTTCTTGAGTTTTTTGGAAATGGTTTGAAGGTAAAATAGATCTGTAATCTATTTTACACTTCAGCCAGCCACATTTTACAGTCAACGGAAATGATTTCCGTTTGACCAAATTTTTCATGCGCAACCAAACACACGGCAGGGTGTAAAATGATTTCTTGAAATGCTTTTTAGGCGAAACAAACGCAGCCTAAGTACAAATAGGTTCAATCTACAAGATGAAGGGATACTAAAGTGGAAGATTCCACTTTGTACCTAGTTCATTATCACATTTCTAATTAATAATCTAAAACAAAGAGATAAGTTTAAAGGTAAAACTAACTTAATACTAATACTTGCTTAAAGGCCATAACAACTTGAAACTACTTCGGTTATTTTCTGCTTGTTAAGTAACTTACTCTGACACATCCTTACAATTCTTGGTACCACCCAGCATTGTCCATTTCCCACCAGCCTTGGAAGAAGAATTTGCAAACTTAAGATCTGAGCAAACAAACCTTCCCAAATATATCGCTTCAACACCAAAGGGCAGCTTAAATACAACAGCAAACATCAGCTCAACCTCAACATTCACTTCCCCGCCAGCCAAATCACTTGCAAGCAAATTGTCAATGAGCCCAAACTTAGCCTTCACTTGTGTCTCTTCACTGGGTTTTAGAACAAAAGATGGAAGCCCTTTATCAGAGAGATACTTGTGATCACGATGCAGGTACATGGTTGCCAATATTAAAGAGTAATTTGCATGAGGCCATGCATTTCTAAAGGAGAAAACCATGTTAAATGTTGTGGTGGTTTGTGGGTAGGAAATATTGGAAATTGATAGGAAAGAGGTTGAGTTCACTTGGACCTCGGGTTGGAGATTATCATAAGAACCGTGAAACTTTTTTGCAATAAAGAAAACACATAGCGAGAAGATTCCAAAAACTAAAATCAGGAGGATCAATACGCAGTTCCTGTCAAAATCATCTTTAGGCTTAGTCCTTGTGATAGTGGCAGCGGTGGAAGTGTTGGCAGTAGTATTGGTGGCAATAGTACCATTGGTGGCTGTATTAACACTTTTGAGTTTAATGGTGGCAGAAGAGGTAGTATGGTTTGCAGTAAGAGTAACATTAGTAGTCATGGTTGCAGGGCCTAGTTCCACTAGAACTTCAGGGCTGAGAGGGTTGATCTTATCTTTGTGCTCCATTAGAACTGAAAGTAGCTATAAATATAGGATATGGACTGTGGAGTGATTAGAGGGGATAAGGGTGAGTGTGGTAGATGAGGGTCAGAATTATATGGTAGAGACAACCGTGGTATTAGGTAGTTCTTTTTTTGGCTCTTTTGACCTGGGTTCAGCTCACCTAGTTTTGCTAATCTCATCTTGGTCGAAGCTGCCTAGGCTATGTTGTTGTAGTTTCTTTTTCTGGTAATAAAGTTTTTCTTTCCAGCAAAATCAAAAAAATGTAGTTAAAGGGTTGGAACAATTATGCTGGTTACAACTACAAGTTTTTCCTCTTTACTAGATATAGAAATTATGTTACACAGTTCAAATCAGAAACTATGTGCCTTGGCTTTAATCTGGTTAAGACAATTGCATAAAAGTTGTTCTGGGTTTTGACGAAATTTTAAAACTAAAATGAACAAAGTGAATGATAAAAATTCTGATTTGAATTGTTAGCTAGCTTCTCATTCCTCCAAAAAAATAAAATAAAATAATAATAATAAATAAATAAAACCTACCTTTTTGATAAGCAAAATAAGAAAGAAGATTGTATTAAGAAAATTTCAAAAGTGGGTAATTTCAGAATAACTTCCAAAACAGAATGTACAAATTAAGCAATAATTGTGGATGATATGATGCAAGACATGCATGCTCTCAAAGTCTCACCATGCCCTGATTGAATACCTATCTATGTCTTCAGCCATGTGTAGGGTGCATGTGTAAATTAGTACATGAAATCAATATCAGATGGAGTTATGGACCCAACTTTAAGGTGCTACCTCCCAATAAAGGTGTTACATCCCATTTGTCTTCACACTCAACACATCATTTGTGTGCATGAGACTAATTTATGTATAACTAGTTGATAACTTGCGCAATGCACAAGAAAGATTAACGTAATATGATTTTTTTTTAATCTAAATATGAAATTTAATAATTATGATAATTATTAACAGTAGTAGATATTTATTGTGATTGTTTCTGCATAGGTAATTATATATTCTAGTATTAGCCATTTATTCGGAATTGGTGTTATAATTCGGAATGAAAGGGGTCAAGTTATGGCAGCACTGTCGTCGAAGAGTCATGCAGTAATGGACAGCGAGGAGGCAAAGGTATTGGCGTGTAGAAAAGCTCTGGAATTTGCAGTAGATGCTGGGTTTTCAGAATTGATTGTGGAAGGCGACAGTACAAATGTGATGAACTCCATCAACTCAGCTCGGGTTGATTTGTCTCGCTTGGGAAATCTCTATGACGACATTCGTTGTATGGCTGGATGTTTGCGACATGGAATTTCATAGCATCAGACGTTGTGCAAATGGTGTAGTACATTCTTTAGCTCGTTATGCTAGGCATCTAAGTGAGGATATTGTCTAGTTAGAAGATTCACCACCACCGACCTTAGAGGCTTTGTATTTGGATTCTCTTTCTATCTCTAATTGAATGAAATTGTGTTTGCTTTAAAAAAAAAAAAAAAAAAAAAAGTATTAGCCATTTATTATGATTGTGTTGCGCATGTTACTATCAAAAGAGAACTCTAGCCCATGGCCACGACCTAATAAAGTCAAGAAAAATACACTTTCCCAGGACTTAATCAGTTGGGCCGCGATGCTAGAATTTCAGCCATCCACTGAAAGCCCTTAAAACTAAGCCCAGCAGATTCTGTCTACAGCAAAACCAACCCAATCCATTCTACGCTGGTAGTACCCGGGTTACAGTGAAATTATTCTCACCTCTCTTCTTTGGTTTTATATCCATTATTAATTCTCACCTTTTGAGTTCAAAATTAGTGACTAAATTTTTTTTATCCACCTTAGGCTAAGCTTTCCATTTTAATTGGTATTATCTTTATTCTTTATTGTGACATAATGAATTTTACTTAGGAGCTTATTAATTTTTAATTCCAAAAAATTTCTTTCTCCTGAAGAAACAATAACAAATAGTTTCAATGAAATTCCTAAATGATACGTGTATTGCAAAAGAATATAATCTATTTTTATAATTTAGTACGTCACTGGGAATATGTTATAACTCTTTGAGTGATAATAGGTCTAAAATAAGTTTTGTGATGTGTAGAAATTAGAAACATGTTTTAGGATTTTTTTTTTTTTTTAATATGCATAGTGTTGGTACTGGGTACATTCTCTTCATTTGGTTATATACATAAATATATATAAGACTGGGTACATTCTCATCTTTCCTTTTATTCGTTAAATTTCATATGATAATAACATGCTACTAGGATGAAACATTTTTTTTTTTTTTTTTTGGAGAAACTATTAGGATGAAACTTAGAAGTAGGACACCACCCTCTTATATGATTTTTTTTTTTTTTTGAGCCCATGTGTTTGTTGGAATTGCTTTCATTTATAGTCTGTTTGGATTGAGGAGAAGGGAGAGGAAGTAGAGTAGAGTTGGCCAAAAATTAGCCTAATTTTTAGCTAACTCTATTCTACTTCCCCCTTGCTCTCTCTCTCCCCAATTCAAACAAGGCATTATAGTTATTTATTTATTTATTATTATTATTATTATTATTATTATATAAAACTGAAGCCTCTGAAGCTCTCACAATTTTTCACGTCAGCACAATATTTAAATAAAATTATTTTTGTTTAGTCCAAATTTAACAAGGAGTGAAACTCTATCTCTCCAACAAGTCCAACTTAAACTCAAATTCATCATTATCATTTTTTTTAAACAAAATTATTTTTGTTTAATCCAAACTTAACAATGAGTGAAACTCTATCTCTCTAATAAGTCAAACTTAAACTCAAACTCAAACGTTGATAATATATATATATATATAAATATATATAACCGAAGCAAAAAACAGAGACTAACGTTAAAAAAAAAAAATGCAAGCAATCTAATTCAACTTTCTTCTTTGATTAATGAATTTTATGTCGAATTTTTTTTTATATTGTTATTATTAATAAAATTTCAATTCAACATATGTGGATATTTGTGTTAGAAGTGTGTTGCTGATGTGTGTTGCTGATGTTTGGGTGATGAGGAGTGCGTGTGGTGCTGCATGTGTGTGGCACTGGTGGGTGTGTGTGAGTTGCTGATTAGGGGTGCGTGAGTTGCTGATGGGGCATGTGTGCGTAGCTGATGAGGTGTGCATGTGTCAGTGCTGCCAGAGTGTACAGTGAGATTGTGCTATAGATGATATTGTAATTGCCTAGTTGGCATTGTATACTTGTATTTTAGAATAGCTACACTTGTATTGGTGATGTGTCTACATCAGCATTGTATGGCATTAGAGTTAGTTAATATAGTTAGTTAGGATGTGTTGGAGGGTTTAGCTGGCAAGGTGGTTACACAGCTGGCTTGGGGCAGTTAGGGAGTTGGTTATTGGGGGGTATTAGACTAGGAAGATGTGGACGGAAAGGGATGAACTAGATTGATGTTTCTTAACCACAATTTCTCTCTCAATTCTCTCTATACTCTCTCTATCTCTCTGTTCTATCCTTTCTCTGTTCTTGTAGGCTTGGTTGACCTCGAATTCAACTACTAAACACCCTAGTTCCTAGCAATTTGTTTATATCTAAGATTTTCTTTCTATCTTATTCTTTTGTTATGTTTAGAATTGATTTTCTTTTGAGTATTTGGGTTAATCTCCATATTTATATTGATCTTAATTCTTCACCTTAAATGTTTTTTATTTAGGTTCATGTGATTTTTGGTTGTGTTAGGTTCTAAGGATTTAGGATCTAAATGTATTAGAACTTCAATGTGTAATGTTGGCAAACCATGATCAAAACTTAGAATCTAGATTTAGCTGCTTAAAGTGATTTATGTGTAAAGTTGGAATCAAGTAATTGCAAAAAATTACTGTTCAATTTCTGCAAGACTCGATCGATCGAAACTCGTGCAGAATGTTTTTTTTGCAAAATTTCCAACTCAGCCCAAGCCCATATGACGTATAGGGTTTTATGTTTTGCCTTAAGTATAAAAGGAAAAACTCTAGCCACGTTTTAGAGGTTGTTGATATGCTATGTGTGTGAATCTCTTGTGAGATCTAGAAGTGTTTGCCTTCAAATACACTTAGGGTTATCAAGATCAAGATTGATGTCAAGAGCCTGGTGATCGCTTCAGTTGTTGCATAAAGAGCTTAAAGAAAAATACAAGTGGGAGTACTTGTGGTTGCTGTGGATCAAGGAAAGAAGTAGTCCGTGTATTCGGAGCTGTCACGTGGTCGTGGTAGTAAGTTTTCTACTTGAGGTAGCAATAAGATGTTAGTGGTCTAAGTCGCTATTGTAAAACTTCAATTCTTTCATAGTGGATCTGTTTTACCTTGAAGATAGCTAGGTTAAATCCTCCCCAGGTTTTTTACCGGTTTGGTTTTCCTAAATTATCATATTGTGTGTTATTTATTTTCCGCATTGTTTACATGATATGATTTACTTGTGTTAACCTAAATTTGAATAATTTACCTAAGTAATCACTTGGCTAAATAACTAGGTTAAACAACTTGTGTTTTAAGGGTTCTAAAAACGTATAGGTTGATTAATTATTTGTTTGGATTAATTTCAATTAATTATTTGTTTGGATTCAACATAAAAGATAATGGAATTAGATATTATAATTTTGATATTGTTCCATGTTTTGAATTGTCTATATTGTTATTACTATGAGAAAGTCATATTGCTATTCAAATTTGAAATTTGGTGCATCTTCCTCATATCATGGTTTTTGTTTATATATTTGCAATTTATATTAGTTTTGAGTATGTGTGTATATATAACTATTGGGAGTTTTGCTTATTAATTTAAGAATTGTAAATTACTTTGTAGGTTTCGGTAATTATGCACTTGCAACTCAATAACGTTTAATGTTAGACAACACTTCTAAACTATGAAAAAGTATAGAAGTTAAATATTTCTTCATTTAAAAAAAAAAAAAAAAATACTATCTAGCAAAATGTCTATTTACTCATTGTTGGATTTTTTTTTTCAAAGTCAATAGTTTTTCCATGCATTACACGAGTTAGCAACTAATTATTATTAGTTTAATGAAATATAACAAGAAAAGAAACTATAGAGTTATGGCACTGTCGCAGCAGTGCCTACAATAAACAGTGCCGAAGGCATCAAGTCTAAGTTGATCAATAATACAATCTGGGGAATAAACCATTGTTATTGATTCCGTTCCGTTCCGGCCGAAACGGCCGGAATTTTTCGTACCGGTATGCAAACCGGTACGAGAAAACCTCACGTTCCACCTCGGGTCAAATTTCGGGCCGTTTCGGGTCATTCCGGTCATTCCGGCCAATTCCGGCCAATTTCGGCCGGTACCGGATTTGGCTTGTTTTTTACTTTTTTTATTTTTTATTTTTTATATATTTTTTTTAAGTCTTTTTTTTGTGGTTAAGAACTTAGGAGTTAGGAGTTAAGATTAAGTGTTAAGAACTTAAGATATGTGATTGTGGTATACATTGTCATAAATAATGTCTTTTGTTTGTTCATTCCTTCTCCCTCTCTCATAATTTTTTTTTCTTATGATTTGTTTTGTGGTTAAGAACTTAGGAGTTATTATTTGATATTTAGTTATTGACTTGTAAATCTTCTTATTGTGTGATGTTAAATTGATGTTATATTGATATTTAAGACTTAAGAGTTAAGACTAAATGATTTGTATTATTTGATATTTAGTTATTTATTTATTAGAATTAACAATTTATGTTCTACAAGAATATATATAAATTATTTTTTAGGAATCCCGAAACACCCTGAAACGGTACGCTGAAATCGGCCGGTACCGAAATATTCCATTCCATTGAGCAAACCGAAACGGGGTCCGAAACGGTATTAATAACAATGGAATAAACAGAAGCAAAAAAAGTCCTGAGTCATATCAACTCCTAACTCCCCTTTCATTTAAAATTATTTATGCATGCTTAGGACTGATCCCGTTTAGATAGGCCTTGATTAGAACATGGCTACGAAGTACAAGTGGATGTTGATCTATTTGATTAGACGGGCTTAGTTACCTAAGGTCACTTTCCCAAGCACGTGCTCTAAACTTAGACTCACAGTTTAGCTATGTTAAACCTCTGCATCGGGGTTAAAGGTAGTTCATGAACTTATAACCAGATAGCGACTTAATTCTTCACCTTACCCTCTAAGTAAGTGGCATATTATCAGATCCAAGTTCACATCGCACAACACCCAAGTGAGCCGTTCAAATGGCAAATGTGCATGGTATTCACGAGTCACACCTTATGCCACTCACAGGGGTGACTTTACTGGAATAGAGAGTTAGACTTCAACATATCTAATAGCCATGATCAATGGGATTTCTACTAAGTAAGCCCAAACTTACACATGAACATATCCCACCATTATATACCCCACTACAGGGTTAACGTAGTGACCCATTTAGAGCATTCTCATCCACGAATGTTTTAAAAAAAAAAAAAACCCAAAATGAATCTTCAAAATGTCATTTTATTTACTTTAGCTACTTAGTTTTACAATATATATTACGTCTTATTCTTTATAGTGCAAAAATCTTATTAAAATATTTTAAATAAATAATTTTTTAGAATATTTTTTCCCATCACAGATCCAAAACACCCGCACCCCACAAATCCATCTGTTTTACCTATAACAAACCTAAAATGTTCATTTTCGTCAACAATGCCAAATGCCAAATGAAAAATGCAAAAGACAATAATTCCGCCACCCTTTTTGTTTTGTTTTTTTTTTTTTTTTAGCTTAGATAGAAATCCTAATCTAATGAACCTAATATATTACCCTCACGCCTCCCCACTTAGGATCACTCAAACTTGGGTCCTCAAACCCCACAAGCCTTTAAAGTTAGGGGAAGTATCACCTCGCCCAACATGGGCGGTGGTACCGCGACCCAAATTGAAGTTGTTGTTTGGTGAAATCCCCATCAAATCCAAACGTGAGAGAGACAACAAATCGATCTACTTAGATCAACAAAGCGTCGTAAACTGATAGTCTAGAGAGGAGAGAGAATGGTGGAAGAGAGGGAATAATAAATAGCAAAGAAAGTTATATATAAGCTGATAAGCTGCGATCATGATCTATTTTTACATGATATTGTAGCAAATTGTATAATTTTGAATAGTTATGTAGGAGCATTTTTTGTTTGAATTTTTTTTTTTTTGATAAGTTTTTTTGTGTGAAATTACACTATAGTATTTATCTATTTTACATTTTTACTGGGTTTTAGATTAATGGTTTGATTTTAGCACTAGAACCAGATCTCCCCCACGTGACAGTAATGAGCAGCTCGTTACTTGTTTAGGGACTTTTTTTTTTTTTTTTGATACAAAACTTGCCATTACAAACAGACAAGCAAAGAAAAGGAAAACAGCAGAGCTCACAGAGAAGGGCAATAGGCGCTATTCAGAACAATCAGCTTGAACAATATCCTGCACTACCCTAGGGAGAACTCCTCTCCACACCTGCGTGTCTTCACTTCGCCTAGCCAAATGAGCTAACTCATGAGCAACTCTGTTATATTCCCGATTCACATGATTGACCTTCCAACTGGTAAAAGAGCTCAGCAAGGCAAGGATGTCTTGAAACAGATGGCCAATACTCCCTTCCATAAAATTCTCATTAATACTATTAACAATGGAAATAGCGTCAGATTCAACAATAATCTGAGTAAGCTTCATATCTCGTGCAAGCAGAATCCCAGTTCCCATGGCAAGAGCTTCCACCTCCTCAATTGAAAACTGACCATGTAGGAATTTACCACAAGCCGCAAGAACTGCACCACAAGAGTCACGAATAACAGCCCCAACACTAGAGTTTTGCCCATCCTTCGACGTCACCCCATCAACATTGATTTTGAAAACTCTAGGCAATGGAGGAGTCCACCTACTATTTTCCTTCGCTGGATTCATGTTCAAAGCAAACAAAGCACCTTTATAATCTTGTAGAGAACTCCTAGCAAACCTCCAAATCTGACCCGGCAATTGGCATTTTGATTCATAGGCAACTTGATTCCTATTATACCAAACAGACCAAGCAACCCCAAAAAAAACCTCCAAATCACAATTAGTGCCATTCTTCAAAATATCCAAAGCTACATCGGAGATGTCCATAAGCCCCTGCCAGTTTTCCACACTACTACCCTCCCAATTATCCCAAACTCTTCTAACTAATTCACATTTAATAATTGAGTGAAAAAGAGTCTCAGACTCTAAGCCACAACAAGGACACAAGTCTCTAACCCCAATACCTCTTTTTTGCAAATTCACCATTGTTGGAAGAGCATCCACACATGCCCTCCAAGCAAAGATTTTAATCTTTGTTGGAATATGTAAGTGCCATAACTTCCTCCACAATAGTTCTCTCGGGTCATTATAAGAACATTCACCCACCTCGGGTGATTCCACTAAGCTAAGTGCAACATAATACGCACTTTTAATAGTCAAAACACCCCTATTATTGCCAACCCAAATAATTCTATCATTCGGAATATTATAGCTAATTGGAATATTAAGAATAGTCCTTGCTTCAAATGGCAAGAATAGAGACTTCACTAGGTCCACTTTCCATCTTCTAGAATCAAAATCAATAAGAGTTGAGACCATGGGGAAATTATCAAAATTTTGAGGAGGAGGAGAAATAACCTTGTACGTTGTAGGAATGGGCAACCACTTATCTTCCCAAATAAGAATCAATTTCCCGTTGCCAACTCTCCAACGTGTTCCTTTCTTCACAACTTCGAGCCCCTGCATTATGCTTCTCCAAGTAAAAGATAGGCTAGACCCCAAACCAGTTTTAAGAACATCACCATGGGAATAATACTTAGCTCTATACATACGAGCTACTAATGAGTTTGGGTTCTCCAAGAGCCTCCAACCTTGCTTTGCAAGCATGGCAAGATTGAACGCTTAGAGATTTCTGAAACACATACCACCTTTAAGCTTTGACTTGCATAATTTCCTCCAACTCACCCAAGTAACCTTAGACTCCTGACCCCTCTGACCCCACCAAAACTTCCTCATCTTGCTTTCGATCTCATCACACAATCCTTTAGGAAGCTAAAAACAGCTCATAATGTACGTAGGGATAGCTTGGGCCACCGCTTTGATCAAAATCTCTCTACCACCGATAGAAAGAATTTTTTCCTTCCATCCAGACAGTTTCCTTCCCACCCTTTCTTTGATCTCTGCAAACACTTCAATCTTAGATTTGCCAATGATTGAAGGAAGACCGAGATACTTACTATAATGAGAATCCTGCATCGGCCCAAGAATATCCAGAGTCTCAATTTTCTTCTCTTCAGGGGTATTGGCACTAAAGAACACTGATGATTTGTCTGTATTGATTTTCTGACCCGAAGCAGCCTCATACAGACGAAGAATATCAATTAGATGCTGGCATTCTTGACTGCTAACTTTGCAAAAAAGCAGACTGTCATCCGCAAAAAAGAGGTGTGATATCATAGGGCAGTCTCTACAAATTGAAAGTCCACTCATAGTGTGACTTCTTACGGCCTTATTAATAAGTGAAGAAAAACCATCTGCACATAGAAAAAACAGATAAGATGACAGAGGATCCCCTTGACGAAGTCCCCTTGATGGCACAATATTACAATGAGCTACCCCATTTATAAGCACAGAATAGAAGACAGTTGTTATGCGTCTCATTATCAAGTCAATCCATCTTTCATGAAAACCCAATTTTCTCATAATTTGCTCTATGAAGCCCCATTCCATCCTATTGTAAGCCTTATTCATGTCCAACTTAATTGCCATATAACAATCCTTACCCTCTTTCTTATGCTCTAAGTAATGCATCATCTCAAAAGCAATAAGAACATTATCTGTTATAAGCCTTCCAGCAGTAAAAGCACTTTGATTTTTCGATATTATATGGGGGAGGATCAATTTTAGACGATTAGCTAGGACCTTAGCAATAAGTTTATAAATAACATTGCTTAGGCTAATAGGTCTAAACTTTGTCATTCTAGAAGGATTGTTATTTTTTGGGATAAGAGTATTATAAGTTTTATTAATATCAGCCATGGACATATCAGAATTTAAGACATTAAGAACCATATTCACAACATCGTTACCCACAATATCCCAGAATTTTTGATAAAAGACAGCAGACATACCATCTGGGCTGGGGGATTTGGTTGGGTGCATCTGTTTTAGGGCTACTTCAACTTCTTCCTTAGTGAATTTCTTAATAAGATCTTGATTCATCTCAACAAACACCTTTGATTCCATAGTGTCAATAACCTCCTGAATTCTATTTGGATGAGATGTTGTATAAAGCTTCTCAAAATAGGACACAGCAACTTCTGCCACGCCCAAAGTAGACTCTCTCCAGACCCCCATATCATCCAGCAGTCTGGAGATTGTGTTTTTCTTTTTCCTCCCGGAAGCCTTAGAATGGAAGTATTTTGTATTACGATCTCCAAGACCCATCCATTGAACTTTTGATCTTTGTTGCCACATAACTTCCTTATAGTCCAGCAACTCATTAATCTCCTTTCTGATCTTGTTTATCTCCCTTCCATTCATTCCATTCTGATCCCTTAAGACTAGATCATTTAAAACATTCCTCTTCTTTTGAATCTGTCTTGGAACATGGCCAAAAACTGTTCTGTTCCATCTTGAAAGTTCATCTGCACATCTTTTAAGATCAGCCACTATATCACTAGGGTTATTAGCTCTCACACTTCCAGTCCAAGCCTTCTTAATAACATCTCTACGATATTCTCTTCTTGTCTACATAGCTTCAAACTGAAATCTTCTCTTTCGGGGGCTTTGCAGAGCAAAAGAATCAGTTATCAAGAGTGCACAATGGTCACTAGTAGTTTCCACAAGATGGTGCACTCTCATGTCCCTAAAATTATCAATCCATTCCTGCGTAACTAGAGCACGATCCAACCGAAGATACATTCTATGCCTTCCTTCTTGCATATTGCACCAAGTGAACTCTGGACCACAGAATCCAAGGTCCATGAATCTACAACAATTAATTGCTTTCCTAAACTCATCCATCTGCTTCTGAGATCTTCGAGCTCCCCCCATTTTCTCCGCAGCCCCCTATTTTCTCCGTAGTGGAAACAATTTCATTAAAATCCCCAAAACACAGCTAGGGAAGCTGAAATTTTCTATTAAGAACCCTTAGTAATTCCCATGACTCCTTCCTTCTATGACCCTCAAGATTTCCATAGAACCCGGTAATCCACCATTTAAACCCTGAACCTTCAGTAACAATGGCATCAATGTGCCTGTCTAAATAACTTTGAACATCAACACTAATATCCTTCCTCCACAGAAGAGCTAAACCTCCACTTCTTCCATGGCTAGGAACAACTAATCCATTAATAAAACCAACACTCCCCTTCTTTTTATCCATACTGTTCTTTTTCAGTTTTGTTTCCGATAAGAAAACAAAATCAGGATCCCATTGTTGCACCAGACCGCGCAACGCTCGAACTGACCGAGGGTTCCCAAGCCCTCGGCAATTCCATCCTAAAACCCTCATTAAAACATATCCAAAAAAGATTAAAAGGATACAGGGGTACAAATAGAGCATCAAGCAAACCCAATACAAAGGGAAAGTCCCAAAATCAAACTTCTGATAGCCACATAAAAACATAGATCATATAGAATACTCACTGATTGCTTGGAAACCACCTTGGCCGAATCACATCGACTTTATGAGTACCCCTACTTGCCGGAATTTCATCCCACAAAAATGCCTCTGGCGACTTCAATCACCCACACCTTCAGCACAAGATCTTCACAGAGATTGCAAAGGGCTAAGATTAACCACCGGAAAACAACCAGCTACAAAACTATACCCACTCCAGCACAATCGGACCCACAGCAAAAGGCTAAGATCTACACAGCACAATCGGACCCACTTCAGATACTGAGAAAACCCTTGATGAGACGGTAAAGACCCATAAAGGAGTTGGAGGACTGACGATGGTGAAATGATAAAGACCCACAAAGGGGTTGGAGGACTGACGATGGAACCTGAGCTCACAAGCCAGCCGAGATGAGCTCGTGCGTACACTATCGGAGACCAAAAATGCGCGTTGAGAGAGAGAGGGCTGGAACACCACGATCCAGAGAGAAGAGAGAGAGACAGAACTCTCTAGAAAGGACTGGAACCTTTCGGTCCAGAGAGAACAAACTCCTACTTGGGAGAGAGAACAATATTATTATGCTAATTAACAAGTTGACATTACTTGTTTAGGGACTTAAGGGTTCGTTCAGGTAGGCCACCAAGGCACCAACGAAACTATCACTAAAATGAGAGGAAAAAAAAGAAAAAAGAAATGTCTATGGTTTCCCTTTGCACCCAACCATAACTCTCCACCTAGCCAAGCCAACAAAGATAGAAAATGGTAAAAATAAAAAGGAGTTATAAAATCCAGGTGAATGACATTACTGACCTTCACAATGCCACTTGGCTTATCTTTATTTGCCTCCCAATTACACTGTCAATGTAGACAATAAAAACCTAAAAAACACACAAAAGAGAGAGAGAGAGAGAGAGAGAGAGAGAAGTGGCGATGGAAACTATGCTGGTTGTTAAAAGTAGTGGCTGTCTCTCAAATCGTATGAAATAAATCGCCGACCAATATAGCACAAACTGGTGAGAATTGAGAAACACACAACACACACAGACATAGCTAGCAATTAACACAAAAACACATTCAATATAAATACAAATACACACGAAGCCTTTTGTTGTTGTTGAGTGTTGTTGTTCCTCAATTTCTCCGCCCATTCTCTCTCTCTCACACTCAAATTTCATTTTTCTTAATATAAATTCATACCCACTTCCTCTTTCTCTCTTCATTTCTTTTCCACTTTTCTCTCTATCTCAAGTCTCAAGTGTCAACTCAAATGGCCACCATTGTTGGAGCTGCTACCGCTTTATCAGCCTCCAAATCCTTTGATTCCAGAAAACTCCACCTTCCATCTCGCAGATCTCTCTCAGTCTCAGGTAATTCAAACCAAATGCCGTTTGTTGTATTCTTTCTTAGTCACACTCTTTAATTTTGTTGTAAAAATCTAATCTTTGTTTATGTTGTGTTTGATTCAGAGAGGAAAGGAAGCTTTTTGGTTGTCAGATCTGATGGAAGTGTGGTTCATAAAGCTCACAGGGCTCAGAAATTGATTGCTAACGCAGTTGCAGTTAACCATCTTTCTCTCACTTTCTTATATTTACATGTTTTTGAATAAAATTGTGTGGAATTATGTGGGAATTGGTTATTTTTTTTGTGAGCATTGAAATTTGATTCTGGTTGTGGGATTTTTTTTTTTGTAGACTAAGGCGGATAGTTCTGCGGCTTCTACAGCTTCGAAACCCGGGTATGATTCGTTTTTTGTGATTATGTGGACTGCTTGGTTGTTCTAATTCATTTGTTAATCAAGGCAACCATAATTTACATTAGCAACAGATAGTGGGGTTTTGTATTGATAGCTGAGTGGATTATGCTTCACAAGTTTGCACCATGGTAGCACTGCTTATGATTACCATGTTTTGGTTTTTATCAATGATGTTCAATCATTGATTTTGGAACATGGATTGATTACCTCTATGATACTAAAAAAATTATTATTTTGGGACCATGACTCCCTTCTTTATATGATTCAAGTTCTTTATTTACTACTTCTATTACAATGATTTCTTTGCTTGTGAAAAAGTTCAGTTTTAGTTATGAAAATTACCTGAACACACTGGACCTCTGGGGGAAGGCCTTCAGTGTTTAGTCAATCTAATGAATGAATCGGTTGATTCTTTCATGTTTTCTGATTCATAACTAAGATGGATGTAATTCAAAATTTGGTAAAAATTAATGGGGAGTTTTACTTCATTTATGATAGTGCTCAAACTATTCAATCTGAGATGTTTCTACTTGGAATTTCAGAAAACCAAAAAAATGGCTATTCATTAAGAATAGTTGTGCTCTTCAAGATGGGTGAAAATATGTTTTTACAGTAGTATTTCAATATATGGTCTACAGTCTCAATATATGGTTTTTTGGTTCAAACTAAGCCCAATTTAGGTTATACTTAAACAACTAATTTTCACTGTAGATATTGCCAAAGGGCTAGGGTCAGATATGGGTTTGAATCTGGCTCATTCCATTCTCATTAACAGAACTTTGATACATCAATATAAAATTAATATTTCCAGATTTGTAAGACCTTTTTTTATGTGTGTGAGAAAGAGGGAGGGTTGTGGATGGGGCTCTTGATGCACCAGATGTATAATAGAAAAAGAAACCATGGATGTTTGACGCCATGAAACTAATTGTAAAAGATTCTATGAGCAAACATTTTTTCAATTACATCTTTTAAATGCATTAAATTTGCTGGACATTTTTCTCTTGCCTCTTTCAAATATTTCAAATGATTATGACTTTTCATCTCGTGTTGAGAGGTTTCTATTCTAAATTTAAAACCTAATGCATCAAGGTGCATGAGCTAGAACTTCAGCAATCTCTCATTTGTACTGATGCTTGACAAATCATTAACACCCTGACAAAGTGTCTCAAGCAGATTTGATAGTGAAGTTATTCATATAATTTATTGTTTTTAATTGCAAGATATGACTTTTTATGCTTGATAACTCAATTTTTTTTTACCAATATTAGATTCATGTCAAGGGGTTAAGATAAATATCAATATGGCTCTCTTTAAAAGTATATGTGCTTCTTTTAGCAAACCACAGATGCCTTAAAGAGCTGTCTCAGTCAGAACTAATTCAGATGTGATAATCATGTTTTCTGTATATTCATTTTTGAATTGTAAGATGTTGATTAATATGTTTGAGGTCTGATTAAGATGTTCTATATTGCTACAACTTTATAGATAAAGACTACATCAACACCCCCCCACCCCCTCAAAAAAAAAAAGGGCACTTTTGCTCAGTATGTTCTGTATCATAAGTGTTGGTTATTTCTTTTTTTAATCTTCTATTAAGAGTGGTTGTAATCAGGCAAGTGGCATTGTCCTTTTTTCTCCCCTAAATCATTTAGATTACAGATGTGTTAGACTGCTATTTTAAGCAATAGCATATCACTGATGGTTCTTAAGGAACCAAGGCACTCTCTTGACTATCGGATTTTTGAATCCTCCATTCTGTGTGCAGACTTATTTTCATATTTATCAACGTATCTCCTAAGTGTTGATTTGAAAATTCTTTTTATGTGCATGCCATGTCTCTGCGGTTATTTTTCTACTGAGATTCATGAGTGGGTAGTAACTAAAATTGATTTCTATTTTGTATGTGCCGAACAGAACTATGTGAATAGCATCATATTTATATATCCGTATATTTTCATTATTTTTCTAAGTATTATTTCAGGGTAATAATCAGTTTGTGTAATATCCTCAGGCATGAACTTTTGCTTTTTGAGGCCCTACGGGAAGGCTTGGAAGAAGAAATGGACAGGGATCCCACTGTATGTGTAATGGGTGAAGATGTGGGTCATTATGGAGGATCATACAAGGTGACCAAAGGCCTTGCTACCAAATATGGAGATCTCAGGGTTCTTGACACTCCTATTGCTGAGAACTCCTTTACAGGTATGGGTATTGGAGCTGCCATGACTGGTCTGCGGCCAATTGTTGAGGGAATGAACATGGGATTTCTACTTCTAGCTTTTAACCAGATCTCTAACAACTGTGGCATGCTCCACTACACATCTGGTGGTCAGTTCAAAATCCCGATTGTTATTCGTGGACCTGGTGGAGTTGGTCGGCAACTTGGGGCTGAGCATTCCCAACGTCTTGAGTCATATTTCCAATCAATCCCTGGAATTCAAATGGTTGCATGCTCGACCCCATATAATGCGAAGGGCTTGATGAAAGCCGCAATTCGAAGTGAGAACCCAGTGATACTATTTGAGCATGTTTTGCTTTACAACCTCAAAGAGAGAATTCCAGATGAAGAGTATGTATGTTCTCTTGAAGAAGCTGAAATGGTTAGGCCTGGGGAGCACGTCACTATTTTAACCTATTCCCGGATGAGGTATCATGTAATGCAGGCTGCTAAAACTTTGGTGAACAAGGGCTATGATCCTGAAGTAATTGATATCAGGTCACTGAAACCTTTTGATCTTCACACAATCGGGAATTCAGTGAAAAAGACGCATCGTGTGCTGATTGTGGAGGAGTGCATGCGGACTGGTGGTATTGGTGCTAGTTTGACAGCTGCTATCACTGAGAATTTCAATGATTATTTGGACGCCACCATTATATGTTTGTCTTCACAAGATGTGCCAACTCCATATGCTGGGACATTGGAGGAGTGGACCGTGGTTCAGCCTGCCCAGATTGTAACAGCCGTTGAGCAGCTTTGCCAGTAATTACTCCAACAGTTCTGAAAGAGCTGTTGTTTTCCATCCTGAGGACGCAATCTTCTTTACAGCTTCGATCTAGAAATGGTTATCTAATTTTAGATTTTGTTGGCAATTTTTGTGTTTTCTGAAATGTGCAACTATTCATTAAGGTATTTTTCTATGTTGCTGTATTCCTTTACTTTTGGTTTGCAAGATATTTATCATGAACTAGTATAGGTAGAAAGGTGGAGTCATTGTCTTCCATCCTCAATTACTGGTTGCCTTTAGATCAAGATAGGCTTATATTATAAATTGTCTTATATACTCCTTAGAATGTGCACTTCAAGATATTTTATGTTATGTATAATCAAAGAAGGGTGTGTAGTGGTAATGCTGAAATGGTTGCTCTTGGTAATACAGTTTATGCTGGTGGTATCATCAACCCACCAGCTATCTGAATGCGTTTTGGTTCATTGGAAGTTTTAAGGTCTTTGTGTATGCTACAGCATTTTGTAATGCCTTGATTTTAGCATTTAAGTGACTAGTAAGTCTGTTTGAGATCTGTTTATTTTGTTGAAACTGAAATTTTTTTACTAAAAGTGTAAATAAAAGTAAAAATTAATTGAAATATTTTTTGCTAAAAGTATTGTAAATAAAAGTAAAAGTTAACTGAAATAGTATAGTGGAATCCATTAATAGTATCAAAAAATGCAATGGGGTTCATGGATAATAGCAAAAATAAGCTGAATAGTAAAATAAATTGGCTTTTTAAGCTGGAGTTAAACGCATACTAAAAAAACTCGAAGTGTGGATAAAGGTGGAGCACTACTCTTGTAATTTGAATTTCTTATTTATTGTGAATGATATTAGTTCCACTTATCTGACTAATCCGACTCTAACCATTTTCCTTCTACTGATCTGACTCAAGGAGAAGCCCAAATTGTCTTCCAAGCTATCAAACTTGCAGTATTCCAATATGATATTTTGAAGGAGACTTCAAAGGTGTCATTGAAGCATTGTTGAATCTACATTCCACCCCTTGGTTTTTACCTTTTAGCTTCTTTTCCAAATTGAATACACTCCCTCTCTTGTTGGGTTGTGATTGAGATGGGCCTATTTCAATCTCATCTCTCTTTCTTTTTTTCTTTTTTTTCGTTAATATATTCTTATACATAAAATAAAATAAAACAAAATAGTTCCACTACTTTATATTACAAAGATATCAATGTCCACCTAAATAATTTCGTGTCAAATCGTTTGGCTTTATGGTAGCTTGGCCCGATTGACAGTTTACATACATGTGATATCTGTTTACAAGTGGACCCATAAGAAAAATAAAAATGTCCATTTTTCGAAATTCTAAAAAATGGTTTTTTTTTTTTTAACATATTATACTTTTTACCTTTGGAGTGATACTCTAGTTATGTAATATATTATAAACTTGTTTAAAAAACTTTATATACTACTTTTGTGTTTATGTATTCTAATAAGTATTACTGTTTCTTAAAAAAAAAAAAAGTATATTACTTCTAATATTTGAAATATAAAAAAAGGGTGAAATTTTAATGCCTGCTTTAACTTTGATTCTTGAATATTTAAAAAATAAGGACTTCATCTATTCTATTTATTCTCCTTAATTATTTAGTGGAAGGGAAAAGAAAAAAAAAAAAAAAGAAAAAAAAAAAAGAACAAACAAACAAACCTTAAGGTCCCTTGTGGCCCATGGGTGAGCTTGGGGTTTACACTGGTAAGACATTTATTTACTCCTCTCATTCTCCTTAATTACTTTAAAAAAAGTATTTAAATGATAATGATTTAATGTTTATACATAATACTGTTGCAAATCACACGGCATGTCCAAACAAAATCAAAATATAAATAATATTTGTTATGTTTATTCTTTATTTTTTTAATAAATGATTATTTTTCTTAAAAATTCACCGAGTTTTACAAGTTTATGTTTTTTCTTTATGTTTATACATAATAATTATTTTTATCTATTCTCACTAATTTAAGTTACAATGACTTTTTTTAATAAAAAAATTAAAATAAACATTAAAAAATTTACGTTTTTTGTTGTTGTTATAATTATTTATATTGTAATTGTTGAAATTATTGATATAACATAAATAAATTATTGTTTCTTCAAGTTATTATTATTATTATGAACCACTATTTTGGTTGAATAGAATAAAAAGTACAAGTAACATCACCAATTAACAAATCTAGTATTTATCTTCCAACCAAACTCATCTCATTCATCTCCCTACTAGCCATTTTATGATCATCATAGATTTCATGGAATTGATTTCAATGATTCTGTTATTTACTCTATCCTTAATGTTTGATAAGAAATTCAATTCCAGAATCAAGCTCAGTCCCTTCAATCTCCAGTTTCCAGCCATCTTGCATATGACAATTAGATACAGAATTCATTGGATTAGCATGTGGTCTTATGCAATTAATAATAATTTATTAAAAAGAAAATTTTCAGTCAAATGGTGGGACAGTCTCAAAATTGATCAGGTCATCAATCAGTTGCATAAGGATTTCCCTTCTCCAGTACAGAAAGCCATTGCACAAAGTTCAAGATCTCAGTCTAGCCTAGACTCCATCCAAGTCGCTGGAAAATCTAGCCAAGAACTCAAAGATCTTGCCCAGCAACTGCTCCTCCAGTTAGAACAATTAGAGTCAGTAGAAAAAGCTTCTTCGGCCTCTTTTGAAGCCTCCATTAATCATGATCCTCGTGATCCATTATTTCAAGATTCCCAAGATCCTTATGATGGTTACAATTTAGATGAAGATTAACAAAGTTTTGTTAATAGCCAACATAGTTTTGTAGATAGCCAAGTGCAACGCCAATCGCCATTGATTAACTTGCACTCAAAAGACAGAGCACTATTCATGAACAGTAAAAGATATTCTTCATGAGTAGTCTAAATTTCCTTTTCAGAAACAAAACACTATTCATGAATAGTAAAAGATATTCTTCATGAGTAGTCCAAATTCCATTTTCAGAAGAATCAATTGCTTTCGGTGGAAAAGAGTTTTCCCCAGAGTAAAAGCATTTTACCCTCTGGATTTTCAGCGTCTTTTCAGAGGATCCAAGGCTCCCTCCAACCTATTTAAGGAAGCCAAAGTCTCTTTCTGAAGCAGGTCCAATTGGAGTCCCAATTGAAGAATACTCAGCAAATAAGCCTTTTCTTTTACAACCCACAACTTGTAAACCAAATGGCTAATCCTTTAGTTTTCCCTTGTAATCACATGGCCCCAGTCGGCCTCCTTTCTTATTAACTTGTAACTTACCCCTTGATTAATTTTCGTTCTATAAATATCCATAAGTTCCTGATTCATTTGGATGGGTAGATCAGAACAGACTTCTTGTTTAAGTTTTTCTTCAAACTTTCTGATCTCTGCTTGAATATCTTGGCAGGCTAATTTTTCTTCAATTTTCTTGTGTCTCAGATCATCTTGGAGATACTTGATGTGTTGGGTTTTTGCATTAATTAGGTTTAAGGTTTTGGAGATGCAAACATCTTGGAGGGAACTAATCTCTCTTGGTTCGGGATTCCTGATAAACTTAAACTTAACTGGCTGGCCAAAAGGATGAGTAGTAATACCATCACTATCTGTAGTGAAAGGATACAATAAACACATGAATGGGTTTCCTAAGATGACTCTATCTGTCATATTTTTGACGAGGACAAAGGGTGTTTTAAAACATGTGTTGTCCTGACAAACATGGGCTTTGGGGATTTTGAATTCAATCTGCATTTTTCCACCACTAGCAGAAGTCAATCTTTCTTTAGTCTTTTGGAAATACTTAGCAGGAATGATTCCTTCTTGGATGCAGTTAAGATTAGCACCTGAATCTATTAAGGCTATGACTTCGAATTCAAAATCTTTGCTAATGACAATCCTGACTTTGGAATGCCATTTTTGGAAGTTAATTCTACTAATGGTTTCTAAGAATTTTTGGGTTGGTTAGGTTGGTTCATCTAGGACCATACCAGATGTAGGATTAACTTTATCATCTTTATTATCAGAAAGAGGCTGATATGAGGGACCTTCCCCATTGTTCGGATGAGAGGTATTTTCTAAATACCTTACTCTTTGGTCAAGGTGGTTGTGATCTACCTTAAGTATGGTTAATTGTTGCTTAAGGTTTCTAATTTCACTTTTGGTTTCCTTGATCTCGTGTTGAAGGTCGTTGACTGTAACTTCCTTCTTAGATTGAGTAAACCTACTGTAAATTTTCTCAAGATCAACTTTTGGTTCCTGAATCTTGGGTTTACTGGTGTCTTTCGCCAAAGTTTCTTTAAGCTGGCTGAGTCTTTGGGCTTTGATGAAAGGGTATTCTATGGCTTCGATAAGGTCAAGAAGCAGTTCTTCCTGTTTGGTGAGAACATTGATAGTATTGCTTCTACAACAACTATCTTTGCATGCCATAGGGGCATTTGGGCCGCTAGAAGTACTGGAATAGACGCTAGAGGATCCTAAAAACTGGTCTAACTGGTATATCTCATTGTCACTTGAGCTACTGGAATGTTCATCCTCAGTATTGAGTTCTAAAAGTTGGAGGATTTCTTTTTTACTAGTTGGATCAGAAACTAGGGTGTTGATAAGGGATTTAGCTTTGGATCTACACTTGTTTCTGAAATGGCCTTTCTTTCCACACTTAAAACATGTTCCTTTGGTAGATGCTTTTTGTGTAGAACTTTTCTGTTTACTACTGTCTTTGTGGTAATTTCTTGAGGTTTTCCCTTTCTTATAGAAATCATTATTCTTGGAGTGACTATACTTCTAATTTCTATAATACTTGGAGGTTGAACTTTTTCTAGAGAATTTTTCTAGGTGATTTCTATCTCTAGATTTCTTTTTGGATTTACCTATGGAAGGTAACTTGTAATGGGTGCAAAAGTTTCCAAACTCATACTTGGCTTTGCTTTTGTTGGCTTGGCTTTTAATTTTCATATCTTTGCACATTTTAATTCCTTCACTTCGGATTGTGCTTGATATGTCTCCATAGGTGAGGTTGTCATAATCTATGACTCCTAAAGGGCCACAAAGTGTTTCTTTGATTTTCTCATCGAAGAGGGTTGGTAAACCATTGATAAATTTCTCCTTCCAAAATGGAGAATTACAATCACTTTGGTGCATGACTCTGGTGGTAAAGACATCCTCGTATCACCAATAATCACCAAGGGTTTTACATCGAAGGTTACTTAACTGATCGTAAATCCTAGATGTAATGTTGCTGGGTTTTCCTATAAAATGTTTCATGATCATATAGATCAAAGTATTGACTCCATCAGGACCTCCTCTTCCTATAGCTTCATTGAAAATAGGGATTCCTTCCTCATTTTTCTGGATAGCATTTTTGATGTCTTCTTTAGACTCATCAGTGAGGCAGTTATTCCACCATTGCAGAAGTTTGCCTGTGAAACCTAAGGTTATAAGTTCTATGACTTCTGTGTGAGGTCGACCCTCATTTAGGTAGTTATTGGCTACCATGGTTATGTGGTGGATTTTGTTTAGAATCTCCTGTTTTGATAAACCATCTATGTTCCATTCATAGAGTTTACCAGAGGAAACAGAGAACTGGTTGCTAACATTTTTTTCTTCAAACTGGAGATCAGGAGGGGTAGGTTCAGGATACCAATTTTTTGTAAAACTGGTTAGGGTAGGATGGTACAGCTTTTTTACCTGAAGTCCTTTGAATTGGTTTTCTAGGAGCATAATTTTCTTCTCACTGTCAGAGGAGGTACTGCTAGAGCTACTAGAAGCTGTGTGGATGTCTAGGACAACAAGCTGAGGATTAACAGGTTCCTTCAACCTAGGATCAACTGCAGAAGGAGTAACTGGTTCCTTTTTGGCTAATTCCTCAAGCTTCTAGGTAACAATTTCTAAGGCTGTCTTATCTTTGGATTTAAGATTGGTTTGCCTGGTTATGGGTAGCTTTACCAAAGGTGTCTCTAGAGCTTAGACAGGTTTACTAGGATTTCCTGTCTGGAGGATAACCTTGTTTTCAACCTACTCTTCTATTCTGTCAAGTTGTTTTCCTATAACATGGAGGCACTGGTTGGTGAAGTTGTTCTGGGTTATAACCTTTTTGACCATGGCTTCCTCAACTTGTGGAACTTGGAAAGGGGAAGCAATTACATCTTTTTGTTGATGTTTAAAGGTTATTTTGTCTAAGGGTAGATGGCTAGCTCTTACAACTTCTTTAGTTTCTCCTTTGACCCAGCTGGTTTTAGTTTCGACACAAGACTGTTTGTGCCATTGAAAATGGTTCTCAAAATATTCAAAGAAAGGAATATTACTGGATATTTCTTTCATGAATTCTTGCCATTTTGCTAAAACCTCCATTTTTTGTTCTTTGGTGTGGTTGGCTTTATAGGCTTCTCGTTTGGCCTTGTTTTCTTCAGAGTCAAACTCTTTTCCTAAGGCCACGAGGTCAGGATCAAAATCTTTTTTAATGACCTTAATGTCATGGTCAACCAAATGCTCATATTCTTATTCCTGTCCTTGTCCCATATTAGTGGGAGATGGGGATGAAGTATGTTTACTATGATCATCATCCTTATTAACTACTGAGTCTTGTCTAGCTGTGTAGCAAGGTGTGCTTACCTGGGAGGCTGTCTTGACTCCTTGAATATCTAATCCTAAATCTCTTCTAGATCTAGGAAAAGGAATGGTTGGTCTAGTTGTATTATACTGAGAATTGGGTCTAGAGGTGCTGCATTGGGAAGCTGGTTTATCTCTAAGGTAAATAGGGGGGTTTCTGCTTGCTTGGTGAAGATCTATTGGGGAACTAAACCGAGACTCATCATATTCTAAAGGTGTTCTGAACCTAGATTGGTCAAAACTAAGCCTAACAGTTCCATCTGCTAGCTGTTGGACGAAATCTAAATCTGTATTCTGGGCTGGATCTTGGTTCTGTAAAGGAAAATTTTCATTATCCAAAGTCCAATTAGAAGGGAAAGTGACTTCATTCCATTTTAAGGTTCGTGGAACCTGGATCTTGGACCTAGGGTCAGTGGTTTGGATGAGAGTGGTTTCTCCCATTTTTCTTTTATCAAGTGTCTGAACATTGAAATTTGTCCTCATGCACTTATAATAAACTCTATATATCAAGGCAATTTGACTGGTACCCTGCACCATGAGGGTTCCATGGGTCTTGATATTTAAAGTGAGGGCTTTCATGATGTGAGGGTCATGAAGATAGACTGAAAAATCGGGGAAACACTCAAATTGAACTGGTCCACCACTAAGGCTGGTTTCTATGGTTCCTAAAAGATTGTCATTGAATCTGATATGACGGGTGTCTCTGAGGGCCATAAGGATTGAACAGTTCAACCCTTTTCTGATGAGTGGTTTAACTCCAACTTGGACTAAACCTATGTGTAGGAAATTATGTCCTTGCTTCTTATGGGCTTTAATGGTTGCTGGATTAAGCAAGTAACATGTCTCATATTCTTTATTTATTCCATAAATTTGTTCTATAGTCTTAACATGATAATCAGTCTTAAAGGCTTTCTTTATAGACCATGAAGACTTATAAATCTCACTGGTAGGGACCCTAGGGATATTCCAATCTCCTAATTTAAGGTCAACATCTGATACACTATATTCTTCAGAATTTAAAGATCCATCACCTTGAGGGATCTCAGGAAGGTAGGGGGGAATGGAAGATCTAGAGCTGGTGGAAGAGTTACTCCTAAATAATCTATTCATATTTCTAAGTTCAAAGCTTGGTTATACAATTAAACCTTAATTACTTATCCTCAAATTACAGTATCTACTCATAGATTTGAAACAGGGATACTTTCCATGACACTTTGCCTTCTCGTGCATCCATAACCAATTGCTAATCCTATTTCGCCTAAAACGCCTAGCACCGGCTAAAACGGCTACTTCCAAGGATATACAAGGCTTACAAGGTTAAACTTGCACTGATTAGGTCTTACAAGTCACAACAGTATGCATCTATAACAAAGGTTAGGGTAAACAGTAACTAGAAGGAACAGTGAATAAGGGGATAAAAGAATATCCAAACAGAAAACACAGAAAAAGGAAAGACTTAACGCCAACAGAGGTCACTATACCAATAGAAGATAACGGAAAAAAGATAACAAATATAGAAATAGATGAATGGAAATGGGAGAGTTATCATGAAATAAATGAAAAACATAATATGAGGGATAGGGGAATTTAACATAATTATTTTACTGAATTTAATGATATGAAATTGCTGAAAATAAGGCGGTATTACCAGCCAACTGTTTTAATCGAAAATGAAATGTAACTTACAACTATTACCGGCCAACCCGGCTCTGATACCACAAGGGGTAAGTTACAAGTTAATAAGAAAGGAGGCCGATATATATATATATATCCCCATTATAGCTGCCAAAAGAGAAAAAAGAGAAAGAACTAAAAAAAGGTATTTGAATACATTTGATCCCCAGACATGAATTATGTGAAAAAAAATGGGTGTTCAAAAGGTGAATTTATTTATTTATTTTGTATAAAAAAAGAGATTAAATGAATTTTAAAATATAATTAAAACTAGGAATCTTCAATTTTATTAAGTAATCTATATATATATAATAATAAGTAAAACAGAGAGAAAATCCAATTAAATTTCAAATTAGAATTCAATTAGTGTCTAATTTTACGACACATGTCTCATATAATCTAAATTTTAGAATTTTGTGCCAAGTGAGTTAATTTAGGTAAAAATTGAATTTCAATTAGAGTTTAATTTTGCACCACATGTCCCATCTAATCTAAAATTTTAAATTTTTGTACCAAATTAGTTAATTTAATGTAGAAAACGAGGAGTCCAATATAATAAACCATAAAAAACATAATCATATAACTAAAAAAAATCAAATTTATAAGTCATATATATATTAATAGTTAAAGCAGAGAGAAAATTTAATTAAATTCTAAATTGGAGTCTAATTTTGTGTCACGTGTCATTTAATTTTTAAATTTTTGTATCAAGTGAATTATTAGGTGTAAAAATCAAAAGGTCTAAATTCAATTAGATTTTAGATTGAATTTTAATTGGAGTTCAATTTTGCACCATATGTCCCATCTAATTTGTTAATTTTTGTGGCAAGTGAATTATTAGGGGCAAAAACCGAAGAGTCTAGATCCAATTAGATTTCAAATCATATATATATATTATATGTAATTGTAATTGTTTTTATATGTACCCGTGCATATGGACGGGGTTACACACTAGTATAAAGAAAGTGAAACTCGGTTTTAAAAATATATTGTAGAATTATGGGATTGTAAATTAATTTCAATTTCTTCAAAACCCCAATAAAAATTGACACTGTAAATGGAAATGAAACACTATAGAATACTGCACGATTAATGACAAAAGAAAAGGGTGACGTTTATTCTTTTTAAGTTTTAATTTTTTTTTTTTTTGTTTTAATTTTTATCAATATAGTGTACTAGAAATAATCCACAAATGAAATTGCCAATTATTTTAAACCATTATTGAGTAAAAAAAATGTAATCAAAATTCATCTATGATTAATTAGTGAGTTATGCATACCGTTATGCACACAGGAGATGTTACAATTTTATCATTTTTTTGGTTCATGTATGTATTATGATTGTATTAAAGATTTACAATATTGTTCAAAGAAAAAAAGATTTAAAATATAAACAACAAACAATTTATTTTTTTGTTATATCAACAACAATAACAATAACAATCACAATAAACACTAAAATAACAATATCAATATTTATAAGAAAATTAATGACAAAATAACAAAATAATAATAAATTTTTTTTTTTAATGTTTATTATATATATTTTTTGATGCAAAGCTCATTCCAATTGTACTCAAGGAGATTAACATAATTACCGGTAATCTATATATATATATAAATATATATATATATATATAAACTTAGAGAAAATCTAATTAAATTTTAATTGGATTCTCAATTTTGCGGCACGTGTCCCATTTAATCTTGTGCCAAGTGAATTATTGAGTATAAATCGAAGAGTCAAAATCCAATTAGATTTTAAATTAGATTTCGATTGGAGTCTAATTTTCCACTACGTGTTTATCTAAGTTTTTAATTTTTGTGGCAAGTGAATTATTGGGTGAAAAACTGAAGATTCTAAAACCAATTAAATAATAATAATAATAATAATAATAATAATAATAATAATAATAATAATAATAATAAACCATTACATATTTTAGAAACGTATTATTTTAAAAAAATTGTGATTATTTGAACATCTATAATTGTGATAATAATAAACCATTACATATATAATTTGAACATCTAAAAAAAAATTGTATAATTTGAACTATATAATTGTGATTAGTTTTAATTGCACCCATGTATATGCACAGATCTACACATTAGTATAGATATAATAAACGAAAACTTGTAGAATCTGTTGGATTTTGGATAAATCAAAACGCCTACTAAATTAAAGAATCACTACTCTTGTAATTGAATTTCTTGTTTATTGTGAATGATATTAGTTCCACTAATCTAACTAATCCGACTCTAGTCACTTCCTTTCTACTGTTCTGACTCAAGGAGAAGCCCAAGCTATCGTCCAAGCTATTAAACATGCAGTGTTCCATAAGTTCCAATACGATATTTTTGAAGGGGACTCCAAAGGTGCATTGAAGCATTGTTGAATCTACATTTCACCCCTTGGTTTATAGCTTCTTTATTTTCAAAATTGAAAGCTACTTTACATTCTTCTCTTGTTAGGATTTTATTTTTGTTTCTCAGATTGTAAATTATTAAATTTTTTGTTCCACAATATGACCGCTGGACTGCATATTGTGATTTCCATCTCCTCTCTTTCTTCTCCTCGATTCTCATTAATATATTCTTACCCATTAAAAAAAAAAAAACCCAGTTCCACTACTTTATAGGTCACAAGAATATCATGGTCCACTCAAATAATTTCGTGCCAAATCATTGGGCTTGATGGTAGCTTGGCCCGATTAGCAGTCTTTATAGATGTGATGTGTTATCCGTTTAGTTTCTGACCCAAAAGAAAAAGAAAAATGTTCATTTTCCGAAATTCCAACATATATATATATATATATATATTTATATAATACTTTTTGTTTTTGGTGATAGAATATATTACTTTGATCTTTGAAATATAGAAAAAGTGAAATTTTAATGCCTAGGAATTAAAAACTTCAACTTTGGTTTTTATGTATTTAAAATATAAGGTCTTCATCTATTCGTTGTATTCTTCTTAATTACTTAGTAGATGGAAAAAAAAAGAAAAAAGAAAAAAAAAAAGAAAGAAAAATGAACAAATAAATTGTTAAATTACCGATTATCACAAAAGTTTAAGTTATTGAGATATAATAAATTTAATCATTTAAAGAATACTTTTAACACAAACAAACCTAAGGTCACTTGCGAGCTTAGTTCTATGGGTGAGCTCAGAGTTTATACTTATAAGGCATTTATTTACTCCTCCCATTCTCCTTAATTACAGTAAAAAAAAAAGTATTTAAATTATAATGATTTTATTAAGGTGGTTTGCATTACTCTAGCACGACAAACCAAAGCATCCTTAAAAACAAATGGGGCACATGTGCAAGATGGTAATGTGGATAGGGTCACCCAAATGATCTACTTGCATCCCCTTTGCTTAAACTCTTAACCTTATGTTAAGGTGACTTTCATTAACGTGACATGAAAAACCAAAGCATTGAAGTGCTTGTGTGGGTGTTACTATTGATGAACCCACCCAAACTAACTAATCACATTCTCCAATACAAGCACATGAAGTCACTTCATCACATTTCTCTCTAGCTTTAGGACTTACAACACCTATAAGAGCATTCGCATCCAGAATGCCAATCCTATTCTATTTTACCATCTCAAAAACCTACTTTATCAATTATACAATACCATTTTACAATACACTCAGCATCCTAACTTTTATTTTCTTATTCAACTCATTAAAATAATATATATACTCCCCACTAAAATAATATAATCAAATCTCACTCTCACCCTTCTCCCCCATCTGTTTATGTTTTCCTCTATGTTTCTCTCTCAACCACCAATCACCACCAACTTTGCCACAAGAATCCCACCACCACCACCACCATGAAAAAACCCATTAGATACACCACCACGGCAACAACCCACCACCATCACCATGCATAGAAACCCACAAAAAAATCAAAGCAAAAAACCACACAAATGAAACCCACATTTGCCCTTTGCCACCACAACTAGAGACACCACCACGGCAACAACACACCCACCACCACCATGCAAAGAAACCCACAAAAAATCAAAGAAAAATCCATTCAGAACCCCATCAAAAATCCATTAAGCACCATTTTAATGTCACAATTCCAAAAGGTAAAAACTTTCACAAACCCATTACCCAAAACAAAAAACCAAAACCCAACCGAGAACCCCATTTCTAATTTCCTTCCTCTCTCAACACAATTTCAATTTTCAATGTCACAAATCACAATTTCTAAAAAAAAAAAAAAATGACAAACCCATTACCAAAAAACACAAAACAAAAACAAAACCCATAATTCCAATTCCTTCTACCAAAGGAGGAATCTGCTGACCATCCGGACCCTTCACCATATTCAACGCACGCAAAAGCTTGGTTTCCATCGCCAAATTCATCATCCCTAAATCGATCCCATCCACTTTCTCGTTCACTACTCTCAACACCACGCTCTTCGCTCTTAGTTTTGGGTAAAACACTGTCGTTTTGTGTCCAAAGAAAAACGCTTTGGAGGAAACAGTAGCTAAATTGAGCTTACCGAAATACCTAGCAGGAGGAGGAGGAGAAGGGGTAATTCGAAATTGGGCGGAGGTTGAAGATGCCATTGAAGAAGGATGAGATAAACCCTAACCCTAGAAATTGAGTGAGAGAGAGAAATGACGGAGCAAGACAGAGAGAGAGAGGGAGATGAAATTCTGAGATGAGGAAAGAGAGTTGAGAAAGAAAGTGATTCTGACATAGAGGAGAGAGAAAGAATAAAATGGATTAAAAAAACCAATACAATAGTCTACAGTACCGTCATAAAAGTAAGATGGTACTGTAGTAGTATTGCAAATTTTTTTGCAATTCTAAGCATTTACAAGTCCGGGTGTTGGGGGGTTTTGGGCTTTAATGCTAAATCTAGCATACATTTCACATTTGGCAGTCCGGATGTGAACGCTCTAAGGTCTTTATCTACTCCTTTCCTTCTTCGAGAAAAAAGTATTTTGACAATAACAATTTAATCCATTCGGCTAACTTTTATCTATTTTCCGCTTCTGTGCTTAAGCTCATGTTAAGAAGGAGTGGCAATGTGAATAGGCTCACCCAAACTAACTGCACATATCCCCTTGCTTGCCTGCCTAACTTCATGTTAAGGTGACTTCCATTAATCTAGAGTGGCAAACCAAAGCAACCTTAATACACACATGAGGTGCATGCGTGTGAGTGGAAATGCAGATGGGCTCACCCAAACTAACTAATCACATCCCTCAACACACACACACACACGTGAAGTCATGTCATCGAGTTTTTTGCTCTTGTGAATGGTGTGGAAACCCCTTTCTCAAGAAAGTAAACCCTAACATTTTTTGCAATCAAATTGTTGATTCACAATCATTTCCTAAACTATCATTCCCCCAATGCACTCACATTGATGCAAAGTTAGTGCCCAAAATATTACAATCACATTGATTCAAAGGTATGTATTTGTATCAAATTTCGCTATATTATTATTATTTTTACGATTTATAGGAAATTGCATCATGGTTATATTTTGTTTGTTTGATTTGACATTATTTGTTTGTTTGGATACCGCTTATTTTGCTGAAATTGAAAACTTATTGCTGAAAGTATTGTAAATAAAAGTAAAAGTTAGCTGAAATAGTACAGTGGGGCCCATAAATAGTAGCAAAAATAAGCTGAATAGTGAAATAATTTTCATTTTTCATTGATATCTAAACAGAGGCTATATACAAAGGAAGACCACTGTAAAACCGACCCATTTTGATTTTGGCTTTAATTTATTAATAGATATTTATTTTAAATATCAAAAGAAAATCTCAATTCTTTTGAGCTTCTTAGATTCAAGTGATGGTCATGTGGCAATGGCATTCTTTGTGGTGTTGTGCCTTATATCTGTGATTCAAATTCCATATTGCCTCTCCCACTATCTATCTCTCCCCCCCTCTCCCATAAATTTCTTATTCATCTCTCTCTCTCTCTCCACCCTTTAGTCTGCCATAACATCTCCCACCACCGGTCACTTCATTTCCAATCTACCACCTTGTACACTACTCTAACCTTCTAACCAGGGGTGGAGCCAAAGGGGGGCGAGCAAGGTTAATTGACCCCTTGACTCCTCCTAAAATATTTCAGATTTACCACTATTATGAATCTTTTAAATGCTTTACCCTTTTTTATGCAGAAAAATAAACACAAGAGGAAAAAAGCTTCCTAACCCCATTGAAATAAAGGAAAAATGGCAAGCTTACCTAGTGCAGAAAAGGAAAACACCTCAATTTCTTGACATTTCAGTTTTAAACTGTGAGTTTATGTTATGAATCCAAATTTTGAATACCTTGAAAAATAGATAGAAAGTTGAATTTTACCTATATTTTTAAAAACAATCAAGACAATGAGACATATATACAACTTTGCAAGTAAATTGTTATACTCATAATATTTTCAAATTGATTTATTTTCACAACTTATTTTATTGTATTAGCTTAGATGTCTAACTATAGCTTACATTTATATTAGTTTTTGTATGGCACTTATAGTTGTTTATAATTGTTTATTTATTTTGTTGTTAATATAGATTAATATTTTTTGGTTATTTTTTTAATATTGTCTTCTAATCTTGCCCCTCTGAATCGAAATCTTGGCTTTGCCACTGCTTCTAACCACATGCTTTGGCCATGTATTGTTCAAAATTTTTTGAATTCCAAAACTGTATATTTAAATCGCAATGCAAAACCTTCAAATTAAATAAATTTGGCTCTACAATTAAATCAATCCCACACAAAATCATCTAATTTCCAAAATAATCAAATCAAATGATACAAACTAAATAAGGTTTAAACATAAACAAGAATCTTAAATAACTCCTAAAAACACAAAAATTCCAAAATAAAATTAAAATTCTAATTTACAATATAATTCTCCAATTACAAAAATGTGCTTGAAATCATAATAAAAATTAATCTACCCAAAAAATAAAAAAAGATCACATTCTAAAATTTTTTGGAAACACATAGGAGCAACAATTGTTGTGTTTGAAAATGAATCATGAATTAATATTTTTAATTTTTATGTGTTATATCATACATATATTAGTTAGTCTTTTGATGGTTTTGATGTTGGGTTGTGCCATCATATGCTAGATGACATAGTAGGGCGGACAACAAGGGGAAGATAGCTGTGGCTATGAGCTTGAACCAACATGACTGATCTGTTCATCCAATTCATATTTTCAATTATATTACTTTTCTAAATTGGATTACTGATAAAAAAGTTATTTTGATTCCTAACTTTGTACAGAGGACAACAACACGCCGTATAACACACTATAGATGTTGTTGCAAATCACATGGCATGTCCAATATATATACACACACGCAATTAGTGTTATGATTATTCATTATATTTTTTAGTAAGTATTATTTTTTCTTTTAAAAAAATAAAATACTCTGAGATCTACAAGTTTATTTTTTATTTTTATGTTTATACATAATGAGTATTTTATCTATTCTCACTAAGTTAAGTTATAATTTTTTTTTAATAAAAAAATTAAAATAAACATTAAAAAATTTATGTTTTTTTTTTTGTTGTAATTATTTATATTGTAATTGTTGGAATTATTGATATAACATAAATACATTGTTGTTTCTTCAAGTTATTATTATAAATTATTACTATTATGAACCACCATCTTGGTTGAATAGAATAAAAAGTACAAGTAACAACACTTATTAGCAAATCTAGTAGTTCATCTTCTAACCAAACTCACCTCAATTATCTCCCTGCTATCCCTTATATGATCATTATAAACTTCATGGAATCAATTTCAATGATTTTGTTATTTACTCTATCCTTATGTTTTCTCCCCCTTTGACTATATATACCCATTATAGCTGCCAAAAGAGAACAAAGAGAGAACCAAAAAAAGTATTTGAAAACATTTGATCCCTAGACATGAATTATGTAAAAACAATGGATGTTCAAAAGGTGACTTCGTTTTTATTTTTTGTATAAAAAAATTAGATTAAATGAATTTTTAAAATCTAATTAACGTCAGGAAACTCGAGTTTACCAAATAATATAGAACGTGATACACTTTTTTAAAATTATCTAGTAGAATTAATGAATTTTCCATGGCATATTCCTGAATGAAGCTTACAATATTGAACATTTACTTTGTTTGTAGTCTCTGTAGAATATTGCATGAATAATGATAAAAGAAAATGGTGACACTCATTCTTTTTAAGTTTTAATTTTTTTGTTTTTGTTTTTATCAATACAGTGTTCTAGAAATAATCCACAAATGAAATTGCCAATTATTTTAAACCATAATTGAGTGAAAAAAAATCTTATCAAAATTATTTTATAATAATATATGTATTTTCTACCTGAGTCACTATTTTGTGGAAGGCTATTTACACAAAGGAGAAAAATAATTAAGCTAAAACAATTTTAAGGTGAGGTTACGAAAAATTCATATATGATTAATTAATGAGTTATGCATGCATTTATGCACACGAGAAAAGTTACAATTTTATCATTTTTTTTTTCCTGTTAGTATTATGATTGTGTCAAAGATTTACAATATTGTTCTAAAAAACGGATTTAAAATATCAACAGAAAATAATTTTGTTTTTGTTACATCAACAACAATAACAATAACAATCACGATAAACATTACAATAACAATAACAATATTTATAAGCACATCAATGACAAAAAAAATTATCAATTAATAATAATTTTTTAATGCTTATTATAATTTTTTTTTATGCAAATTAAGCTCATTCCAGTTGAACTTGATGAGATTAACGTAATACGTGCCCTAAAGCCAGTAGAATACGTGCCTACTCCCTGAGTGAGGCTGCCATTCTCTTGCTCGTGATTTTCTTCTCAATTCTATCCGAGAGAGGGTGAAGATTATTGTCGTGTAACTGGTATGGAGAACTTGTCCGCTATGTGGGAGAACTTCTCGCTATCGGAATCCGAAGGCAGTAAATACCAAGTGCATGATAGTGGTTTTGAAGGGAAGTAGTTGCCTGCGGCGAGATTTTTCACGGGACGAGTGCTGAGCATGGAAGCCATTAAGTGGACCTTCAAACTTCTCTGGCATACCAAGAAGGGTTTCGAGGTGTGTGACATGGGAAATCACCGAGTTTTATTTGTATTTTTCGGAGGATTTTGACGTTGAAAAAGTTCTATTGGGGGAGCTGTGGTCTTTTGATAAGTATTTGGTAGCACTGAAGAGGGTACAGAGACATACTGACGTGAAGGGATTGGATTTCGACAATGCGTGTTTCTGGATGCAGGTTCACAATCTTCCTTTAAGCAGCCTGAAACTGCGAGTGGCAAAGGACATCGTTTCGGCGGCGGGGAGGTGATTAACAGTGAGGTGACTGATGAGGATTATGTAGGAAGTAACTTTATGTGAGTTTGGGTGACTATTGACATCACAAAACCCCTTTGCAGAGGCAGAAAGATTGGGTTGAGCAATGGTGAGGAGAGTTGGGTTAGTTTCAAATACGAGTGCCTGCCCAACTTATGCTATTGGTGTGGATGCCTTACCCATCACGACAAGGACTGCTCTCTATGGCTGAAAAGGAAGGGACTTTGAGGGATGGTGATCAACAATTTGGTTCGTGGCTCAGAGTAACACCCCAAATCTTCCCCCAAAAAAAAAAAAAAAAAACGATAGTCTAAGTAGCAGGGTACGAGGAAGAGGTGAGTGGAGATACTGAGACAAAGTCGAGCCATGAAGGGGGTGATGCAGTGGATCATGCTGGAATGGGAATTGGTTCGGATAGTATTGAGGGAGAGGCTCAGCGGACTGCAACTAAAGATGATAGCACGATGACAGTTGCGGACTTGAATGTCCGGCGGAGTTGCAGGAGGATTCGAATGATGCTCCCACGGGTCCTGAGGTACTCAGTTCAACGATAGGCATGACTTCCCTAAGAACAGAGGTGATTCCTAATCAGGGTTTTCAGGCACAGTTGGATGCAATAGACGAAGAACTAGCAAGATTTGATAATTTGGAAAAGGACAAAGAGAATGATTCAGCTGCTCAGTCAAGTGGGTTGGGGTCTCGAGTTGTGGGTTTGGCCCTATTTCTGAAAAAAAAAACCTCTTTACCCAGACCGAGCCAATCAAACAACTCCCACCAAAATCAAAGTTCACCCGAGTGGCAAGGAAACCAGTTTTGTCTTCTGAGTTCACAAAGCCAATTCCATCTAAATGTATGAGACAAGATTCAGATGAGGAGTTGGAGGAAGGGTATGACCGCAGGAAGAAGAGGGCAGTTTTTATTAATGACCAAACAATGGAGGCTGATGAGCAGCCCCGCTGACAGCCATGAAACTTTTAACATGGAACTACAGGGGGCTTAGGAACTGCCGTGTAGTTCAGGAGCTTGTTGACATTGTACAAACACAAGATCTCATGATTGTGTTTTTGTTAGAAACATAGTCAGATAAGGAGCATATTGATAGGCCAAGAATGTATTGAACCCTTGTGATAAATTAACCAATTAATTAGCCAAGTGAATTAATTAAGTTAATTAACATACAATACGCGTGGTAGCACAAAAAAATCACCAATTAAGTTAATATGCAGCGGAAAATAAAGTTAACACAGTGATTTATTTACGAATGGGGAAAACCTCCAAGGCAAAAACCCCACCGGGTGATTTTAAGATCACCACTCCCGAGAATTCACTATTATCATAACAAGCGGTTACAAGTAAAAGAATTCCAATACTTTATACCAACCTACAGTTGAACCCTTACCCCAATACCCAATTGGACTTGTTCTTAGTGACAATCTCTCCTTTTTAATGCACGGCTCCTAGTACGTGACTAACCAATCGATGCAAAGATCCAAGTACGTGACTAACCACCAACTTGAGAAGGATGTTGGCTGCAAAGTTCTTCAGTTCATCAACACGATGAAGATCACGAAGCTTCTTAGTTACAAAACCCTAAAGCGTACAAATGCAGCAACATCTTGAAGAGAAAGATGAATTAGGGCAAATTGTCTCCGGTCATAATATGCTTATGAAAAACATTTGTATTAAGCTACACTCACTTGCATCAGCTGTGACGGCCCTTAAAATAATCCTTATATATGTTTAGGGTTGTGAGAAAAGAAAGCCTAAACAAATATACATAAATTGGAGTGAAATCAGAACTGAAAATCTGATTTTCGTAAATCTCGATAGATAGGTTATCTATCGAGTAGCTGTCAAGCATCGGCAAAAACTGTCTTTTAAACCTCGATAGATTCTATCTGTTGAGCTCGCTGTCGAGCTTTAAAATCCAGCACTTCTTCACTTGATTCTTGAATAGACTTGCATGGCTTTAACACTTGGACTTGAAACCTTGTTCCTTGAAATATTAAACACATCCTAGATCTATCAAATTACAAGTAAAGTGCATTTTGTCAAAGGATTAGCCAATTCTACATTGACATATGTTCTTAACATGATTCACATATGTCCTAACACATATGAAATGGGTTTGAGACAGGATATTTTTTTATGGTTGTTTTACTGTACCAAATGAGGGAAGGGGTGGTGGATTGACTCTTCCTTGGAAGGCAGGAGCTAATGTATGGGTGGATAGTTTTTCGAAGTACCACATTAATTCTATTATTCATGGTGGTTCGAAACAAGCATGGAGACTGACTGAGTTTTGTGGGGAGCTTGATTCAAGTCATAGAAGTGAGGGATGGAATATGGTAAGAATGCTGAGCTCAAAGCCGAAGCTACCATGGTGTTGTTTTGGGGACTTTAGTGAACTCCTTGAGGTGCATGATAAAAAGGGAGGGGCTCTTAGGGCTCACAATTTGATGCAGAATTTTCATGATGCTTTGGATCATTGTGGGTTTGTCAACTTTGGTTTCTTTGGATTAGAGTACACCTAGCATGGCAGACGAGGTGGGGAGATGATATGGGAAAGATTGGACAAGGGGGTTGCAAATTATGAGTGGTTGGCTAGGTTCCCTATAGGTAGGGTGAAGCATCTGAATTGCTTCACATCAGATCACTGACCAATTCTTCTATCACTGGATGTGAATGGGGAGTGTAAAAAATGACGTAGGAAACCCTTTCACTTTGAAGCAATGTGGGTCTCAGATTTTGGATGTAGAGAAGTTATTACTAGAGCTTGGGATTGTACTCCTGATGGTACACCTATGTTCCCAACTACTACGAGAATGAAGAGATGCAAAAAATGATTGAAAGCCTGGAGTTGAGACCACTTTGGTAATGTGCAGAGAAACATAAAGCACATAAAGGACTAGTTATGGAAGGCAGATGAGGCTTCGGCCAGATTTGGAAAGTATGAGGAGGTTGATCGACTGAAAAGGGAGTTGAATGTTTTATATGATAAGGGAGAAAAGATGTGGTAGCAGCGGTCTAGAATTCAGTGGTTGTAGAATGGTGATTGGAATACAAAGTTTTTTCATGGCCTACCCGAAAGAAGAGGAAGAATTTTATTAAGGGGTTGCGTGATGGGAATGGAGTGTGGCAAGAGGAGGAGGAGGTATTTTCGGCTTTCTTGAATGATTTCTACTCTCAACTTTTCACTTCCTCTAATCCACATGATTTAGATCGTATCTTGGATGGGATTCAACCTGTGGTAACTGAGGAGATGCGAGCAGATCTTGATAGACCCTTCTCTAGTAAGGAGGTGGGAGAAGCAATCAGGGAGATGGCCCCGTTAAAAGCCCTAGGACCGAATGGTATGCCACCTTTATTCTTTCCAACTTATTGGAGTGATGTAGGTATGGATGTCACTTAGGCTGTGTTGTCTTGCTTAAATTTAGGTTCCATTCTAAAATCTGTAAATCATATCTTTATTACTTTGATTCCAAAAGTCAACAATTCAGAAAAGGTCTCTGATTTTAGACCCATAAGCCTCTGTAATATGATTTATAAAATTATTAGTAAGGTAATTACTAACCGCCTTAAGCCTATGCTTAATTCTATCATTTCAGAAACTTAAGTGCTTTCATTGCAGATAGATTGATTACTGATAATGTATGAAGACTGATTGCACAGGAAAAAAAAAACGCTTTATGGCTATGAAGCTGGATATGAGCAAAGCTTATGATAGGGTGGAGTGAAGTTTTCTTGAACAAATCCTTCTCAAATTGGGTTTTTAGGAATCATGGGTGGCTCTGATAATGGAATGTATTACCACAGTGTCGTATTCTGTCCTTGTGAATGGAGAACCAAAGGGCATGATCACGCCTTCAAGAGGGCTAAGATAAGGGGATCCTCTTTCTCCTTACTTATTCTTGTTTTGTGCAGAGGGGATAAATGTTTTACTAAGAAATGCTGCAGCAGGAGGCGAAACCCAAGGGTTTTCTCTCTGTAGAAACGGGCCTAAACTAACCCATCTATTTTTTGCAGATGATTGTTTGATCTTTTGTAGATCCACCTTTGAGGACTGCAACAAAATTCAAGAGTTACTTGCATACTATGAAGTTGCTTTGGGTCAAATGATAAATAAGGAGAAAACAACTCTATTCTTTAGCAAGAACACGGATGAGCAAATACAGGAGGCTATCAAAGCAGCTCTCAATGTCCCGACCATTCAACATTATGAGAAGTACTTGGGGCTCCAAGAAGGCATGTTTTACACCGATCAAGGAGAGGATTTGGGCCAGAATGCAAGGTTGGAAGGAACAGCTTTTGTCACAAGCAGGTAAAGAAGTCATGATCAAGGCAGTGGCCCAATCTATCCCAGCTTACTCAATGAGTGTCTTCAAGCTTTCGGTTGGATTATGCAAAGATATTGAAGCAATGATTCGTAAGTTTTGGTGGGGTAATGGAGATTCAAAGAAAATCCACTAGGTCAAATGGAGCTCTCTTTATTCCTCAAAATCAATTGGAGGTATGGGATTTTGGGATTTCCAAAAGTTCAATAATGTTTTGTTGGCTAAACAGGTTTGGCGTCTTATTCATCAAAAAGATTCACTAATATTAAAAGTATTTAGTGCTAAGTATTTCTCAAATGGTTGTATTCTTGATGCTCCTATTCATCCAAAATGTTCTTATGCATGGAGGGGTATTTTGCAAGCACGATATGTCATTAATAAAGGAGCAATTTGGAGGGTTGGAAACGGACAATTGATTGATGTCTAGAACCATTAGTGGCTACCTGATCCTGTATACAACAAGATTATTTCCCCAAGATCTAATACCTCGGTGGCTCGGGTTTGTGATTTGTTTCATACAAACACAAAAATATGGGATCCGGGTAAATTGGCAAGTTGTTTTCTTCCATGGGAGGCCGAGATGGGAAGTTGAATTCATGTTTGTGAAGATTGGGATGAGGACGTCTTGATTTAGCCTCTAACTCTGGATGGTGAATATAGTATTCAAAGTGCCTATCACATGCTAGTTGCTACCGAAGATATCCTAGAGCCCAGTTCATCCTCTGTGGTTAACATTCAAGCCATTTGGAAGAAGATTTGGAAAATGAAGGTCCCTAATAAAATTCGACACTTCATCTGGCATGCCGCAAAAGACTCTCTCCCCACTAAACTAAACCTGAAGGCTCGGCAAATACCAGTTGATGATGTCTGTGACGAATGTAGGGACCACGTGGAGTCAATTTTGCACTATTTGTGGCTTTGTGATCAAGCTCTAGTAGTTTGGTTGTCAGACCCGAGTTTAAATTTTCTGGTCCAAAAAAATTGCAGATCATTTGTTGAACTTTTAGAGGCTCTGTTCAGGGAAGGGTCGGGTTTCAGGATTGCTTTGTTTGCCACGGTTTCTTGGTGTTTATGGCAGCGGTGAAACAGGGTGAGAGAGCGTCAACCTTCATGGCAGCTACATGAAATTGGGGATAGAGCTAAGGAGTTGGTTCTGGAATTCTTGGAAGCCCATAAGTAGGAGCAGCGGGGTCCTGTTCGTCACCCACAAGTTCGTTGGTCTCCTCCACCTGATGGTAGTTACAAAGAAAACTTTGATGCCACAATCTTTGAAGGATCAAATTGTGTAGGAATTGGAGTGGTATACCAGGATCATACAGGTAATGTTATAGTAGCTTTAAGTCAGAAGATTGGATCGACCCACACCATTCAGATGGCTGAAGCTCTAGCAGCAAGAAGAGCTATGGTTTTCGCCAGGGACTTGAGTTTATTTAATGTGATTATAGAGGGAGATTGTCTTTGGGTTATACAAGCTTTGAATTACCCAGGGCACTGCAGTACTTTGTTTGGTCACATTATCGACAAGACTAAGAGGATTGGAGGTTTATTGCAGCAATGTATGTTTCAACATGTTTGTCAGGAAAGGAATAGGCTAGCTCATGGTTTAGATAGGAAAGCAATTTTATCTGCAGACATAGATGTATGGGTAGAAGATTTGCTTGGGGATTTGGATGATGTATTCCAATCCAATTTGTCTTAATTTTTTAATAAAATTACGCTTACCTTTTTCTCAAAAAAAAAAAAAAAAAAAAAAAAAAAAAAGCTAGTAGAAATATAATAAACGAAAACTTGTAGAATCTATTGGATTTTGTAGTGCTCATGACTAACATGAATATATTCTTTTCTTAAGTTATCCATTTGTATTTTACCATATAATTAAATGTTGTTAGTGTGGTTTCTTCATTTATATGGCCGAGAAAATTACAAAGAGGTAATCTGTGGTTTGATGTCATTGGAAGATCTAGTCAAAACAATGAAAAAACAAGTCAAGGAGTTGAAGAAGAAGCTGTTTGTATCTTATTTTGAAACAAATACCAAGGAGACATGGAGTTTATAACAACAAAAAATATAACTTTATCCTATGACTATTGTAATACACTTTTTTTTTTTTTTTTGCCATTTCATTCCATACAATATAGTGTATTTCTTTGTTGTGGAATGCTTTTCATTTTTCCTTATGCAAATCACCTCATGATAAAGCAAAAGTGAAGAAATTTTGCATTAAAATGTCTAGACATGGATTCATATGTGCTATGGAGACATGGAGTTTTTAACAGCAAAATTAGTAAGAGAACTTTATCCTATGTCTTTTACAATACACCTCTTTTTTCTTCACCACTAGCTTCATTCTATACAATGTATTTCTTTGTAGTGGAATGATGCTTCTTTTTCTTTTCCAAAGCTCCTTAGGTTAGCAAATTAAATTGAAGAACATTTTTTCATTAAAAATGTTAAACCAAAATATCATACATAGCATTAATTAGCAACTAATTAGTATTAGTATAGTATAAAACATTCCGTTATCATTTCCATATATTTTTTGTATTGCGAAAATTCTTGGCACTATTCTTAGTTGTTTATTTATATACAAAATTATTATTATTATTATTATTTATACAAGATAGAAATTCTACTCTAGTTTAATCTTAAGTGTATATCTGTTTCTTTTCAAAAAAAAAAAAAAAAAAGTGTATATATGTCTGAAACTCCCTCCTGAAGACTTGAACTCATGTCTTTGCCCCCCACAAACACTTATACTTATAGAGTGACTATCGCATCAAGGGTACATGATGATCAAAAATCTTATTTGATATGACTAATAATTTGTTTGATTGTTTCTATATCCTCATGCCAATAGTTATTTACACATTAATTTTCATGGCTTATTCCATTACACCAAGGATAGCCAATCAAAAGTCGATACAGTTTTTTCCAACACGACATGTTTGGAACATAAAAAATGAAAATCTGGTAGCATCCCAAGAGGTTGTCAGTCTAATATTTATCCATCAATTTGGCAAACACATTATTTATTTATTCATTTTGATGGGATGGCAAAGACATTATTGTTTGTTCTTCTAGCCTCATTTGTATTGCATTATAGCTGTGCAGAGAACTCGAATAATAAAAGAGTGAATATCCTTCTTATAACTTCTTTTTTAAATATTTCAAAAATTTATTTTTTTGAGAAACCAAACAACCTATGAAGCACGGGTGCGTTTCCGGATTCGGGTGCGGGTGCGAGACTCGACAATTTTTGAAAAAGTAGGGTGTGGGTGCGGCGATTAAAAAATTATTAAAAATATTTATATTTATATGTTCTATATATTTTTACTATTAAAATATTCTTAAAAAACACATTATATATCCTTGGTTCACAAAACAAAGAAAGAAGAAGGCAAGAAACACAAAACAAAAAAGAAAACACAAAAGAAGCAACAAATATTCAAAAAAAAATTGAGGAATGACAGATTTAGGATGTTTGGGCCTCCTTCAAAGCCAATTTTGACTGTTTTGGCATGATTCAAGGCCGATTTCGGCCTGTTTTCGCCGTCGGCCGATACAATCCAATTTTGGCCGAATCGGCCCAGTTCGGCGCAAATCGGCCCGAATCAGTGCGAATCAAAGCCAAGTCAACACGAATCAGAGCCGAGTTGGCGTGAATCCGGTAAAAAAAAAAAAAAAAACACTTAGACACGGCACCGATGCGCAAGCAGCCGCATCGGTGGCCGCACCCTACGTTAGGCCGCATCGGACTACGGTGTGGCACCCTCCCAGCCGATCGGTGCTTCCTAGCAGACAACTAGCCTGGGAATATATTGAAAAACACAAATTAATGGACATCAAAGTCAATTAGGGCAGCAATGTCTAGAGGCATGGCAGCCAACCAGACCCGGCAACCGGCAATGTTAGATTTTTTGGCTAGAGCATCCACCACAAAATTACCAGAATGGTGAACATAAAAAAAAAAAAAAAAAAAAAAAAAAAAAAAAAAAAAAAAAAAAAAAACACCGAATATTGTCTACAATATTTCCAAACGAAGATAACGTTGCATTCCCCCAAGAAACCGCATTAATGATTGTGGCCAAGTCTCCTTTGAAGATCACACTGTGAAGACCAAGTTTGGCAGCAAATTGGACTACTCTGCGGCATGCTAGAGCTTCCATATCAGTAACTGATGAAGACAGCAAAGTTGGCATTGACAGGGCACCGAGAGCAACACCACGCCAATCACGAACTATGACACCTATTCTAGCTAAGTTTGAGTTTTTGAAAACAGCAGCATCAAAATTTACTTTATGTGTGCTTGGTTCTGGGGGGCACCACCGGTGCAGCACGGCAGACCGAGGGAGAGCTGGTTCAACATACTGGACTGCAATGAAATCCTGGAGCAATGAGCCTGCTACGGAGCTGATGCTTGAGATGGGATGGGCGGACCAACCAAAATGGAGAGCGTTTTGTCGGTTCCATAAGCACCACGCTGTCACTGCAAACATCTCCTTTCTGAAATCCTCTTATACCTGCAAGAATCTGTTAAGCAAATCACAAAAATTCAGGGGAGGGGGGACTATTGTGGTCTGAAACCAATGAGAAGAGTTCCACACAGGAGCTACTTCACTACAGAAGCACAAAGCATGAAGAGCATCTTTCGGAGCCTCATTGCACAGCTCACATAAGCCAGACTCTACGATATGTTGTCGCACCAGATTGTATGTGGTTGTTAAAGCATTATTACAAACTCTTCATATGAAATGCTTAATCTTATTGGGCAAACGCATCTGCCAAATTCCTCTCCAAAACCATCTCTGAGAATCATGGTTGGAACTTCCTGCAAGATTGGTTGAAGCTGAGGCAGCCAATAGCTTGTAAGCATTGCTAGTGCTAAACTTCCCTGATGGATTGTAAGCCCATGCCACTTGGTCAGGGGGGTTTCTGGGGCTTAGATGGATTCCCAACACCAAAGATGCTTCATGGGGCAGAAGCAGACGCTATACTTTTCCAGATTTCCACAAAACCAGGTCCGAATTAATTAGAGAGCTCACCTTTGTTTCGGGTAGAACTGAAGGGAGAGGTGAGATTATTGGACAACTGGACTTCACGGGTAGCCACTTATCTTCCTTGATCCGGACTGATTACCTGTTCCCAATACGCCAAACCATACCTTTCCTAATAACATCTCGAGCATCGAGGATACTCTTCCAGGCATAGGACCCGATGATGGAATCCTTAGCCTTAAGAATAGAGCAATTTGGGAAAAATCGGGCTTTGAAAACTCTATAGCAGAGGGACTCCAGATTGTGTAACATCTGCCACACTTGTTTAGCTAGAAGAGCGTCATTAAACTTCTCAATTTCTTTGAAACCCATACCACCCAATTCTTTTGCTTCACATAACCACTCCCAACTAACCCAGTGCACCTTCCTCGATTCGCCATTGTAGCCCCACCAAAATTTGCGAATAAGGACTTCTATCTCTTTAATCAACCCTTTAGGGAGCTTGAAGCAGCTCATTGTATAGGTCGGGATGGCTTGGATAATAGATTTGATGAGGACTTCCCTAGCTGCTATGGATAACAGCTTTTCCTTCCAACCTTGTAGTTTTTTCCAAACCCTTTCCTTAAGGTAGATGAAGCTTCTTTTTTTCTCCCTTCCCACTAAGGCAGGCAACCCCAAATATTTTTCATACTGTCTAATCACCGGAACTCCCAAAAGATGTTAATTTGAGTTTGGATTGGTTGAAGGGTATTTGAGCTAAAGAAAATATTAGTTTTCTCCCGATTAATTTTTGGCCTAACACAATCTCATAAATTGCCAAAATATCCATGATCTTCTGGCATTCATCTTCAGTAACATGACTGAAGAGAACACTATCATCTGCAAAGAATAAAAGGGAAACCTAAGGACCATTTTTGCTAATAGCCACACCCTTAGTACTCCCCTCAACCTCAGCCTTTTGTAATAAGCTTTGTAAACCCATGGCACATAAAAGAAATAGATATGGTGATAGAGGGTCACCTTGGTGAAGACCCCTTGAAGGTTTGTAGGTTGCCTAGTGAGAAGAATTGAATAAGACACTGATTTTAGACATGACATAATGATTTTGATCATCCGCTCCTCAAGACCCAAGTGATGCATTATTGCCTCCAAGAAGCCCCACTCCACCCGGTTGTAAGCTTTATTCATATCTAGCTTAAGGGCCATATACCCCAACTTCCCTTGAGTCTTTCTCTTAAAATAATGGAGGGTCTCAAAAGCCACAAGGATGTTATCAGTGATTAGCCAACCCAACAGGAATGTACTCTGTGAATCTGGAACAAAACTAGCCAAAAACTTCTTCAAACAATTAGCCACCACGTTTGCAATTAGTTTGTAAATGATATTGCATAAACTAATGGGCCTGAAATCTGATACTTTCTTTGGGGTTTTTTATTTTTGGGATGAGTGTAATGAAAGTAGTATTAATGGATTCTGAGACAATACCCGAGTTCAAAGCCCGAAGCACCACCGCAGTAACATTATCACCCACAATATGCCAAAAAGTCTTATAAAAGATAGGTAACATACCATCAGGTCCCGGTGCGGTAAGCGGGGCCATTTGGTTGAGAGCTTGCTTGACCTCACTAGCTTTAAGATCACCGTCTATAGGGCCAATTGGATCATCCACTGCAATGCGCTGAATGTCATTCAAAAATATTTCAATTCGAGTTAGAAACAGTAAATTAATTAATTTCCTATCTATCTATATTGTACAATCTATGATATTCAAAGCTTTTAACTTTTTGACTTATTCTAATATTTCTATATAAGTTTTTGGAAAGTTCATTTTATATATATATATATATATATATATATTTAAGATACAAATATAATATTTTAAATTATAGAATCATAGAATAGATAATTCCATGTACAAACACAATTAATAATAAAATTCATATTAATAAATACCTTAATTATCAATGTCCATATATGTAAAATGATAAGATAATTGTACTGTATGAAACTCTGTTTCCAAAGTTCCAATAGGTTAAAATACTACTTTCACTAATAGTCTATTATTAAAAATTTGAAAAAAATTTAAAAGAAATTAAATTTTATTATATATTTTAAATTATTTCATTTGTCTATCATAATTTAGTTTTGATAAAAAAAAATCTTATAATATAGGTTTATGTCATATAACCTAAGGTAATTTTTTATATTATATTTTTTATAATTTATTTTATTGTTTGTTTTAACTGATATTGAGACTATATTTTTTGAAAGGGGAGACTATTTTTTTTACATTACATATGAATTTTAAATAATCTGTGTATATCAAACTTGAATACCTATAAGGAAATTGGTATTTGATTTTGAAATTTAATCTTTATAAAAAAATGTAAGATATTTTTATAAAAAGTATTTTTTATATTGATTAAAAATACTCCTACTAGTACCGGAATCCTTTTCGTACAAATTTAGGTTTCAACCAAAAAAATGAAGAATAACCCAAAGGTTTAGCCTGAATTGAATATACTTTTTTTTTTTCCTTTTTTTTTTTTTTTTTTTCCTCTAGAGGAGTACTCCTGGAGTGGTCCTTAATTTACAAAACAAAAAATACAGAATAAGAATATGAAAATTCTCTCTTTCTCTCTCTCCCTTCTTTGGTTTGAATTTGAAAATGTTTGATAATTCCATGTTACTAGGATTCAAATGAGCTTTTTTTTTTGAAAAGGAAAACAATTTCTAGAGAGAATTCTAGAGAGAATATCTGAAATCCAAAGAAAGGAGTTTTGTATATTGATTAACTGAATAGATTACAAGGATTTAGGATATTTATACAAAGATTAGAGTCTAACAAACTCTAATAGAATGACACCAAACCCTCTCTGCCTCTAACAGATTTTCTAATGGTCCAATAGGTTAGTAACACATGTCCTTTAGTCTAACTAACTCTGTCACTAACTGATACTATAAGCTACAAGTCGTTTCAAGTCTCAATACCAAACTACAAGTCATTTTGGTCTTCTTGTTTTGTTTAACACTCTGGTCTTGCTGCTGATCCTTTATCTTTACATCCCCCCAAACTTAGGGGAGGAAGGCCCATGAGTTTGAACAAGAGATCACGAAAACGTGGAGAGGGCAGACTCTTAGTAAACAAATAAGCTAATTGATCTGCAATAAAGATATATTTGATAAGCATATCTCTATTAAGCACCTTCTCCCTTACAAAATGATAATCAACCTCTATATGCTTAGTACGAGCATGAAAAATTGGATTAAAAGCCAAGGTAAGGGCTGAGACATTGTCACACCACAAGATGGGGGGATGATACAAATACACTCCTAGATCCTTAAGCAACATCCTAAGCCAATAAAGCTCAGCAGTTGTAATAGCCAGGGACCTGTATTCAGCCTCAATAGAAGACCTAGAAACAACATGCTGCTTCTTAGCTGACCAAGTGATAGGAGAACCACCCAAGAACACAACCATACCAATAATTGACCTCCTATCTAAGGGATCTCTCCAGCCCAATTTGCATCACAGTAGGCTGATAGAGAAAGAGGACCAGGTTGAAAATTGATCCCTAAGTTTAAAGTACCTCTTAAGTATCTCAAAATACGTTTAGCTGCAATTAAATGATGCTGAGTAGGCTTGCTCATAATTGACATGTCTGCTGCACTGCATAGGACAAATCTGGTCTTGTAAAGGTCAAATACTATAGTGCCCCAACAAGACTTTTATAAGATGTAGGATTGGGCAATAAGGGACTAGAAAATGGCACATGATGATGATCAGAAGCACAAGCATTGGAACAAGGCTTACAATCCAACATATAAAATTTGGACAGCAAGCCTTTGGCATACTTGGATTCATGGACAAATAAACTAGTAGGGGTATATTCAATTTGAAGACCTAGAAAATAACTCAAAGGACCAAGATCCTTGAGAGCAAACGTGGCACCAAGCAGTTTGATAATCTCAGCAACAAAGGAAGCATGATTTCCTGTGATGATAATGTCATCCACATTGAGAAGCAAGTAGACCACATGAGTAGAATGAATAAGGATAAAGAGATTACTATCAGCACAGGAAGCATGAAACCCCAAATGAAACAACTGAGTAGTAAAGCTGTCAAACCATGCCCTAGGAGCTTGTTTAAGGCCATAAATAGCTTTGTGCAACAAACACACATGATTTGGTTAAGCATGATCTTTATATCCTAGAGGTTAAGACATATAGACCTCATCTTGCAGAATGCCATGAAGAAAGGCATTTGAGACATCCAATTGCCTCAAGGACTAACCATGAAGAACAACCAAAGCTAAAAAAATCTTGACAATAGTAGGCTTAACCACAGGGCTAAAAGTTTCTACATAATCCAAACCATATTGCTGCAAATACCCCTTTGCCACTAATCTAGTTTTATACCTAGCAATGCTGCCATCACTATGCCTTTTGATCTTGAACACCCATTAACACCCCACTACATTTTTATTAGGAGGCAATGGAATAAGTGACCAGGTTTGTTGTTGCTGCAAACTAGTAAACTTAGAATCCATAACTTCAACCCAATGAGGAAACTTAGAAGCCACAATGAAAGAAGTGGGCTTAGTGCTAGTGTAACCAGACTGAACAATATAGGTCTCAAGCTTGAAAATACCATTTTTGGATCTAGTAAGCATAGGATGAGTGTTATGAGACGTAAGTGGATTGGACACAAGAATAATAGCAGTAGAGTGATTGGAAGAATCAAGCATAGAATCATTAAGAGGCAAAACAGGAGAGGATGGAATGGTAGTAGGGGGAAATATTAGTAACTGGAATAGCATAAGATGAATCTATAGGAACAAACACTGAGAGAGTGCTTGCAGTAGTAGTAGGAGTGGAAGACACAGTAGAGGTGGAAAACAAAGTGGGCAATTGGATGTCAAAAGGAGGAGGAGAAGAAGATGACACGGGAGGAGAATTAGGAATAGGATTTGGAGGAAAAATAGACTCATGGAACAAGCAATGATAGGAAATGTCAACTTTGCCAGTTTGAACATCCAAACAGATATAACCCTTAGACATAGGAGGATAGCCAAGGAATATACACTACCTAGACTTGGGTTCAAGCTTATGAGCATTATAAGGCTTTAACAGAGAAAGACAAGCACAACTAAAGGTTTTTAAAGCATGAAGGGAAGGCTTTTGACTGTACAACTTTTGCCAAAGGGAGATGAAATTCCAAACTGAAGATGGGACTCTATTAATGAGATAGATGGCAGTGCTAAAAGCATAAGACCAGTAAGAGAGAGGGAGATTAGATTTATGTAACATAGCAAGGCCACTCTCTACAATCTATCTACGTTTCCTTTCAGCAATACCATTTTGTTGAGAAGTATAAGGACATTAAATTTGATGATGAATCCAATTTTCTAAACAAAAGTTCTTGAAATTATGATTAATAAATTCACCATCCCTATCAGACGTTAAGGTCTTGATTTTGGCATTAAACTGATTCTCAACCAATGCCTTAAAATTCAGAAATACTTGGAACACATCATATTTATTTTTCAATAGAAATAACCAAGTAAAATGAGTAAAGTCATCAACAAAAATCTCATAAAATCTGTGTTCGAGTATAGACCCAATAGGAGTAGGACCCCAAACATCAGAGTGAATCAATTGTAATGGAAATTCAGAACTAGATACATGTTTAGGAAAAGGTAATTTGTGCATTTTAGCACTTATACAAGAAGTACATTGTGAACATATGTCACTAGCATTAGAAATAGTAAAAGAGGAAACATCAGACAAAGCAAAATTCAAGACCTTGGAACAAGGATGACCAAGTTTGTTATGCCAGAGAAAAACTTGATCAGAAATAGCAACATTACAACTGGAAGTAACAGGAAATGAGGAAGGAGAATGAAGAGAAGAAATGGGAGGAATGGGATAGACATCATCTTTACTCAACCCTTTGTAAAGAACCTTCTCCCTAGGCAAATCCTGAATTGAGAACTTATGAGAATAAAAAAAACAGAAAGTATTATTGTGAAGACACAACTTATGCACAAAAAGCAAATTGGAAGCAATTTGAGGGACTCTAAGAATATTATTAAGGTTGAAATGATGTGAGGGAGTGAGTAGCTTGCCATTACCAATGTGAGTTATAGGCAATTCTTGCCCATTGCCAACTGTTACAGTCTCACCAGCAGTGGGTTGTAGATGAAGAGAGAGCTGAGACAGATCAGGTTTAATGTAATAAGAAGCATGAGCATGCCTCCCTTGATAGGCAAATTTCATGCGATGGTAACAATCCAAAGCAAAATGCCCATTCTTACCACAAATCTGACAAGCAATTTTCTGTCCCTGTGAATGCTGAGAGTTTGACTTGGATTGTGATTGAGAGGGAAAATGACTATTGTCATTGTAAAATTGACCAAAGGATTGACCACTACCAGAGAGTTGGCCATTGTTGTGACCATTAGAAAATTGGCCATCATTATTACTTCCTCTACCATTACCATGACCTCAATCATTTCCATTGCTACCTCTAACTCTATTGAAGCTTTAATTAAAATGGTTGACTGCCATAGCCAAGGAAGAAGCATCTCTAAGATCTAATCTTTTCTTGATTGATTGCTCTTTAGCATTCAACAGAGTATTCAACTCTTCAAGAGTAAGAATATCATTTCTAGTCCTAATTGCAAAACGTAAAGTATCGTATTTAGGTGGTAAAGCTTCAAGAGCCAAATGTATAAGCTCCTCTTCATCAACACAAACAGCTACAACTCCAAGCTTATCTCTAATTTCCTTAATTCCTGGGAAGAAAGAATCCATTGTCTCTGAGCTCTTCTTAAGACTAATCAACTCATTTCTCAAGCTGAGATTATGATATCGAGAAATCGAAGCAAATCACTTCTCAAGTATTTTCTAAACTCCTCTTCCAGATTTCTAACCTACAGTGAAAGCCAAGATCAATGGAGAGAGAGTTGAATTGATAAAAGTGAACAGTGCTTGTTCACGGTTCCTTCATTGAAGAAAGTAAGGATTAGCATTAGTAGTAAAATTCCCTGAACTATCCTTTAGAAATGGATCTGGAGCATAATTGATGTGGGATGCAGAAGCGGCAAGGAGCATAACACATCTACCTCTAGAAAACAAGAAACAAAACACGTTTGCTTCTGAAAATAACCTCGAATCCACAAGGGTCTTTGAATCTACAAGGAGAAAGGGTCTAGAATCCACTAGAAAATAGAAAGACAAAAGTTTGAATTTTATTGATTAAATAATTGTTAAAAAATGTGTATAGACTTAGGGGCCTATTTAAGGGCTTCGTAAAACTTGACTTATAGGAAAATATATTCTAAAATAACTCCTAATTAATACCTAACTATAACAGGAACCAAATTTGACCTAAAAATCATTAAAAATACCTAAAAAAAGGAAATTATAACCCTAAACCTAAAATTACAAAAATTACAAATTAAATACCAAAATTAATAAATTACAATAATTAAAAAGGAAATTGTGTCCTACATCAGGCCCCTCCACTTGAAACAAACTCGTCCTTGAGTTTAGCTTTGAAATATGAAATCTTTTGTTCCAAATAAAAAAATATTTCGAATGCTTGAGCCCCTTGATCTTCTTTACATACTTGCAACTCATTAATGGAATAAACAAATCAACTTGAATTTCTTTTTTCTTGGTTTTCATGTAATTGTAGAGATTTACCAAATAAGAACTGATAATTAAGTCAAATCTATCAACCCCAATAAAATCAATAGACTTCAGTATATCACTTACCACCAAATAAAAGGATCTTGAGATTGACAATCATCTAACTTGACCTCATCGAGATCATTGACAACTTCCTCTATAATTTTTTCTTTAATGGTCTCTACTATCTCGGCCTCAAGATCTTTCTCTATAATAGGCTCTTCATAAATCTCCTCCACAATCTTGATTTCAAGTTCTTCTTCTATAACAAGACCTTCATTAATTTCCACAAAAATCTCTATATTTTCTTCTTTGATTTCTACATATTCTTCAAGAAAAGTATTTTCTTCAACATGTAATTCTTCCTTTAATGGTGGAATATATGGCTCTTCAAAATAATTTAAATATGAACTTCTTGGCTAATGATAATCTTTTATTGTATATGACAAGATTTCTTCACAATCCAAAGGGTAAAATTTGATAGCTAGCATCTTTTTCATCCTAGGCCATGAATTAATCTTATCTTTACCTTGTCGGATTATATCAAATTGTACTCGTTTCCACCAACATAAAGCATACTCAATAAGTTTATACAAAGCAAGTCCAACTTTTCCCTCATAATATATATTCTCAAAGTCAAATAAATCCTCTAGATCAAGTAACCAATCAAGAAAATCTTCTTTATAAAAATAACAATTAAAAATAACAATTCTTTTATAAGGCCTATATGAAATTTGCTTACCAATAAGTTGCCCGTGAGTTATGTCTCCGCGATAGTTATCCCTATTGTTTCCATGCTCTAGTGATGACATCTTAGCAAAGATATTTGTGAGTGCTAGTTGTATGTTGTTCGGGGGCTTTTTTCGGATGCCTAGCCACGTGTGGTCCGTTGGAGGGATGACCTTACTAGGCCCGAGTTCTTTTTGGGGAGTTGCATCTAGAACTCAACATTGGGCAACGTGGTCCAATGGCTACCAGCGTATTTTTAAGCCTACAAAACCATGAAAGCCATAGTCTAAGAATCACGATAACGGTCGAATAAATATACAATATGTGTTTAGTATGATAGCTCTGGTTAGTAGTTGTAATGACAATTGACATAAAATAGTATTTATTTAGAGGTAAAGTAATCATATACTCAATGATGTGAATTTAAAGGTAAGGAAGCAAAATCACTTATCTTTGTATGGTTTATAGCTCCAGCTGTGTAGCATCAATGAGCTAATAGGATTCCAGCAGAATGCCAGCGGTAGAGGCTAGTTAAGCTTGCCCCTCTTATCATGCATTCAAATGAGTTTAAGCCTTGATTAATAGTTGTAATATTAGTTGGAATAAAGTAATATGTATTTAAACGTGAAGTAATCATATACTTAATGATGTAATATTTAAAAATAAGGAAGCAAAGTCACTTATCTTTGTATGGTTTGTAGCCCCAGCTGTACAGCTTCTGTGAGTTGATAATATCTCAACAGAGTGACTCCAGCGATAGAGGGGCAATTTGCCATGATAACTTCAAGATTGAAGAGGAAAAATGGGTGCAACTGGAGGGAGAGAGAGTATGTCAAGCTGTGTGTAGGGGCTGGTTAAGCTTGCCCCTCTTATCATGCACTTAAATGAGTTTTCCCCTTGACAATGCCCTTTTAGTTGTTGTGAAGTTATGAATAGTGTTGTCTTCCATGAGAAGGGTTTTTGTACGGAGTATATGTGCCTTCTAAGAGAAGGGCTTTATGTAATAAGTAGTTGTGCCTTCTAAAAGAAGGGCTTTTGTAAGAAGTAGTTGTGCCTTCTATGAGAAGGGCTTTTGTAAGAAGTAGTTGTACCTTCTAAGAGAAGGGTTTTGATATAAGATCTTGGTGCCTTCTAGGAGAAGGGCTTTAGCATTAGAAGTTGATGTCTTCCATGAGAAGGGCTTTTAGTAGATAGGTGTAGAAGAGTATTGAGATGTGTTTATGGGCAGCAAAACAGTAGCATTTCAGAGTGAGAGAATATGAGAGTGGAACTTAGAAGAGTTGTGGTGTGTTATATGCAATAGTGTAGTAAGTGTGTATGAGATTGTGTAAGAGAAGCGAAGAAAGAGATATTTAGGGATATGGACAGCAAGATATATGTATTTTCAGAATATGGAGAGTGAGATAATGAGTATAAGAGAGTAATAGTATTGTAATGTGTTTTAGCAAAGCTGCTGGAATTTATTGCTGGGATTTTCTGCTGGGATTGTATGAAGGCTTATGAATGGCATTTATGAGCTAATGGCTGGAGATTTTAGTTTCTAATTTAGAAACTAAAAAACTTAGAAGTTCAGCACTTCATTAAGAGCTTAGGAAGATTATTAAAGGAAGAGAGAATAGAGAAGTTTCATCAGAGAGTTGTTCTCCATTGGTGTCCCCCCGTTTTGAGGTGTTGATGAAGGGTCCCTTTAGAGCTGAGTTTGAGGGGCTATTTTAGCAAAAAATATCAGCCAAAATCAGTCCCAACTAGCAATGAATCTTCAGAAAGTCCATCTTAAGATTTGGCCAAAAATGGTATGTTTAGCTTTAAGGTATTCTTGTTGTTTCAAGTAAGAGCTATTGGGGAAATAGCAACAGAAAAGGAATGTATTTTAGCAAGAGAAAGGTAGTTTCATTAGTTGGTTTTGGTTTTAGCCAAATGTGGAAAAATCAGTAATGCTCAAGCTGCTGGGTCAGCTGTCACAGCTGTTCTGAAAAGGTTGTCCCACCTGTCAAGAAAAGCTGTGACAGCTATCATGAAAAAGCAGTCCCAGCTATTAGGAAAATCTGTGACAGCTATCATGAGATAGCTGTCACAGCTGTCATAAGACAGCTGTTTGCTTTAGGTAGAAGCCAATGAGGTCAGATGGGTGATTTCAGACTGCTGGGGGGGTGATTTCAGACTGCTGGGGAGGTCATTTCATGGATTTGGCTGAACATGGTAAGATCTCTTTGAAGGGTATCTTGCTATTTTGGGTATAACAGCTGGTTGCTGGGATTTCAGCATTAAATGGCTGATGATATCACTCCCAGCCAGGTGTTAAGTGCTGAATGCACTGCTGGGGTTCAGCTGGAAATGTTTGCCTTTTGGGTGTTTGTGTTTTTGGTGCAAGGTTCCATTATAACACATTTTTAGCAAGTAATAGAAGGATTGGTTGAAAGTTAATGAAGCTTTGGAGATTTAGTCAAGGCCTCATTGTGTTGTGACATAATCTTGGTGAGTAAGAAGGGTATTTAATGCTCTGCTCTAGCAGCTGGCAGAGAAATATATGGTCTGATTGTGGCATACAGCAGCTGGGTATGAGAGATATCATGAATATTTTGTATATAGTTGGAGATAAAAGATAGTCAATCAGATTAGACCATGAGTTTGAGTTGGATTTTAGCTGAAAGTAGTAATAAGATTTATGTAGAATAATATTTTGAAGCTTCTAAATTGCATAGCAACAGCTGGGGATTGAATGAACAGTTACCCAGCAGTTAGATGGCAGGAGATATTGAGTATTTGTCATATGATGAAAGTTAAGTTTTAGAAAAAGAGCAATGAGGAATTTTATCATCTAAAGTGCTATGTGATAAGAGATGCTTACCATATGTTACTCGCTACACACGGACTCGTCAGAGTTTTGGGAGTTGGAGAAGACGCGCCAAGCAACATGTCTCTTTTATCAACTTTGAACCACTGAAGCTTTACTGAACATACCTCTTGGCCCTCCAAACCACGACTCCCAAAGTTTCCCCATAGAGACTTATGAGCTTGGATCATAAGCCGAAGATGAGATGACGTACCTCGAGTTTTGTTGTCATTTTGTGTAAATATGGGCTCTTGTTGAAGAAGCCGCTTGCCATGAGTGTAAGAGAGGTAATATGGGCCGTGAGCTTTGATTCATTGCTTAAGCCCGATCCATATGTTGATGTTGATGATGTCGTGGGGTTATGATCCCAATTGATGAAGAGGAATGTGGACCATGAATCCACCTCTTGAAGTAAGGGTCTCGCGGGCCATGTGAGCCCAATCCATATAGTTGAATGAGATATGAGCTTATTTTGGGCTTTAAATATATTTACCCAACAAATCAATAATATGTTGATGTGGCATGGGTTGCCAATGAAGTGATGCCACGTGGGCCAAAAAAAGGGTCCTCAACATTAGCCACCCGAGTGCATGGGCTTGTACTGCAAGGGCATGCACGAGTAATGGGTTTGCTTGAAGACCTTTTTAGATGAGGCAGTTTGAGATTGTTGACTATTGAAGATGATATTACTTGATTGAAGGCAGCAAGGTAATATTGCAGTTAGATTTAATGTTACTAGGTTAAGGGCAGCAAGGTGATGTTGCAACTAGTCAGGATTGCAGCTGGGTTTGGTACTGCTAGAGTAAGGGCAGCAAGGTAATGTTATAGCTGGTCAGGATTGCAGCTAGGTTTGGTGCTGCTGGAGTGAAGGCAGCAAGGTAATGTTGTAGTTGATGCATTTAGAGCTGACTTCATTCTTATAGTTGTGACCGTGGTTGGTCCATTTAGAAATATTTTGAGCAGAACTTTTGATGCTACGGCTGGGGAGGATACTGTTCTTGACCCAGTGGAGTCGAAGCATCGGAGTTGTTGCTGCTGAAAGTCTGAATACTGAGCTTACGGTTGGAGTAGTCTAGAATGTATTTTGATATCATAGCAGATGAATATTTTGCTGATACTGCTGATTGTAGTCAATTCTTGAAGAAATTTGATAGAGATGGCCGAGATAATATGAGCTTTCCATTGAGATTCCGTCCTTGTTGGAAGAGTTGCTTTAGGAAGCATAGAGATTGAATGGCCACTTATAGGATTGGCTGCATGATCATGATTGTATTGATAGAGCTGTAAGTGATGATCATATTGCTGAATCTAATAGTATTGCTGGGGTAACAAAATAGGTGCTGCTGGGCATGTGCAGATTCAATGCAGCTGAAAGTTCCATAGCTGGAGTAGTAGCTTTGATTTAATTGGTAGAGTGACTGGTCTTCATGTAGATCTATATGTAGTCTTCTCAAATAGATAGTGAAAGACCAAGCCCCCAAGTTAAGATAACGTTTGCAAAGATTCCAGCGGTGTGATGCATAAGACCGCTATGATTCCAATAGTGTAGTGCATGGGACTACCACAGCTTTGAAGAGGGTGCGTGGGACTTCCACGGCTTTGAAGAAGGTGCGTGGGATTGCCACGGCTTGATATAATAGTACTCCAATGAATAGAGCTTCATTTGTTGCTTGTTGTTTTGTGAGAGTGTCAAATTGATAAGTAATGTGTTCTTGAAAGAAGTTGGCCGCTGCTGGGCCAATAGACTTGTATAGTGGAAATACCTCCATTGATATTGTTGTATTTTGTTGTGATAAATATCCAATTGTAGCCCCTAGAGATGGAACCTTTGGATTGATAAGACCAAGCCCCCAAGTGTAGAGAGGACTTGGATAAGCATATATTAGCAAGTGAGGAGTACCTTGACAAATTCAGTAGTGAAATCAGCATTTTGCTGCTTGAAATAATGTAGGTACTTATGGTAATGATCTTGTGTGATGATTGCTTGATTGAGCATGCTAGATGAGTAAGTTTGTCCGTTGGAGACATCTGTATAGACTGATGGATCTGCTGGAGTTCTGAATATGAGCAGCTGGAGTTTGTTTTGTTTGCCCTGGCAAGCCGCTGGGTGTGTATCAGTTTACTGCTAGGGGAATCTTTTCTTGATTTGAATAAGTGGTTCATCTTTTCGGATGACTTTCTAATTTGCTGAATGTAATGACTATTGAATAAGTGAAAATGATTGAAAATATTTGATCTTTGTGTCATTGTCTATGAAGGAGATAGTATTGGCCGCTTCTAGGAAAGTATGGCTGGCACGAGTCCTAGCGGTAAGATAGGAAATACCAGATTGATAGCGATGGTCTAGATCTAGCAATAGAATAGTATAGTGGCAGCTTTCACCTTGTGTTTATGAAGTAAGCTCAGCTGAACCTCTTGTTGCCCTTAAGTAAGAATCAAGGGTGCCACTTAACAATGTTGGTAGATGATTCTTTGTTGGACTTAGATAGTTTGGAGACTACTTCATCTTTCCCAGCGGTAGGTGGATTCTTGTCAAGTTGTTGGCCATTGGCTTCTTGCATTTTTCACCATTCGCTGGGTTATGATTAGAAGTAACAAGGACTATGGAGTACTTATCTTGCTTCCCAGCAGTGCAAGGCTTTTACTGATGCAGTAACTTTTTAGACCTTTGCAGCAGCTGGGTAGATTGTGTGATGTGAAGATACAGCTGTAGGTAGTTTGAAATAGTGCCATGGAATTGCTGGGTGTATTCAAGTAAGCCTTGGATCTGATTTTTGCTTGTGGAAGGCAGCAAGAGTGATCCTTAATTCTTCATGAGAACATTTTTCCACAAAGATTCCCCATGTAGCAATGGAAATAGGTTGAATAGTAATGTAGCAAAATGTTGGCATGATCCGAGATGGATTAAGAAAGTTCTCCACTTCTTGAATGTAGGCCTCGAATGATAACCTGTATGTTAGTGAAATAGAGATAATTGCCATGAGATTTTAGTGAAATAGAGATAATTGCCATGAGATTTTAGTGAAATAGAGATAATTGACATGAGATTTACCATGGGCTTTGATAAGTAATTGCCATGGGCTTGAGCCATGGGCTTTTAATATGGGATTGAATTCCATTGATGAAGTATTCCATTGATGAAGTAGTTTTGCCATGCACTTGAATCATGGGCTTTTGAAATATATTGTTGCCAAAGTATTAACTTTGGGCTTTGAGCATAATATAATATTAGTTGCCAAATAATATTTGTGTTTTTACGAAATAATTATTTGTAAAAAGAAAAAAGTAGTAGTTTTGGGTTGTTGATAAGATGTTGCCAAAATAGTATTGGGCTTTTGATAAAATATGGCCAAAGATAGTACTTGGGCTTTTAGAAATAGTTGCCAAAATAATATTGGGCTTTTAGAAATAGTTACCAAAATAAATTTAGGCTTTGTAAAGTAGTGCCAAATTAGTATTTGGGCTTTGTAAAATAGGTTCCAAAATAGCATTTGGGCTTTGTAGGATTTTGTAAAATTTTTCCAAACTAGTATTTGGGCTTTTGATAAAATATTGCCAAAGATAGTACTTGAGCTTTTAGTATTTTTAAATTTTGCCAAACTAGTGTTTGGGCTTTTGATAAAATATTGCCAAGGATAGTACTTGGGCTTTTGAGTATTTGTAAAATTTTGCCAAACTAGTATTTGGGCTTTTGATAAAATATTGCCAAGGATAGTACTTGGGCTTTTGAGTATGTGTAAAATTTTGCCAAACTAATATTTGGGCTTTTGAGCATAATGTAATAGTCTTTGCCAAAATAATATTTGGGCTTTTAGAAATAGTTGCCAAAATAATATTGGGCTTTTAGAAATAGTTGCCAAAATAACATTTGAGCTTTGTAAAATAAGTGCCAAAATAATATTTGGGATTTGTAAAAGTGGGTGCCAAAATAGTATTTGGGCTTTGTAAAATAAGTGTCAAATTAGTATTTGGACTTTGTAAAATAGGTGTCAAATTAGTATTTGGGCTTTATAAAATATGTGCCAAATTAGTATTTGGGCTTTGTAAAATAGTTGCCAAAATAATATTGGGCTTTTAGAAATAGTTGCCAAAATAGTATTTGGATTTTATAAAATAAGTGCCAAATTAGTATTTGGGCTTTGTAAAATAGGTTCCAAATTAGTATTTGGGCTTTATAAAATAAGTGTCAAATTAGTATTTGGGCTTTGTAGGATTTTGTAAAAATATTGCCGTGTAGCAACGGACTTAGTAGAAATGCCGTATCGTAACGGGATTTAGAGGTGCCGCATCGTAGCGGGCTTTAGAGATGCCGTGTTGTAGCGGGCTTTAGAGGTGCCGGATCGTACCGGGCTTTAGAGGTGCCGTGTAGCAACGGGCTTTAGAGGTGTCGGATCGTACCAGGTTTTAGAGGTGCCGTGTAACAACGGGCTTTTTAGAGGTGCCGGATCGTACCAGTCTTTAGAGGTGCCGGATCGTATCGAGCTTTAGAGGTGCCGTGTAGCAACTGGCTTTAGAGGTGCGATGTAGCAACGGGCTTTAGGGTGCCATGTAACAACGGACTTTGTAAAGGGTTTTGTTGGGCTTTTTCGGATTTTACCCACAAGTTAAATGATTTTGGGCTTTTTGTGGAGATAGCATAATTTTGTGGCTCAATATGGTAATGGTATGGCAAGTATTTGTGTGGGCCCAAAATAATTTATGGACCTTGTATAGAGAGTATTTGTGGGGGTTATTTGAGTATTTTGTATTTGGTGAGTGGGTAAATAGGGATTTGAGATGTAATAATTCATCCAGCTAAAGAAGTGTTTTCTGCTGGGGCTTTTTTGATTGAACTGCTGGGGAAGGAAATAGATTGTTCAGCAAAATGAGGGCTTTCTGTTGATGAGGCCTACTGCTGCAGAAGTGATGGATAACAATGAATATGTCTAGCAACATGAGGGTTTGTTGCTGATTAGGCCCTTTTTCGCTAGATTGCTGGATAATAACAGATCTGCCCAGCTGTATGAGGTTTTGCTTGATAAAGCTCCCTGATGTTGAACTGCTGGGTAATAATGCAGTCAAAGAAGGGTAATCTATCGCTGAGGCCCTTTGCTGCTGGAGAGATGAATATGTCCATCGGTAAAAAAGGTTGCAGTCGATTAGACCCTTTCTTATTGGACTACTAGATAATAATAGATCTGCCCAGCTGATAAAGCCCTTTGATGTTGAACTGTAATAGTACGACCAAAGAAGGAGTGTCTGTCGAGGCCCTTTTGCTCTGCTGGAGAGATGAATATGTCCGATTGTAAAAAGGAGTTCTGATCGATAAACCACTCTTATTGAACGATAATAATAGATCTGCCCAGCTGATAAAGCCCTTTGATGTTGAACTATTTTCCACTGCTGGGACCCTTTGTTGCTGGAGAGATAAATATGCCCAGTAGTAAGAGGAGTTTCTATTGCTTTGTCCATCTGTCGCTGGAATGATAGATAATAACGGAGACCCCCAGCGGTAAAAGAGGTTTCTGCTGTTGGGCCTTCTGTGGCTGGAATAATAGCGAAGATCTCTAGCAGTAAGAGGGTTTTCTGCTGCTGAGGCCCTCTCTGGCTGGTATGATGCATAAGAGTGAATATCCCCGAACGGTAAGAGGTTTTTCTGCTACTGAGGCCATTTGTGGCTGGGATGATGGATAATAGTGAATATCCCCCAGCGGTAAGAGGGTTTTTTGCTGCTGAGGCCCTCTGTGGCTGGAATGATGGATAAGAGTGAATATCCCCCAGCGGCAAGAGGGTTTTTTGCTGCTAAGGCCCTCTGTGGCTAGGATGATGGGTAATAGTGAATATCCCCACCAGTAAGAGGGTTTTTTGCTGCTGAGGCCCTCTGTGGCTAGGATGATGGGTAATAGTGAATATCCCCCTAGTGGTAAGAAGGTTTTTTGCTGCTGAGGCCCTCTGTGGCTGGGATGATGGGTAATAGTGAATATCCCCCAGCGGTAAGAAGGTTTTTCTACGTGCTAAGACCCTCTATAGCTGGAATGACGTGGGTAATAGTGACATCCCGCAGTGCAGGGTTTTTCCCCGCTGCTGCTGAGGCCCTCTGTGGCTGGGATGATGGGTAATAGTGAATATCCCCCAGCGGTAAAAAGGTTTTCTGCTGCTGAGACCCTCTATAGCTGGAATGATGGATAAGAGTGAATATCCCCCAATGACAAGAGGGTTTTCTGCTGCTAAGGCCCTCTGTGGCTGGGATGATGATAGAGCTTCTTTTATGGAGTTAATAAACTCACAATAAGTATGTTGTAAGCCTTGGAGCTGCTTGAATGGTAGAGAGAGAGAGACATGTGGAATAGCATTTCTGTGAATAAATATGAGATAATATTGTTATGACTCAGTGCCTCGAGCTACTAGATCAAGAGATTTTGAGTATTGGGAGTCAAGTTCTCCTCCATGACATGTGATTCTAGGCTTTGGAGGCATGACATGGCAATACATGCAACTCCCCAGCGGAGTTGCCAAATGTTCGGGGGCCTTTTTCGGATGCCCAGCCACGTGTGGTCCGTTGGAGGAATGACCTTACTAGGCCCGGGTTCTTTTTGGGGAGTTGGGTCCAGAACTCAACATTGGGCCACGTGGTCCAATGGCTACCGACGTATTTTTAAGCCCACAAAACCATTAAAACCAAAGTCTAAGAATCATGATAATGGTCGGATAAATATACAATATGTGTTTGGTATGATAGCTCTGATTAGTAGTTGTAATGACAATTGCCATAAAGTAGTATTTATTTAGAGGTAAAGTAATCATGTACTCAATGATGTGAATTTAAAGATGAGGAAGCAAGCAAAATAACTTATCTTTGTATGGTTTATAGCTCCAGGTGTGTAGCATCAGTGAGCTGATAGGATTCCAACAGAATGCCAGCAGTAGAGGCTAGTTAAGCTTGCCCCTCTTATCATGCATTCAAATGAGTTTAAGCCTTGGTTAATAGTTGTAATATTAGTTGGAATAAAGTAATATGTATTTAAACATGAAGTAATCATATACTCAATGATGTAATATTTAAAGATAAGGAAGTAAAGTCACTTATCTTTGTATGGTTTATAACTCTAGCTGTACAGCTTCTATGAGTTGATAATATCCCAGCAGAGTGACTCCAGCGATAGAGGGGAAGTTTGCCATGATAACTTCAAGATTGAAGAGGAAAAATGGGTGCAATTGGAGAGAGAGAGTATGTCCAGTTGTGTATAGGGGCTGGTTAAGCTTGCCCCTCTTATCATGCACTTAAATGAGTTTTCCCCTTGACAATACTCTTTTAGTTGTTGTGAAGTTATGAATAGTGTTGTCTTCCATGAGAAGGGATTTTGTATGGAGTATATGTGCCTTCTAAAAGAAGGGCTTTATGTAAGAAGTAGTTGTGTCTTCTAAGAGAATGGCTTTTGCAAGAAGTAGTTATGCCTTCTAAGAGAAGGGCTTTGATATGAGATCTTGGTGTCTTCTAGGAGAAGGGTTTTAGCATTAGAAGTTTATGCCTTCCATGAGAAGAGCTTTTAATAGATAGGTGGAGAAAAGTATTGAGATGTGTTTATGGGCAGCAAAACAGTAGCATTTCAGAGTGAGAGAGTATGAAAGTGGAGCTTAGAAGAGTTGTGGTGTGTTATATGTAATGGTGTAGTAAGTGTGTATGAGATTGTGTAAGAGAAGTGAAGAAAGAGATATTTAGGGATATGGACAGCAAGATATATGTATTTTCAGAATATGGATAGTGAGATAATGACTATAAGAGAGTAATAGTATTGTAATGTGTTTTAGCAAAGTTGTTGGAATTTACTGCTGGAATTTTCTGCTGGGATTGTATGAAGGCTTATTAATGGCATTTATGAGCTAATGGCTGGAGAGTTTAGTTTCTAATTTAGAAACTAAAAAACTCAGAAGTTCAGCACTTCATTAAGAGTTTAGGAAGATTATTAGAGGAAGAGAGAATAGAGAAGTTTCATCAGAGAGTTGTTCTCTATTATTGTCCCTCCCCCCCCCCCCCCTTTTGAGGTGTTGATGAAGGGTCCCTTTAGGGCTGAGTTTAAGGGGGTATTTTAGCAAATAATATCAGCCAAAATCTATCCCAACTAGCAATGAATCTTCAGAAAATCCATCTTAAGATTTGGCCAAAAATTGTATGTTTAGCTTTAAGGTATTCTTGTTGTTTCAGGTAAGAGCTGCTGGGGAAAGAGCAACAAAAAAGGAAGGTATTCTAGCAAGAGAAAGGTAGTTTCATTAGTTGGTTTTGGTTTTAGCCAAATGTGAAAAAATCAGTAATGCTCAGGCTGTTGGGTCAGCTGTCACAACTGTTCTGAAAAGGTTGTCCCAGTTGTCAGGAAAAGCTGTGACAGCTATCATGAGACAGCTGTCATAACTGTCATAAGATAGCTGTTTGCTTTGGGCAGGAGCCAATGAGGTTAGATGGGTGATTTCAGACTGCTGGGGAGGTCATTTCATGGATTTGGCTAAAAATGGTAAGATCTCTTTGAAGGGTATCTTGCTATTTTGGGTATAACAACTGGTTGCTGGGATTTCAGCATTAAATGGCTGATGATATCACTCCCAGCTAGGTGTCAAGTGCTGAATACACTGCTGGGGTTCAGCTGGAAATGTTTGCCTTTTGGGTGTTTGTGTTTTTGGTGCAAGGTTCCATTACAACACATTTTTAGCAAGTAATAGAAGGATTGGTTGAAATTTAATGAAGCTTTGGAGATTTAGTCAAGGCCTCATTGTGTTGTGACATAATCTTGGTGAGCAAGAAGAGTATTTAATGCTCTGCTCTGGCAGCTAGCAGAGAAATATATGGTCTGATTGTGGCATACAGCAGTTGGGTATGAGAGATATCATAAATATTTTGTATATAATTGGAGATAAAAGATAGTCAATCAGATTAGACCATGAGTTTAAGTTAGATTTTAGCTTAAAGTAGTAATAAGATTTATGTAGAATAATATAATGAAGCTTCTAAATTTTTATAGCAACTACTGGTGATTGAATGAACAGTTACCCAGCAGTTAAATGTCTGGAGATATTGAGTATTTGTCATATGATGAAAGTTAAGTTTTAGAAAAAGAGCAATGGAGAATTTTATCATCTAAAGGGCTATGTAATAAGAGATGCTTACCATATGTTACCCGCTACACACGAACTCGTCAGAGTTTAGGGAGTTGGAGAAGACACGCCAAGCAACATGTCTCTTTTATCAACTTTGAACCACTGAAGCTTTACTGAACATACCTCTTGGCCCTCCAAACCACGACTCCCAAAGTTTCCCCATAGAGACTTATGAGCTTGGATCATTAGCGGAATATGAGATGACGTACCTTGAGTTTTGTTGTCATTTTGTGTAAATATGGGCTCTTGTTGAAGAAGTCGCTTGCCATGAGTGTAAGAGAGGTAATATGGGCCGTGAGCTTTGATTCATTGCTTAAGCCCGATCCATATGTTGATGTTGATGATGTCGTGGGGTTATGATCCCAATTGATGAAGAGGAAATGTGGACCATGAATTCGCCTCTTGAAGTAAGGATCTCGCGGGCCATGTGAGCCCAATCCATGTAGTTGAATGAGATATGAGCTTATTTTGAGTTTTAAATATATTTACCCAAAAAATCAATAATATGTTGATGTGGCATGGGTTACCAATGAAGTGATGCCACGTGGGCCAAAAAAACGATCCTCAACATACGTTAGGTGATACTTGCTAAGTTTTCTGTCACCAGAATTGCTACTATCTCATACGTCAGCCACCAGACTAGGATAAGTCAAGACTCTGATACCAACTGATGCGGGATGTGGAAGCGTCAAGAATCATAACACGTCTACCTCTAGAAAACAAGAAACAAAACACGTTTGCTTCTGAAAATAACCTCGAATCCACGAGGGTTCCTTGAATCCACAAGAGTCCTTGAATCCAAAAGGAGAAAGGATCTGGAATTTCTTTGATGACTCTCTTTGAATTTCTTGGTGCTGCGCAATAGTGTATCTTCTTCCTCATTAGAGTGTTTCAGTCTTTCTCTCTCCATTTGACCACACCTTATTGTCTTATTTTAACCTATAAGGAACTTACACCTCAACAATTGTAAAAATATTGTAAAACAAAAAATATATATATCACGACATTTTCACAATACAATACATTTATTTTTAGTTGTGTTAGATCTTGGTATGATATTTTATTATTTTATTTTGACCCATATGGAATTGACACATGCGTCGCAACATTTTCACAATATCTTTATGTATACATTGCACTTACAATGTAAATTTATATTGTAGACACATAAAAATTGGGAAATTTTGTACATATTTGCAAAATTTGTACAATAGTTACCTTTTTTGTGCAAATGTGTATAATATTTGCCGTGTATCTACAATGTGTATCTACAATGTAAACATACGAGGATACTTTAAAAAAAAAAAAACAAAAAACAAAAAAAGACAAAGCTCAAACCAACAGGCGTACTTGAAGGAAAAAAAGAAAAAAAAAAAAAAAAAAGGAAAGAAAAAGTGCAGCTCACTAATTGAATAAACCAAAAAATACTATTCATGAGCCTATTGGCTCTTTTTATATAATTAGTAGATGCTATATTAAAAATAAACTGTTATTAATTTTTAAAAGGTATATGAAAAGTAAAATAACATGTTAAAATGATAAAGAATCATATAAAAAATTTGAAGAACAAAAAATTGTAAAATAAAGTCATTGAGCAAAGATTTAGTTTAGGTATATCTTAATTTTTATTTCTTACCATTTACTTTGAGTTTTTGGGTTCCAGGCAAATTTGAGTATTTGAAAATCATATTTTACTTATTTATATCTTATTACATGTTATCCTATTTTACATGTTTTGAGCTATCCAAAAATAATTTAATGTTTTGATTGTTTTACAGGTGTTACATGCATAGAATTTGATATCTTTTTTTTTTAGAGAGTTTCAACCTATGGCATCCGCTCCTAATAATGATAGCTCATTATCATCAGACCAAGACACCAATCAGTTTTTGGTGTAGGCGGAGATTGAACCCCAGATCTCTTATACAACCATCAGAGACTTTATCAGTTGAGCTAACTGGAACCCACCATAGAATTTGATATCTTTGATAGCTAAATTATTTATTATTGACAAGGAAGACTCTCTTAAAATGGTTTACGGTAGACAGGTCTAGAATCATCCACCACCATGTGTGTAGTACCTGTAAAACAATGAAAATGTGCAATTATTTTTTAATAGTTATATATATATATATATATATATATATATTGAGAATCTATTTTGTAATAGCTCAAACAAAAGAAATAGGATAACATGAAAAATAAAAAGTGAAAGATCATCAAAAAGATCAAGTAGCGTTGTGATACATTCTCAAAAAAAAAAAAAAAAGAAGTAGCGTTGCGATAAGATTGAGGTTGACATTGTATGGTCTATAAATGCTTTGATAGTATTCTATTAATTAAAGTAATATGATGTTTATGTTAATTCTTTCCAAATTTAAGGAATTTATTTATTGATACATTTGATATGCTAGGGATCTTTTTGACATTTAGGGAAAACATTAGAAACCAAAATGGTATTTGAAAATATATTCAAATGTATATACTTATGTTTATGAAGTTTTCATCTAAATATTGTATTAAAAATGTTGTTCTTACTTATGATCCTAACTGGTAAAGATTTTTGACACATTAGAATTGCCTAGATGCTTGTTTTAAGCTATAAAGTGAATCAAAGTAGTTGCTTAGTTGAGTGCTCAAGTAATGTTGAAGATAAGAAGTTTAAGAAGAAGAAAGCATGATTGCATAGCACCTATAATTTATTTCAACTTAACCCTTAATTTACTCTTGGTTTAATTTAGTGATAACTTTCTAAAAGTTTTGGTTATATCTAATATTTTTCTAAAATTTATTGATAAATCAAGAACAAATTGAGAACGTAATTATGGATTCAAATCTTCTAGATTTTCTAGGGTACTCTACCAATATATTTTCTCAAATCCTAACCACTCTTTTATGATTTAAGGGTCTAAATTATGCCTAACAATACTCTTAAAATAATAAAATAATGTTGCAAACAAAACAATTAAGATTATTGTTAGTGGAATGTTGACATGGCAAAATCTAGAACATTAAATCATTAAAGAATTGTTAAGATTTAAGGAAATCTATTTGGTATAATACCCTAAGAAATCTAGAATGTCTAATTCCACATTATTATAGGTAGATTACTAGATTGGTCCATGAAAACATGGTAATTTGATGGCAAAATAAGGATTTCATTTATTAGTTATGTTTATCATAATTTGAGGGCTGTCATTTTTGTAAAATTTTGGGGTTACTGGATCAGTCTCTAACCACATTTTTGTAAAAGTTTGGGAATTACCATCCATTCCTTATACCATAATAAGGAAAATTGATAAAAATTCCCCAGGTTTTATAAGGAAACCTTATGAAATCATGTAAATGAACCATCCAATAATCATGTGTAAAAATTATTAGACTTTGAAAATTAACTAGTCGCTAACCCGTGTGATGCACGGGAGAGTTTTTAGTAACTATAAGATTTTAGCCAATCAAATGCCTAAAAATTTGAAAATCTTAAAGAACTTATATTAGCACTCATCAATTTGTTTACAAAGCCAATGCTAAATAGATCTACAAATTGCATTCTCATATCCTCTGTCATTTGCAAGGTGAAAGGACTCTTTTGATTACGGTTTGCATCCTTCTATCCTTCAGAAGCTTTAAGAAGTTCCATGTGGTCACTGCATAAGAATGTGTATAAGGTTATACAAAATGTTGCCATTATAATCAACATCCTAAAGCTAATATCCAATCCAAAAAAGTGTAACCAATGTAACATATTATAACAAAAACCCAAAGAGACAACAAAAACAGTTGTAGGTATATAAGAGAGAGAATCAGATCAAACATGTATTTCTATTTTTGCTTACTTTGAGATTGAATTTCAAGACTGAAACTTAAAATCCAGAATTCCAACAACAAAGGCACAAAAAAACCTCTCTATCTAACAGATCAAAAAACTCTACAGAAAAGTACCAAATTTAATATGATATTACCAACTTTGCTTTAAAAGAAGATCACAAAGACATCACAATAAAGAATGAGATGGAATATACTCCTTCAGTCTACCATGCTTCCAATTAGCTAGTCTTCTTTTCCACTCTCCCAACCACAAAATCCAATGCTAACTTTGCATTGAAAGGAACTTATAATAATAATAATAATAATAATAATAATAATAATAATAATAAAGCAAACAATAAAAATGAAACTATTCGTCCTTTTCATCTAATATGTAACTTGATAGATGGTCTTAGGCACTTTTTGCACAAAGATTCTTTAATTGTATATCAAATTAGAAGAAAGAAATTACATGTAAAAGCCAATTCAATACAGAGATCTATCACACACAGTGATCAATAGTTTAAAAACAAAAGCCTTGTAATATATCTGCCGTATGGTGAAATCATAGAAATATGTGCTTATCTAAGAATATTTCCATAACATACTTACCCTTATTTGAATTTCAAGAGGAGTGTGATCTTTTTGCCACTCAATTATTCAACTACATAAAAAATGATAATCATAATGGCAAAATTCAGCCAAAATACTTTGTATTTCAAACAATTGGATGATTCTCATGTAGTTCAAAAGATGGTTTTTGTCTTCAAGGATTGTGTGCATAATTACTTATAAAGAGAAATAGAAAAGAGAAATGAACTTGCCTTTAAAAGTCTTGACAGTCAAACATATAGCTATTATGATAAAAGGGCCTGGATTTTCAGTAAAGAAGTTATCCTCAATTTGATTTACAACTGATCCCCAAAGTGTAACCTTTATTTCATTTCCTCTGTTCAAATTTTCCAATGTTACAGTGTAAGTTCATATAATATAAGTGCATGTATTGGCTTATCAAAAAAAATAAAAAACAAAAAACGCATGTATTGAAAATAATTTTTTTTTCAAAAGACATACTCTATAGTCATGACATTTATGTTTCTCATCGAGACATTTGATCCTTTGATCGTTTTGATTGGGTTGACACTTTACTCCCTCTCTCATTTCTGCAAGACAAAATTGACATAATCTAATTGGTCTGGATGGTTTTACAGAAAAAAGAAGAAGTTATTATCACATTTGCCATCAATGATCTTCATATTAGGTGCAGAATTAGAACATGTCATAATCCCTAGTATTGTTTTATACTTGCAAACAAAACAATTAAGATTATTATTAGTGGAATGTTAACATGGCAAAATCTAGAACATTAAATCATTAAAGAATTGTTAAGATTTAAGGAAATCTATTTGGTATAATACCCTAAGAAATCTAGAATGTCTAATTCCACATTATTATAGGTAGATTACTAGATTGGTCCATGAAAACATGGTAATTTGATGGCAAAATAAGGATTTCATTTATTTGTTATGTTTATCATAATTTGAGGGCTGTCATTTTTGTAAAATTTTGGGGTTACTGGATCAGTCTCTAACCACATTTTTGTAAAAGTTTGGGAATTACCATCCATTCCTTATACCATAATAAGGAAAATTGGTAAAAATTCCCCAGGTTTTATAAGGAAACCTTATGAAATCATATGTAAACGAACCATCCAATAATCATGTGTAAAAATTATTAGACTTTGAAAATTAATTAGTAGGTAACTTAAGACTTAGAAAAATTTATACCAACTAGAGGATGTTTTATAGAAATGATGGTTTTTTTTTTTTTTTTTTTTTTTTTCGTGAAGCTTTGTGATATACAATTATATACATAAAAAATATAATGAAATTCTTACTTTAACCAAACTTGATGAGCATACAATCATTATCACCCCTTTTTAGTTCATTAATTAGTCAATGAATTTTCCATCGACTCACCCTTCAACTTAGACTTAAAAAATCACCACGTTCATGAATTACATCTTAAGAAAACAAAAAAGAAAAGGGGGAGTCCTTCGAACTATCAAACTGAAACAAACCCCAGCAGCAACCCGAAACTCAAATAAACCCCTAGCAACTGCCAAAACCAAGCCTAGCAAATAGACATGCTGACTATAAACAATTGACTCCCTGAGAAATAGGGGTGTCCACGGCAACCCGGGAACCGAGAAATGCTAATGACAAAGACAACCAATTATTGTTCATTTTATGACAATAATATTAACGCTTTCATTGTGTGCCTCTACCTTGCTGCTGCTGTAGCAATACTACCTTCTTTTATCTTCTCCAAGTTATATGGTAGATGGTTGGTTGTTTATATTGTATTTGGACTCGTATTGGTGGGATCCGTACTCTCAACAATTAAGAATCTACCTATCCTCTTCATTGGTCGGATTATCTGTGGGACTGGGGTAGGATGTATTCTACAGGTATTAATTTTTATTTCAAAATTTAAAAATTTAAAAATATAATGCTTGTGTATGAATCTGCTCCATGTTTGATGTATGTAAACTATTACATTCTATTGCAGGTTCTTCCAGTATATATTTCAGAATCCGCTCCAAGTGATTATGCAAACTTGCTAGCCACCATTTTTCACCATTCCTACAATTTGGGATTTGCTATAGCGTCAACCATGAATTATTTAGTGGCACCGTCCAATTCGGGGCTTAGGTTGTGTTCTGGACTTTCAGGAGCTTTAGCTCTTGCATCCTTGATGCTATTTGCTACTGCTACTGAAAGTCCACATTATTTTATTGAGATGAAAGACATTGGAAGAGCTGAAAATGCGTTCAAAAAGACTAGAGGTAGACTAATTGTTGCTGAATTTGACAAATTGGTTTCAGAGAGTGAGGGAATTTTATGGTTCCTTGGTTGATCCCTTCAGAGTCCAATATCTACCATATCTATTCATTGCATGTGTTCGGGAAATGTTCATGCAATTGATTGGAGTTTTTGTCCTAAACTTCTTCTCCCCTGTCTTTTTGAATTTTGTTAGTGTGTCTACCTCTGCTTATTTTGTTTTATCCATTGGAGTTGCATATGCTTATTTCATTATGGTGATTGTGGGTGGAGTCTTGGTTGGTCGATACAAACGACGGGTAGTGCTATGTACTTCTGCATCTGTGATGATCTTGACATTATTTATGATATTTGGTCTACTTCGAATGGATGATTATAATGTGGTGGTACCTAGAAGTGGATGTTGTTATTGTCATTTCTGTGGCTTTGTTTTTTTATGTGAGTGGATATGCAGTGATCAGTGGACCCCTAGGATGGTTTAGTGTTACTTTACCTCTGGAGAGCTAATTCTATAGGATCTGCTTTGACATTGATAATTTCTATGTTACTCTTGTTCTCAATGGCCTACTTTGCAGCGCCTTCTATATGTCTCTACAAGGAATATGTAGTTCTCCTTTTCGCCATGCATGCTGTAGCCAAGGAAGCCTTCATTAGTTTTTTAGTTCTAGAAACGAGAGACTTGAGTGAAGAAGAAATGAATGTGAAAGCATGGGGAACACACCGACTTTGGAAGAAGTGCATCTGATGAAGCCTTGCTATATATGCTAGTTTTTATTTTTCTGTCTCTTCTGTATAAACAGTTTGGTTCTTCTAATATGTAAGAGTAAGACTCTCTTTTATGTAAACAGTATTTTCTTAATTCACAAGTTTGGTATTAATATTATTGTCATTGTCATTTTATTTCTTCATGCAAGTCCGTTGAGGTGTCAATGTTAATGCATGTACTGCGAACTTATTTACACTTTGGCTGAATTGTTGACATGTAACAGGAAATATATTAGGTAGTATGGGAGTATACTCCCTCCCTCTCACATGATTGTCTCTGTTGACACCAGGCATGATCTCTGTATGCAAAAATTGAATGCCCTTTGCTACTCCTATTGCAGCAGCTATACGTTGTGTCCAAGTAAGAGTGTTCAAAATGTCCCTCAAAGATCCAGCTCCTTGGTGTGCCATTTGGTACATATTCAAAGACAAAAATTCTGCTGACCCTTGAATCATCCAAATAACACTCAAAGCAGCGTCCCAAAGCACTGACCAAATGGCGATGCCCTGAGTTTTAATATCAACTCTATATGATACATAAAATTTCGAGTGTTGTGGCTTCTTTTCATTTTTAGGCATCTAAAAGCCAGTGTAGTCAAAGGCGAGCCGGGCGGGTGCTCGCCTAGGCGCCCGGGCGAGGCGAGGCGCCACTAAGGCGCCTCAAAGGCTCTAAGGCGAGGCGCCTTTAGTGAGGCGCTCGCCTTTAGAGCCTAGGCAAGCAAGGTGACCGCCTTAAGCCATGAAAAATCTATTGATTGGAAGTATTCCTGTGAATATAGGTACTATGGGTTCATTGGAATCTATTGATTTCTCTATGAACCAACTTTTAGGTCGAATTCCCTCAAGCATGTCAAGTTTGACATTTTAAAATCATTCGAACTTTTCAAACAACAATTTGATTGGGAAAATCCCTTTAGGCACCTTGTTACAGAGTTTTGAGGCATCCAGTTTTATTGGAAACAAACTCTGTGGACCACCACTTACTGATAATTGTACTACAAATGGTGTAAAACCCAACAATGAAAACATAGGGAGTAAAGGTACTCTTGGACTTGAAGTGGATTGGTTCTATGTGAGCATTGCACTTGGCTTTGTGGTTGGTTTTTTGGGTGTATGCTGTCCTTTACTAATGAACAAGCAATGGAGAATTATCTACTTTCAATTCCTAGATCACATGGGGAATAGTCTTAGGGGTGTTGTTTCTTTGTAAGTAAATGTTGTAAGATTCTTCATATTTTAGTGCAAATGTCATGTGATAATGTTAATCAATGTTTTGATGATGTCTGTAACATCTAGGTGTTAGTTAATACACTCCACTAGCATATATGAATAAGGTGTTTCTTCCTATGGACAACAAAGGCAATCCAATTTGTAGTTTCATTTAATCCCTGTAGATTAATATTGTAAAATCAAACTTTAGTTTGTACAAGCAATGGATTCAATAAAAGTAGTATACTATACCTACTTAACAAAAAACAAAAGTAGTATGCTATACCTTGAAATTACTCCTAGGCTTTGTTTCTGTTACTTTAAACAAATGTTTATCATGAGTTTCAGCAGTGCTTTCGTTGAGTTCATGGGTTTAACACATTTTTGGAAACTAAATTGGGATTGGCCATATGCAAGTTTAACACATTTTTGGTTCCCTATTTAGGTGGACAATTTCTCAAACATCATATTGAAAATGAACATTAAATTTGCAACTTGCAAGTCAAGCTGAATAGTGTCCAGTGGAATACTTTCTCGCACTTGCAAGAAAGATTGTAGTACATGAAACATTATTTGTGAGCAAACCATCAATAGCTGGTTTTGGCTAAAAACCTGATTACCCATACGCTTATGTTGTTGCCTGCTATTAAACATGTAAAGGTTCTTTTGAACACAATTCTTCCTTATTGCTTCATCATATCTGTATCTTTCATAATTGTTGTGTTTCTCTTGGTATAGTTTTCTCTGTAATACCCTACAATTCCAACCTATGCAAAGGTGCTCCAATCTAACTTGCAATGAGAAAGAAAAATGTGCCCTTCTAAGTTTAAAATTTCTTACAAGTCCTTTAAATAGGCTCTTGTCTTTGTCTGTTCAAGATTGCTGAAGAGGGATTGGAATCTGATGTGACACGTAAGTGGAAATCGGGTTGAGCTCCACCTATAAATTAATATTCTGCTGATGAATGATGAATATAGATTACCGTTATGTTGAAAGATTAATCCTTTTTTACTGGAGCTAAAACTACTAAATAAATTGAGTTAATTATTCTACTGGTGAGGGCATCCAAGCTATTTTGGTTACTCTGGAGAGAATTAGACATCTTGACCTCTCCTTTGCAGGATTTGGAGTATTCATTTCTCAGGAGCTTAGAACCCTATCACAGCTTTACTTTCTTAATCTACAGGAAAATGATCTTTATTTGGATGGTCTAGTATTGGTTTATTGTCTTTCTTACCTGCAATATTTTTACCAATTGGTGTCAACTGTCATAGGGAAAAAGAAAAAGGCTACAGGTAATTTGTGGTTCTCTTGTCTCACTTTCTTGTATGATTTGCAGTCCAGATTATCTTATATGGCAGCTAAACTTTATTATTTAAAATTTCAATTAGGATGTGCTGAGACAAGGGCTAATTAAAACTTAAAGTGGATTGGGCATTGTTAGGAAGTCAATTCAACTGTATGGTCCTTTTCAACTAGAGCTTATATCAATGCTGTAAGATCATATTGTAATTACAGATCAAAAGACTCTTTTTCCTTCCAATTTTCTCCAGAAACAAAAGCATTTTTGTTTTATTAGCTGAATGGGAACAGAATATAATTGAAGCTTTGTTTTCACTTCAATTTTATTACCATGATCACTCATAGAAATGACGTCTTATAGGTCTAAAGAATGCAACAAAACATGTTCATCTCATTTCAGCTTCGTCTTGAAATAATTTTAAACATGTCCTCGTGGCACTTATTACTAGGTATGTGTGATTATACATGAATGTAGACATGTCTGATTCTTGCTAGCCTTGTAATAATTATTTCCTTATTGCCTTGCTGGGCAGATCAAAGGATTAGAGGATTCAGAAATTACACAACGATTAAAGGGCCTTCCTTTTCTCATTGCTGCCTAATCACACATTCCTTGCTAAAAATGTACCCTTCTCTCCAAGCCAAGGATGACATGTGGAATCAAATCAGAATATGGTGTTATCAAAAGAAATATTTATATATATATATATATATATTTTTTTTTTTTTGCCGCACCTTTCTTCTTCTGTTTTTCTGTGTTTTGGGATCAACTTATATTCTATAGGCCAATTAGCTTCTCACATCTATGTGGTATACAATCCAGATTGTAAATATCCTGCATTATTAGTTATCCTTTTATCATTTGCTGTCTTTGTCAAAATTATGTGGCTGTTATTGACCTTTCTTCTCGGATTTATGGATATTTTGCCAATATTTTGGTAAATATTTGGAATTTATAAAATTACATGTGTTTGATAATGAATCATAAATTAACATTTTTAATTTTTATGTGTTATATCTTGCATATACTATTCGGACTTTAGATGGTTTTGATGTGGGTTGTGCCATCATATGCCAGATGACACAGTGGGTCGGACAACAAATGACTTTAGCATGAAAGCAACATGACTAATCTGTTAATCCAATTCATATTTCAATTATTTTACTTTTCTTAATTGAATTACAGATAAGATTTATGAGGGAGCTTGGTTGGTGGGTCACCATCGAACTAAAAGATTTATTTTGATACTTAACTTTGTATTCAAGGCATCAACACCCTATACAGGTACTACAGAACATTGTAGCAAATCAAATGCACGTTCGGAAAAAAGAAGCCAAATATACATAATAATTGTTATGTTTATTCTTTATTTTTAGTAAGTGTTTTCTTTTCTTTTTTTTGTTAAAACAAATTCACCAAATTCTAAAATTTTATTTTTTCTAATGTTTATACATAATAATTGACCCCAATGATAGGCCAAGTCCGTAGATGATTGTGTCTCTAATCTTATTAACATGAATCCAATAATCTACTGTCCTTACTTAACTTTTTAAGTTGCCTTCCTATTAAGCCCATACTCTAACAAATACTTTGTTTTGGGCTCTTTGGGCTATTATCCACTATTCTTGGTGGGCCGTGGTTCAGAACGAGTTCTTACAATTGGCGTCATCTGTGGGAAATTAAGGGAAGCGCTTACAGTTTAAACCAGCCATGGTGGGTTCTGGACCAAACCGAGAAGAATCAATGGGATCTCAACGTGAGGACAAGTTTGTTAACCTTGAAAGAAGGAGAGATCATGAGGTAAGTGTGCACACGACCCACACTAGTAGGAGTCACTCTAGAACTGGGAGCCATATTTTGCATGGGGAAGAAACTAGGAACCTCAAATTGGAGATAGACCACTTGCGCAGAAAATTATGTCATAAACAGAGAGCAACATCTCCTTCAAGCTCAGGATCTGAATCAGGGGGAGATGGTAGTTACAAACCAAGGTCTAGAACACCTCTCAGCGAATCGTTCACGGTGGGATAGGGAGGAACTATATTACAAGAAGAGGGATAAGAGCCCGACCCCTAGGAGCATGGTGAATGATGCGATAAGTAAAGCCTTGTGACAAATTTCCAAATCGCCATTTACATGTAGAATCAACAAGGCTAAGCTCCCTCATCGATTTACACAACCCACTTTTACAATTTACAATGGGAGGACCGACCCAGTCAAACATGTCAGTCATTTCAATCAATGGATGGCTATTCACTCTAGGAATGAAGCTTTGATGTGCAAGGTTTTTCCCTCTAGTCTAGGACCTGTTGTGATGCGGTGGTTTGATGGGCTTGAAGAAAGTTCAATTAGCTCTTTTCAAGAGCTCACAAGGGCTTTCGGTGCCCGATTTGTTACATGCAGCAGGGTTCCTCGTCCCTTAGATTCCTTGTTATCTATGGCAATGAGAGAGGATAAAATACTGAAAACCTACTCGGATAGATACTGGGAAACATTTAATGAGATAGATGGAGATTTTGAGGATGTCACAATCAGGACATTCAAGGTCGGCTTCCCCACCAAGCATGAACTGAGAAAATCCTTAACAATGAAGCCTGCACAGAGTATGCACCAACTTATGGATTGGATTAACGAGCACAAACGTGTCGAGGAGGATCAGCAGTAAGGGAAGGGGAAGGCAAAAATTGTTCCCCTTGATCGAAGAGATATTAGGTCCGAGAGATATAACCACAACCGACCTATGAGGGATTTTGCTGGGCAAACTGGGAATTCTGGTGCGTAGGTGGTCAGTTTAGTGTTCAAGAAGCTCGTCCATCAGATTCTTGAGAAGATTAAGCTTGAGTCATACTTCAAATGGCTAAAAAAAATGGAGGGTGACCTTGCTAGATGCAATCACAATCTTTATTGCTAGTATCATCAGGATCGCGGACATACTACCAAGGATTGTAGAACTCTTCATGATTATTTGGAGCAATTGGTCAAGGTGGGGAAGTTAAGGCAATTTATGCATCAACCTTCAGGGTAAGGAAATCAAGTTGGCTCAGCGTATCAGTGAGAGTCTATCTCTAGACCATCCTTGGGTACAATCAATGTTATTTTTGCAGCCCTAGGTCAAATCAGGGGATCCCCTTATGGGGTTATGTCCATAGCAAGGCCGGACACTGAGTGCTTGATTCTTGAGTCTAAGCAAGGGAGATTGGAAGTCCGACCCGCTTTGAGCTTCTTTGATGAAGATAAGGTTGGAATTTATCAACCGCATGACGATGCCTTAGTGGTAACCCTTCGAATCGGGGGATATGATGTCAGGAGGGTATTGGTAGACCAGGGTAGTGGAGTAGAGATTATGTACCCTGACCTTTACCGTGGGCTTAATCTGAAACCTAAAGATTTAGATAGTTATGATTCCCCTCTAGTGAGGTCTGATGGGAAGACGGTCATTCCCAAGGGCCTGATCAAATTGCCTGTTTAGACAGGGTCAAGGATGGTTGAAGTTAGTTTCATTGTGGTGGATGCTTATTCACCCTATATTGCTATTTTGGCGAGACCATGGCTCTATGCTATGGGTGCCATTTCTTTGACTTTGCATTTGAAGGTGAAGTACCCTTTAGAGGGGCAGGTTGGGGAGTTGGTTGAAAGTCAGGCTATGGCTAGGCAATGCCTGGCCGCTGCTGTTGGGCATCAGTCCAAGGTGGGCACCTCGGATATTCGAGAAAAAGCCTTGTAGCAGTTAGTAGGAGTAGTTAAACTCCTAGGTTTTGGGAATGAGGAGGTAAGGTGTGAAGAGCTAGAGAGGGTTACTACGGACACCGATGCTAATAAGTATTTCCAAGTTAGGGTTCAGCTGCCTCTTCGGGAGAAGGAGTTATTGCTTTTTCTTAGAAAAAATGTCAATGTTTTTGCTTGGAGTGCCTATGAAGCTCCAGGGGTTGATCCAGACTTCATTTGTCATCATCTTAATGTGAACCCAACAACTGTCTCTAAGAAGCAACCACCTCAGCACTCCTCTAAAGAGCATGCCGAGGCTGTTAAGGAGGAAGTGAATAAACTTAAGCATACAGGGGAAATCAAGGAGGTCTTCTATCCAGAATGGCTGGCTAATACAATGGTGGTGAAGTAAGGTAGCTACTAAGCACTTAGTTGATTTGGGAAGTGTATTTGAGATACTAAGGAAGCATAAGTTGCGTCTTAACGCTTCAAAATGTTCCTTTGGCGTTAGTTCCAGCAAGTTTTTGGGATATATGATTATGCATCGGGGTATAGAGGTTAATCCTGATCAAATTAGAGCAATAAATGACTCGCAACCTCCTCGGAATCCTAAAGAGGTGCAGAAGTTGACTGGAATGACTGCTGCCCTAAATAGGTTTATCTCATGGTCAGTAGATAGATGTAGACCATTCTTCCAGCTTCTACATAAGTGGAAGGAATTTGAGTGGATTGAAGAATGCAACCTTGTTTTCCAGCAATTAAAGGAGTACCTATCCCGACCACCTAGTTTGTCCAGGCCAGAAAAGGAGGAAGTCCTTTTTGCTTATATTGCAGTAACATGCTATGTTGTGAGTTTAGTTTTGGTAAGGATGGAGGATGGGGTGCAGAGGCCTGTCTACTATGTGAGTAAGTCATTGTAAGAAGTAGAGGTTCGTTACTTACCACTGGAGAAAGCCATTTTGGCCATAGTACATGCTTTGAGAAAGCTCCCTTACTATTTTTAGGCGCACACTGTGGTAGTCCTCACTCAACTCCCTTTGCAATCATTCCATTGAAAATTTGATTATACGGGAAGAATTGCTAAGTGGGGAACAATTTTGGGAGCATTTGACATAAAATATATGCCTCGTACTGCTATTAAAGGATAGGTGCTTGTAGATCTAGTGGCAGAATTTACCGAATACCCTGGAACACATGTTACCAAGTAGGGCAAGTTAGCTGGGGTCCAAGTTATAGCAGTTGCTGTCCGCGAACACCCAGTTTGGAATCTTTATGTAAATGGAGCAGCTAACCAAAGGGGGTCTGGAGTTGGGATAGTGATAGTATCCCCAGAAGGAATCACTATTGAAAAATCTTTGAGGTTAGGCTTTTTAGTCACTAATAATGAGGCCAAGTATGAAGCCTTGTTAACAGGGATAGTTATGGCGAAGAAACTGGGTGGTATAGTTGTAGAAATCTTTTCAGACTCGAGGTTGGTTGTCGGGCAAGTTAAGGGCGAGCTGGAAGCTAGGGATCATAGAATGCAAGAGTATCTTGGTAAAGCTTTACGATTGCAGTCTGACTTTGAGTTTTCTCTATACAATAGGTCTCGAGAAGCAAAAATACTTATGCAAACTCTCTGGTGACCTTGGCAACTACTTCAGAGCATGGCCTTCCTCGGGTCATCCTCTTGCCAAGGTGGGACTGACGGGGGTTAGGATACACCAGATAAGGGTTGGTCCAAGTTGGATGGACCCCATAGTTGCATATTTGAAAAAGGGAACGCTACCTACTAAGAAAGGAGAGACAGAGAAAATATGGAGAAAAGCTCTCCTTTTTGGTTATCCGAGGAGCAGAAATTGTACAAACGCTCCTTCTTAGGGCCATATTTACTTTGTGTTCACCCTGAAGCAGTTGAGCTGGTGTTGGAAGAACTGCATGAAGGAATTTGTGGTAGTCATACAGGGGAAATGTCATTATCATATAGGGCCCTTACTCAGGGATACTAGTGGCTGAGTATGGAGAAAGAAGCTCAAGATTACGTTAGGAAGTGTGATCAATGCTAGAGGTTTGTCCCAAGCATTCATCAGCCTGGGGGTATGCTAAATCCCCTTTCTAGTTCGTGGTCGTTTGCCTAGTGGGGCTTAGACATTGTAGGACCTTTTCTTAGATCAGTGGGAAACCGAAGATGGCTACTCGTTGGGACAGATTACTTCATGAAGTGGGTTGAGGCTAAGCCATTGTCCAATATCAGGGATGTTGATGCAAGAAGGTTTGTCTGAAAGAACATTGTTACTAGATTTGGGATTCATTATTTCGAACAATGGACTCCAATTTGATAGCAAGGCTTTTAGGAGGTACTGTGGTGAGTTGGGCATCAGGAATAGGTACTCAACCCGGCCTATCCACAATGGAATGGGAAAGTTGAAGTGGTTAATAAGGTCATAGTTAACGGGCTGAAGAAGAGGTTGGATGAAGCTAAGGGCAGGTAGGTAGATAAGCTCCCACATATTCTTTGGACATATCGAACTACTCGTCATTCAACTAGGGAAACCCCGTTTTCCATGACCTATGGTTTCGAGGCCGTGATTCCTTTGGAGACAAGATTTTCGACATTAAGGACAAGCTTATTCGGTCTCGACGACAACGATCAATTACTTTGGGAGAGTCTAGATGTAGTTGATGAACAGAGAGAAGTGGCTATAGTCCAATTAGCACATTATCAGCAAAAGCTTAAATAAGGGTATGATATGGGGGTGAAAGTCAGACCATTAGCATTAGGGGATTTGGTATTGAAAAAAGTTGTAGGAACTGCAAAGAACCCATCTTGGGGAAAATTAGGGCCTAATTAGGAAGGGCCATATCGCGTTACTTTAGTCATTGAGATAGGTGCTTATTTTTTGGAAGATCTAAATGAAAATGTTGTACCACGTCTGTGGAATGTAAATAATTTTTGAATGTACTATTATAAATGAATGGTATTATGGCCATCTTTCGTTTCAGTCACTATGGTGGTCATTGTTTAGTTGATCCATTATTGAGAATTCTTTTTGCCTAGTTGAGTATTAAACAGAACATCGGTCATGCCTGGCTCCTCAGACCACATGCCTTGGGTAAATTAATACTATTTATTTTTCTAAGTATTAAGCAGAACTTCGGTCATACTTGGCTCCTTGGACCACATGCATTGGGTAATTTAATACTATTTTCTCTAAGTATTAAACAGAACCTCGGTCATGCCTGGCTCCTTGGACCATATGCCTTTGGTAAATTGATACTATTTATTTCTCTAAGTATGAAACAAAACCTCAACCATGCCTAGCTCCTCGGACCACATGCCTTGGGTAAATTAATACTGTTTATTTCTTTAAGTATTAAACAGAATCTCGGCCATGCCTGGCTCCTCGGACCACATGCCTTGGGTAAATTAATACAATTTGTTTCTCTAAGTATTAAACAGGACCTCGACCATGCATGGCTCATCGGACTATATACCTCAGGTACATTAACACCATTTATTTGATTAAGTATTTCTTTGATTCAACGTTTTGTTTTGTGTAAGCATATTGAATTGAAAGTGGGTTTTTAATAGTGTAAGTTATGCTTTGCTTTGGAAAATAAATATTCTAAAAATTAAAAAAATATAATAGTGGTACACACTTGAAATAAACTAAAACTTATTATTGAGTTTTTCATTAATAAAAAAAAGGGAGTACATTTATAATAACAAAAAAAAAAAAAAAAAAAACAAAACAAAGAGTGAAACAAAAGAGGACTGGCACAGTAGTATCCTAATTGCCTGTAGATGGTGCTGGATTGGCCTTGGCTATTGGTGGAGGCTTGGAAGGCTTAGTTTCTTTGTCTTTAGCAACCGCTTTCTCCTTAAAAGCCTCCTTCTCCCTACTAACCTCTTTTTCCTTAGAGGGTGCCTTAGTAGGCTCAGAGATGACTTTGGAGATACCAGTGTTAGCAGGTTGAGTAGCATCAGAGGCTTTAGGGGTAGTGGTAACTTGGGAGCTTGGCTGAACAGTGTTAGAGGCTTTGGGAGCAGTGGTCACTTGGGAGCTTGGCTGGGCTGCTATTCTCAGCGCAAGAGGGTAAAAGATATTCTCTGTTTTCCTCAGGTCCGAGGAAGCGTCCACTCTAGATAGGTTTAGTTCCTTGGTCCATACCTAAAGGCAGTAACCTCGGCAAACTCTGGTGACTTGGGCTCTTAGGGTGTCTTCTGTCTCTTTTACTCTGATGTCATAACCGGATTGCTCGGCCTGAACAAGAGCCTACTCTTTCTTATCCAACTTTGCTTTCTGAGCTTCTATCTGCCCTCGAGCAATGGCCAGTTGCTCTTCAACTCTGCGAAGCTGCTAACACTGGTCTTTAGCCTATTTCTTAGCGCCAGTTAGAGTGGCCTCAGCACTCTTTTTTTCTCTATCCGCATCGGTTAGCTTAGTGCCGAGGTCTTTAATTTTCTTTTTGGCCAAGACCAGAGTCTTGACAGCAAATACTCGGCGTGCCTCCTCATCTTTAAACCGAGCACGGGCGCGATCCACCCATTCCTCAGTGATATTTGTTGTTTGAATTGTCTGAAAGAAAACAACAAGGTAAGGTATGGTTAAGAAATAAATATTTTTTAAGTAGTAAAAAAAAAACAACATATGTATATATGATACAAAAAATTGGTCGAGGTACGTACCATGGCCAGATCCCTCTTCAGGGTCAAGAAGACCTCATGCTTTTTTAGGGTCCTTAGGTTAGCCATGTCCTATGGCAGCAGCAGGGGTTGTTCCAGAGCATCAACTACATAACCTGCCTTCTCTTTTTGAAAATCTCTAATGGAAGAGTCCAACGAGAGTGGGGCTCCATCCAACTCAATTGAAGGGTTCCAAATTGGAACCCTAGGGCGACGATTTGAGACCACCTCTGTGCCCGAACCCTCCGCCACCTTATTTTTTTGTGCCCTTTTGATAAAATTTTCTCCTTTCTAGGGCTCTAAGTCTTTAAGATGAGCAACTGCACCCTCCTCTGATACTTCTTTTCCCTTTTTCTCTTTTTCTTTGGTTGTTCAGAAGGGGAAGTATGGGTAGGGAGGGGAGTTGAGGGTCGAGGTTGGACGGCTACCTCGAGTATAGACCCTCCTGTATGTGACTGCAGGAGCTCAAGGATACTTGTGTTCTTCTTATGTTGGAGCACCATGGCTTCTAGTATATCGGCTGACTCTTGTTTGCTGCTAATTTGGGTGGAGGGTAGAGGCCTGGAAAAAGTGCCTGTAAATTCTGAGGGATGTGATCAGTTAAAGACTTCGAAGTCTTCTTCTGAGTCTACCACCTCAATCAATCTGACTGTTTCTTCCTCTGGCACTGGAGTCATCTCTTCCTCGGCTATGCGTTGGGTGGGCAGCTTAGCTTGATGGGTACCTTCAGGGGGAGGATCGGTGAGGAACCCAGGCACCACAACGTTGATTTGGCACAGCCGAGGATCTTTCGCCTTGATGACGTTCTTAAGGGACTGAAAGTTGGATGAGATTGGCTTGTACCTAAGGATAACATGGGCAGCACGTAGTTGGCCGTCTGTGTGAAGGAAGATCTCGGACTGAAGAATTCTATTGAGATCTGCTTTGTTAACTAGACTGATTAGGGGCTGTAAAATTCTTATCTGCAGAGACCTACAAACAAAAGTATGATTAGAGAAGGGATAAGTAATAACACTTATGAAATAAAGAGAGAAAGGGGCTATGAAATTAAAGTTGTCACTATTGGAAGGAGAACGAGTGGGGTACTCAAGCCTAGAACATCCCACCTGGCATCCCATCCCGCGTCGGACAGTGTAAACCATCATGCCATTCACTCGAGACGATCAAGAAATCCTAGTCTAAGCCCTTGTTGAATTCGGGGAGGCACAGAATGAGTCTGACCGAGGGGACCCTAGTTTTGAGGTAGAACCCGGTGTCCTTCAGGTATTGGCAATTGTATATCCAATTAACATCATGGTGGGTAAGGTTCACCCCCATTTTTTGGTTAAGGGCATCAACACTACCTAGTATCCTAAACAAATTGGGAGAACACTGAGTTGGGCAAAGTCTATGGGCAATTAAAAAATCCCTAGTTACCTCCCCATAGGGATGCGCATCCCTCCTTTTATAAAAGCTATCATAGGGATCACTACAGCCCCTTCTGGTCTAAGAGAATGCCAATCCCCTAAAAGGCAATGCTTTATGTGAACCCTAGGTGGTATATTATATCAAGTTTTAAAGGCTTCTATGCCCTCGGGAGTATCTACCAAACTAGCAAACCAGCCCGTCTAGGAAGAAAAGGAAAAAGTTGCTAAAGAATAAGGAAAAGAGTTGTAGGCCGAGGAAGAACAGGAACCTAAAGTTGATATACGAACTAAATGGAACTTACTAAGAAGTATGAGAAGAGTACCTCAAACTGCTTCTTTGAAGGATTGAAGATTCAAGAAATGGAAGAAATGGCAAAGTGAGCGGGAAAATTTCCGCTCGAATTCCCATGGAAAATCTCTACCGTAGGATTCTCATCACACCGAAGAACGTGGGGGACAGAGCACTATATGAAGCAATTAATGGGGTGTCGTGGATGTCGAAGCGTCAGGAGTGTGTTCAGGGCAGGTGAAAAGACGTTGTCACGTAGGAATGTTCATTGAGTGTGTGAAGTTTGGAAGCAAAAATCAAAACCCCACTTTCCTTAAGAGAGAAAAAAAAGTGGTGTTTTGAGGGGCTATTGTGAGGATAAACGAGCCGAGCAAGAGCGTTAGGCTGTGGGCTATGCCCGAGGACATATAGGAGCCCGAGGATGATCGAAAGGTTTGATAAGTATTGGGGTCAATGAGCCGAGGACAAGGAAAGATAATAACAAACTAGTGGTAGCCCCTGAGGAGCGGAGCTTCCTCGGGAAAGCATTGAGGAAGGTTGGAACCCGGCCACCTTGGGAATGCTGTGCAAAAGGTAACCATTCTTTTGAGGATAAGCTTTAGGGGAAGAAGCCAACAATAAAGGAAGAAATATCTAGGAAGAAGGTTGCTACCACCACATTAAATGCTCTGCACCTAACCAATTGGCCGCATTTATGTGAAAATGACACCTGAATAGTGGTATCTCAGTTTACAGCTATTCACAAAGCTTCTAGGAGGTTTGGATGGGACAAGCATCCAATAGATCACCTATAAAATCAACAAGTGGAAGGCTAGGATGAAGAATGATAGGACTATATAAGGAAAAGGCCCCCATAAAAAATGGGGCATGTAATCTGGAGGAAGAGGGAAAAAGAAAAAAGCAAATTGTATTCATATATTCTTGAGTTATTATAAGAACACTTGATCCTCGAACATGGCCAAGAAGTGTACTTTCTTTTAAATTGTGTCTCTAATCTTATTAACATGAATCCAATCATCTACGGTCCTTACTTAACTTGTTAAGTTGCCTTCCTATTAAGCCCATACTCTAACAAATACTTTGTTTTGGGTTCTTTGGGCTATTATCCACTATTCTTGGTGGGTTGTGGTTCAAAATGAGTTCTTACAGCTATACATATACATACATATATATATATATATGTGTGTGTGTGCGCGCGCGCGCGCGCGCTCACGTGCGTACTTGTTGAAGTAGACGAAAAAGTTTCAGTGGGCTTAATGTAAAGTTTGGCTGACCACTTAAATATTAAGGCTGTGTTTGTTTTGGCTTCAAATTACTTCTGGAAATGCTTTTCCGTAAAACTTGAGTGTTTGGTTGAACTAGTAAATTCAGTCAAAATAATCCAAAACACCCGTAAAATCATTTTCGTTCATATTTTCACTTCAAACCATTTCCACTCCTCACACAACACGGTCTGAGCTCTCTCACAGCAGCGCACTCCTCACAGCAGCACAAGCTCTCACACGTACTCCTCACAGCAGCGCACTCCTCACAACGCACTCCACACGCACTCCTCACAACTCTACCCACAGTCCGACGAGCGCCAAACGCAGACCCACGGTGAGTTTCCTTTCCATTTCTCAGTCCCGATCCGACCTACGATGAGTGAGTTTCCATTTCTCAGTCCTGATCCGACCCACGGTGAGTGAGTTTCCATTTCTCAGTCCCGATCCGACCCACGGTGAGTGAGTTTCTCAGTTTGATCCACACACTTCCGTAAAAAACAAATTCCATTTTTCGTAAAATGTTTGACCGAACCAAACATGGGAATTGATTTTCCGTAAAACGGAAAGCATTTTCCGTAAAATTTTTGAACGAACCAAACACCGGAATTGATTTTCCGTAAAACGAATTCTGAGGCAACCAAACAGCCTGAATACATTTTCCTTTCCAGAAAATAGCATTTCTGGAAAACTTTTATTTTTTGGAAAATATTTTACATGAGCCAAACACAGCCTAAAGCTTCATATACTATCTCCTCCAAAAAATTTCTTTATTCCTCCTTTTTATTCCTTTTATTTTACAATATTTTACAAAACATTATCAGCACGGAGTTCTAGCTAGACTCAAAAAAGGAGTTGCCATCATTTTGCCTCTTGAAGTGAAAGGTTAAATTTACATAATAAAAGAGTTCTAGCTAGACTCAAAAATCCATTTAGATAATGCTGGTAAATTTACATCTCAAGCATTTAATGACTACTACATTTTAATTAGAATTGATTTAGAACACCCTGTTGTGCGCACGTGCACACACACTCAAAATGGTCTAGCAAAAGCACTTATCGAAAGACTTCAAATGCTTGTTCGTCCCTTACTCATGAAAACAAAACTACCTATTTCTACTTGGGGACATGCCATATTACATGCAGCATTATTAGTTAACATTAGACCAACTGCTTACTGAGAATAGCTTAATTTTGCATATTTATATCATTATTAGAAAGCATTATCATACTTATTTTGAGTTAATTCATGCATTTTATAGTTGATTTTGAAATAATGCTGAATAATCAATGTTGTGCTTAATTAAATTTTAATGTGTGAATTTGTCTTTTGTAGGATAATGAAATTAAATAAGTGGATTTGTGCAAAGAAGAAAGGTAATGGACTTTAATTTTACAAGGGCCATGATGAAGTTAAAGAAGGCCAACCCAATTAAATTCAAGTCTAATTGGAGCAGGTAATCAAAGGAAATTTGCACCTAATCCAAGTCCAATTCGGAATAGGATTCCAGCTTGCGCACCAGTTAGTATTTGGAGCATAACGTTCATCTCAGATGTCCAATCGAGATGATTCAAGTTGGGCTGGAAAGCTAACTTAAAGGGCTACAACTTTTTAGTTTACCAAAATTCCTAATCCTGAAGTTAAATGGGCCAAACACGTCGGTTAAGTGAAGCCTAAAAACCTAGGATTTTCTCCAAACGGGAATTCAACTTGTAATAGGATTCCTTGACCTATTTAAAGGCTCTTTAGGGCAAAACTCAAAAGAGAGCTGCTGTAGAACATAATTTAGGTTTTCTTAAATTTTCTTTACAGTTTTTAGAGTTTTATTTGTGTTATGGCTTGCTAGAAGCCTTGCTAAGGCAAGGGGTGAATCCCAACCGTTTATTGGTATGTTCTTAACAATTATTTATTGGTTTTAATGCTTATGTTTTTATGTTTTTGATTGTTTTACTCATCTAGAAAAGTGTTTAGTTCTGTATAATCCTTTGATTTATCGTAGACTCCAGGCACATTAAATGCTTAGTATTCCCTGCGAACTAATTCACTAGTTTTGTTTTACCTAAAATCAATCAATTGCATGAAACTAACTTAGACAATTAATTCTTGAGGTTTTATTATTAAATCATCCGACTAAGATCATCCTTCGTATGAATTTTAGTTGAGTTATAAAATAAATATTGTTAAGACTACCAATAGATGTGTTGCGCGTGGATCCCTAAACCTTAACGCCTTAATATATTGTTATTTTCTCTCAATTTGAATTACCTTTACTAAACTATCAAAAATCTCTTCAGTTAAACTTTATTATTTTAGTTTTATTCTCTTGTGGTTTGCTAATCAATTCCCTTTTCCTTGTGGATTCGACCTCGGACTTTCCGAGTTATTACTTCGTGACTATCTTGCACTTGGGAGCATTATTTAAGTCGCAACACTTACCATAAATATTAACCAATGCAACTTGTTTGTGGTCAAAAACCAAAAATCTTTCACCTTCAGACTTTTGGTTGTGCTGTATATGTTCCCATTGCACCTCCACAACGCACTAAAATGGTCCTCAACGTAAACTTGGAATTTATGTTGGCTTTGATTCTTCATCTATTATTAGATATCTTAAACCTTTAACTGGTGAGATTTTTACTGCTTGCTTTAATGATTGTCATTTTGATGAAACAGTTTTCCCACTATTAGGGGGAGAGAAGTCGTTGCCTGAAACACGATGAGAGATAATTTAGAATGATTTAGCATTATCTCATCTTGATCCTCATATGAATCAATGTGAACTTGAAGTTTAGAGGGTCATTCATTTGTAAGGTATTTCAAATCAATCATCGGATGTATTCACCGACAATAAGAAAATTGTGAAATCTTACATTCTAGGTGCTAATACTCCAACAAGAATTGAAATCCCTAAGGAACAAAAAATTAATATAGTAGTGAATGAATCTAAACCACATCTGAAACGTGGGAGACTAGTCGATTATAAATATAAAATTCCTCGAAGGAGAAAAATACAAGAAAATCAAGTTGCAACCCTTGAAGCAAGTATTCCCATTAAAAGGCAATAGAATGAATTGATCAATCTCAAATTCATGAACAAAAATTTCTTGAAAGTGAAGCTTCTAAAAGGGATCCTTCTGAAGAGGAGTCCGCTGAAGGATTATCCTTTAAACAGGATCAGATACCTGAAAATAATGAAATCTCAATACATTATGTAAATACAGGGGATATATGGGACAGAAATAAAATCGTCTCAACAACATATTTTCATTTAAAGTTGCCCTTGACATTACTAGAAGTGATGATCATGAAATGGAACCATGATCCTTCGAAGAATGTCTACGTAGAAATGATTGGCCAAAATGGTTAGAAGCAACTCAGGCAAAATTAAATTCACTAGTAAAACGTGAAGTATTTGGGCATGTAGAACAAACACCTGAGAGTGTATTGCCCTTCGGATATAAATGGGTATTTGTACAAAAACATAAAAGGAAAAATGAAATTATGAGGTACAAAGCATGACTTACAGCACAAGAGACCTAACATTGATTATGATGAAACATATGCTCCTGTAATGAATGCAATTACATTCAAAATCCTGATCAACTTGGTAATTACAAAAAATTTAGATATGCATTTAATGAATGTGGTCACAGCATATAATGATATATACATGAAAATCCCTGAAGGGTATAAAATGCCTGAAGCATATAACTCCACATCTTGAAACATGTATTCAATCAATTTACTAGCAAGATAGTAAATTTAAAGCAATTCGGACGCATGTGGTACAATCACCTCAGTGAATATTTATTGAAAGAAGGATTTCAGAATAATCCAATTTGTCCATGAGTTTTCATTAAAAGATCATAATCAAGATTTGCAATTATTGCAGTATATGTTGATGATTTAAATTTTGTGGGAACTCTTGAAGAACTCACAAAAACTGCAAATTATTTAAAGAATGAGTTTGAGATGAAAGAACTCGGTAAGACAAAATTATTTCTTGGACTGTAAATTGAAAATCTTCCTAATGGAATTCTTGTTCATCAGTCAACATACACAGAAAAGGTCATAAGGCAATTTTTCATGGACAAAGCTCACCCTTGGAGCACTTCAATGGTGAATAGATTGCTTGATGTCAAAAAAGACCCTTTTCATCCTCGAGAAGATGATGAAGAAAGTTTTGGTCCTCAAGTGCCATATCTTAGTGCAATTGGTGCTTTAATGTACCTTGTGAATTGCACAAGGCTCGGCATAGTATTTTCAATCAATTTACTAGCAAGATATGGTTTTGCACCCACTTAAAGACATTCGAATGTGTTAGGACATATGTGAATCATGTTAGGAACATATGTCAATGTAGAATTGACTAATCATTTGACAAAATGCACTTTACTTGTAATTGGGTAGATCTAGAATGTGTTTAATACTTCAAGGAACAAGGTTTCAAGTCCAAGTGTTAAAGCCATGCAAATCTGTCCAAGAATCAAGTGAAGAAGTGCTGGGTTTTAAAACTCGACAGCTAGCTCGACAAATAGCATCTATTGAGGTTTAAAAGGCAGCTTTTGGCTGATACTCGACAGCTGCTCGATAAATACCCTATCTATCAAGATTTAAGAAAATCATATTTTCAGATCTAATTTCACTCCAATCTGTGTATACATGTTTAAACTTTCTTTTCTCACAACCCTAAACATATATAATGATTATTTTAAGGGCCGTCACAGCTAATGCAAGTGAGTGCAACTTGATGCAAAGGTTTTTCACAAGCATATTGTGACCGGAGACAATTTGCTCTAGTTCATCTTTCTTTTCAAGAAACTGCTACATTTATACACCGTAGGGTTTTGTACCCAAGGAGCTTTGTGATCTTCATCGTGTTGATGAACTGAAGAACTTTGCAGCCAACATCCTTCTCAAGTTGGTGGTTAGTCACGTACTGGGAGCCGTGCATTGAAAAGGAGAGATTGTCACTACAGAACAAGTCCAATTGGGTATTGGGGTAAGGGTTCAACTGTAGGTTGGTATAAGGTACTGGGATTCCTTTACTTGTAACCGCTTGTTGTGATAATAGTAGATTCTCGGGAATGGTGACCTTAAAATCACCCAATGGGGTTTTTGCCTTGGAGGTTTTCCCCATTCGTAAACAAATCACCGTGTCAACTTTATTTTCCACTGCATATTAACTTAGTTGGTGATTTGTTTGTGCTACCATGTGTATTGCATGTTAATCAGATTAATTAATTAACTAGGCTAATTAATTGGTTAATTCATCACAATAGGTCAATACATCTTGGCCTATTAAGTGGTATTAGAGCAGGCACACTCTGATTAGGGTTAATTTTTGCTGTGTGATCCATTGACCCCTATTGTCATGAATAGAGGACAATCTTTAGTTATACCTCCTTTATTTGATGACACTAACTATGCATACTGGAAAGTATGCATAAGAGCTTTCTTGCAGTCATTAGATGAAAAAGTGTGGCAAGCTGTGGAGATAAGCTGGACCAAGCCAAAGGAAGCGCCGACCAATTGGGATGATGCTAAGATCATGGCGGCTAACTTCAACAACAGGGCATTGAATGCCTTATTCAGTGCAATCACAAATAAGGATGTTGGAATCCTAAATGCCTTCACTGCTACTATAAATCCTATTGAGGGGATTGTTGAAGATGTGGATGAAGAAGAGGACTTGGTGGAGTCTAAATTTGAGAAGATGGATGAACAAGATGACATCCACACAGCCTATGCAAAATTATACAAGGTCTCAGAAAAGCATGAGAAGTTGTATAGGTTGGCGACCAAAAAGCTCAGTGAAGTGGAGCTTGAACGAGAAAAAATCTCCACGAAATTTGATGAAGCCAATCAGACCATTAGAGCACTGAGATTTGAGAATAATTTCTTGGCTGAGAAGACCAATAAACTTAAAGCGGAGCTGTTTCATGTCAGAGCTCAGCTGGAGAGGACTTCAAGTGCAAAGCTTGACGAGATGCTCAGCCTTCAAAAATCTTCTTTCGATCAAACCGGTTTAGGGTATGACTTCACTTCTCCTAGTATTGCTTCTACTAGTACTACTGTGTTTGTTTCACCTGCTAATAAAGTAGAATCTGAGAACAATGATGTGAAAATTGTTTTAGCTAGTGAGAACATAGACAAGGGTAAATCTATCTTAGGAGCACCCCCTAAACTTGATAAGAAAGAGACTAAAAACCCTAGGGCTATGAAGGGAAATACTCAAAAATCTAAACAAAATAAGCAACATCTCTGTATTCACTGTGGAGCAGCTGGACATACTCGACCAAATTGCTATAAGTGGCTAGCCACTCAATGGAGCAAAAGTATGATCTCATCGGGAATCCAGAATTAGTTTCCATTCTCTTTTACTCCTCTTAGAGATCTACTCAAAGCCCTCATATTCCTTTCGAACTTGAACGGTTTCAATTCTTCCCCTTCACCGCCGGATCAAGGGTTTGGAAAATAGAAAGGTTCTTCCAAGGTGTGGAAGGAAAAAGGCTCCAAGTGATTTAGTCACTTTTTCTCTCTCTCCCTTTCTTGTTTTAAGTATGCATTACTTGTGTGTTTTGTTTTCTTGTTTTGAGTCAGTCTAGTTTTATGCTTTGCTTTGTTTAACATGTTTTTGTTTGTTTATTTTCAGTTTTGTTTTATTTTGCTTTTCATAAAAATAAAAATAAAAATTAGAAAAATACAAAAACAATGTGTGTTTTGTGTATATTGGTACTTATGTACCTTGGATGGCCATTGAAACGAAGTTTTTTAAAATTTGTGTCATTTGTAGTTTAGATGAGCATCTCTATGCACAACTAAGCAAGTGAGCTTTGTGGCTTGTGTTTGTGATGAGTAAGATTAAGTAATCTCTTGTGCTTAACACTCGTATCACTCTTTTTGACGGGAAGGACTAGAAAATCCTAAGAGAAAGACATAAATAACCATCTCACTACTGTTGCCCGCCAATCATGAAATGACATCTGTATGCTTCGGCATAGCAAAAGTGCAATGTCAAAAGCTTAACATAATTAGGTATTTCTTTTCTCTCTCTTATATATGCCCATGCATGATATGCTTAACAAAAGGAAATATGCAAAGAAAAATAAAAAGCAAAAAGAATCAAAATACTTTATATATGATTGCAAGCGTGTCTTCTAGGAGATGTGGGAGTTAAAGTGATAGTCTCAATCAAGCAATTATGATCGTGTGTGAGTTAAAGTGATCGTGTGTGAGTTAAAGTGATTTTCTTATATCTCAAATCGTCATAACATGTAGACACTTATAAAATCTTGCGATGTTTTCACACACAACACGCAATATTTTTTGCTACTCTTGATACATGTGCAGGTATAATGTGATTTGGCCATCACAAGGAATACCTGTGCTAATGTATGCTTACTAAACTGTCTTAACTTGTTTTTGAAATATAAAATTGGTTAGACCTGTTTAGTGTGTGTGTGTGTGTGTATGTGTGTGTTTAATCTAAATGCTTGACATTTTTCTTGATGAGAGATGTTTTTGAGAGCTTAAAATGATGTTTGGATCTTTTGTTGAGTAGCATGCTTGATTGCATTCATATCTATGTTTTTTTTCTTCTTTGAAAAACTATTTTTGAGCAATCTTGATAGCTTCTCGATACCTCTCGACAGCTAGGCTATCTATCAAGCCTCTTGAGCTTCTTTTCTCAATAGCTGTTATCGCAATTTTGATCCATCGAGGTTTTTGAGAATCAGGCTCGATAACTGCTCGATCCATCGAGGTCACTTTGCTGTGGACACCTCTCGACAGCTCCTCGATAGCTCCTTCTGGCAAATTTTAATTCTCAACAACTCTCGACAGCTCTCGATCCATCAAGAATCGTGGATTTCTATATAAAGGGTTAGTGCGATTTTCTCTCATTTTCTTCGATCTATCTCGATAAAAACTCACTTCTCTCTCTCCTAAACACCTCAAACTCAACCTCTTCACATTCCCGACTTGATCTTCGCCCCAAATCAAGTTTTCTTCATCTGGTATGATCTTATTTCTCTCTTGTATCATGCATTTCATTCATTTTTTACCTAGGTTTTTGGGTTTTTGAAAAGTTTTTGGGGTTTTTCAAAATTGATGAGGTTTTTGCAAAAATTTTGGGATGGGTTTTGTTTAAATGAGTTTAAATCATCATGCATTATATCACATTTGCATTTTAACAATGATTCATGCATTTTAGATGTATGCTTAATATGTTGAAATGATGTGTGCTGGTAGGATTGGATTGGGCTAAGCCCATGATGTTTTTCCTTTTGCATGTCACATGTTCATACATTTTTTATACATACGTACCTTCATTTATCTCTATTTTGATATTGATCTATGTTGGTGCTTTTCTGCGTCTCTCTCTCTCTCTCTCCTTCTTCAAATAGTTTGCTCTATGGCACCCAAAAAGAGCAAGTCTACTTCATCCCGGAACCCTCTTCATTCCGGGGCATCTTCCTCTAATTCTACCCCCTCCCATGTCAAGTTCCGTGATGATAAAGCTCGTAAGGACTTTTCAGAGAACTTTTCACGACGCAGCATTCATTCGGAATGCCAAGTCATTCTATCGGACTTTTTCCAATACTGACATTCCCACTGTCATCTATAGTATGGGTTGGGAGTCACTGTGTAGCATCCCGGTCACCTGTCCTTCCGTGATCATACAGGAGTTTTACTCCAACATGCACGGATTCAACTATTCTGTACCTCATTTTATCACTCGCGTTCAAGGTATGCGCATTGTAGTCACTCCGGATCTTATATCCAAGGTGCTACACGTACCGAGGGTAGAGTTTGCTGACTACCCCGGCTGTGAGCGTCTTAGGACTGTGTCCAAAGACGAACTCTCGTCTCACTTCTGTGAGACACCTTCTTTTTGGGGTGACCGTCAAAACACCCCTTGCTCGGGCTTTGCAAAAGGTCCGAGGTTCCTTAACATGGTGATGACATTCGTTCTTCATCCTTTGTCTCACTATAACTCTATTACTGAGACTCATGCTCGATTTTTGTTATCCCTTCTTGAGGGACTCACTATAGATTTTCCCTCTCACTTCATTCTCTCCCTTATAGATGTCTATAGGGATACGGCAACCCGTGATAAGCTCATTTTTCCTTCGTTTATCACACGGATTCTCCACCATTTTTGTCTCTTATCCTGAGTCTACACACTTCTCTCCTATGTGTGCCATAGATGCTGCTACTGTTCAACGGAGCGAGGCCCAGCTTCGACCAAAGCGGCCGCGGACCGAGACGGCGACTCCTCTGGCTTCTTCCGCTCCATCCACCTCTGCTCCTTCTTCTTCTGCGGGTGGAGTGACTCTCGAGGCCATCATGGCACAACTTGTGCGTATGGATGCTCGCCTTGACACTTTCAGTGATGAGTTGTGTCAAGTGAACACCCGTGTTGGTCGTATTGCATGACGACATGCTGTCATGGGTGGTTTCATTGCTTCTTCTTCTCCATCTCCACCGGCTTCAGAGGATGAGAGTGATAATGGCTCCGGTAGTGATGATGCTAGCTCTTCCAGTGACAAGGAGATAACTGCATGAGTTACTTGCCCTTTGTCATTCGTGACAAAAAGGGGGAGTAGTTTTGGGATGATAGTAGTCATGCATTTAAGGGGAGAGTTAGCATAGGACATTTTTGTGATAGGGGGAGTGTTTATATTTTGAGGGATGTAGTGAGGTTATTATGTATTTTCTTTTCTTTCTTTTACTTTTACCTCATGTATACCAGTCTTGTGACCATTTGACATACATTGTACTTATCTTTTGATATATATATATATATATATATATATATATATATATGCTGATGTATGTTTATTCACATATCTCTTCATGTATTGTTTCTTTTCTCTCTTTATGCACATGCTTCTTATATATTGTATGCAATCTTTTATTTCTGTTTCACACTAAGATGCTGTGATGAGTTTTGTTTAAAGTGTTTTAGAAATACAGGATGTCAAAGTCTTTCTTGCCATGAACTCTCTTCTTGCAAAGTTTTTCAAGAGTTTGTGTTAGGATAGATTTTATTGTATTCAATAAGTGAGTATGAGTTGAGTGATTTATGACTTCTCTCATATGTTCATTTGTTTGTTGTGGTTTGGTCACAAATTGCCAAATGGGGAGATTGTTAGGACATATGTGAATCATGGTAGGAACATATGTCAATGTAGAATTGGCTAATCCTTTGACAAACTCACTTTACTTGTAATTGGGCAGATCTAAGATGAGTTTAATACTTCAAGGAACAATGTTTCAAGTCCAAGTGTTAAAGCCATGCAAATTTTTTCAAGAATCAAGTGAAGAAGTGCTAGGTTTTAAAGCTCGACAGCTAACTCGACAGATAGCATCTATCGAGGTTTAAAAGCTAGCTTTTGCTCGATGCTCAACAGCTGCTCAATAGATACCCTATCTATCGAGATTTAAGAAAATCAAATTTTTAGATTTGATTTCACTCCAATCCATGTATACATGTTTGGGCTTTCTTTTCTCACAATCCTAAACATATATAATGATTATTTTAAGGGCCGTCACAGCTGATGCAAGTGAGTGCAACTTGATGCAAAGGTTTTTCACAAGCATATTGTGACCAGAGACAATTTGCCCCAGTTCATCTTTCTCTTCAAGGAGAGATTGTCACTACAGAACAAGTCCAATTGGGTATTGGGGTAAGGGTTCAACTGTAAGTTGGTATAAGATACTGAGATTTCTTTACTTGTAACCACTTGTTGTGATAATATTAGATTCTCAGGAGTGGTGACCTTAAAATCACCCGGTGGGATTTTTGCCTTGGAGTTTTTCCCCATTTGTAAAAAAATCACCATGTCAACTTTATTTTCCACTGCATATTAACTTAGTTGGAGATTTATTTGTGCTACCACGTGTATTGCATGTTAATCGGATTAATTAATTAACTTGGCTAATTAATTAATTGATTAATTCATCACAAGGGGTCAATATATCTTGGCCTATCAGAATGGAATCAAACATGTATTACGCTACCTCTGTGGAACGATTGACTTGGGATTATTTTACCCTAAAAGATTAAAACCACAATTAATTGGATATGCAAATGTAGATTATTTTTCCGACCCACATAAAGGCCGATTACAAATAAGATATTATTTAATCACTTGTAGCAACACTACCATATCAGAGAGATCTGTCAAACAAACATTATCTAGCTATGCACGTGTCTTATGGTTTCAATGAATAATAGTGGTGATGACCAAGCGTACTACTGGATTTTTGCCAGATCATCCAGGTCAAAGAACTTGGCCACTTACGCCCTAAACACACACATACATACCGAGACACAAACTTGACCTTCCAGGCCCCCAAGGGTCCATCTGAACGTAATCTATTTATTTATTTAATTTCTGACTTGATAATCCATTTACTAATTGTCAGAAATTTTGGTTATATTTGCAACCAGAATAACGTAAGCCTGATGCTCTTATTAATTCAGATCACTGACAAACAAATAAACGATACGTGGCTGAATAAAGTTCGCATATCAGAAGCATATTCAACGTTTGTATTTGCATGTAGTAATTTACTACGTACAACATGCATGTCATTGGGGACTGCAACGTAGCAGTTCAATAAGCTGCCAGCTTACTATTAATTCAGTTCAGTATGATGGAGAAAATGGATTTTGCCCTAATTTTTATAAAAATCTAGCAATATCTTTCTGTTTTGAAACTATTTAGGTTCATGTTCCTATTTTGAAACTCGATTTTTTCAAAATTGAGTTTTAATGTAAAACTCGATTTGTAGAAAATCGAGTATAGGCGATCAAACTTAAAAAATAAAAAATAAAAAATAAAAATAAAAAAAAATTTATGGAACTCAAGTTACATGAAATGGAGTTCCTATGGAACTCAAGTTCCATGAACTCGAGTTCCACAAATATATATATATATATATATTTATATATTTTAAGTTTCATTTGGCATAACTCGATTTTAAACCAATCGAGTTTTACATTGAAACTCGATTTTAAGAAAATCGAGTTTCAAAACAAGGACACAGATCTAAATAGTTTCAAAACAGGAACATATTGCTAGATTTTTAAAAAAATAAAGGCAAAAGCCTAGAATTCCCCCGTATGATCATCATGCAGTAATAGTGTTGTGCAAAGGGGCTGTGATCTCATTGGAGATTTTACGGAAGACTAGGAAAAATATGAGTAAAGTAATTTGAATTGAAAATAAAATATATATTTGGCTAGAATGGCTTAGATTACTGCAGACTGACTATTGATCAACCCTGTTTGATGAGATAATTCAGAATCAGGCTATCCAACTTCATGAATGAATGCATTTGGTAGGACATTTTTACACAATCTTTTTATTTTATTTTATTTTTTGGGTGGAACGAGGAAGTTTCATACTTTTTATTAGAGAATACAAACATACATCTTCAACGTTATGAGGAACACATTACATCCAAATAGTAGAATATGAAATACAATCTAGAATGACTTTGGGCACGTTTGATACACTGTAATGATTATTACATGGGAATATGAATAAGTATTACAAGAAATACATTAAGTTGGAATGTAATAAGTATTACTATTCATTAGTTTGGTGATCATTTAGGAATAGAATCTTGAATATGCATCCACAATTTAGTAGAGTATAAAAAGAAGGTGTAATTAAATCATTTTTAAGTCAATTTTCCTAAAATACACTTATTTTAGGGTGTTCAAAATAGAGCTAATAATTAACAATAAGAAAAATTTATTTTCTTTCCTTTTGAAGATGTGGTAACTAATGGCTTTTTAGGAAATTTTTTTAAAAAGTTATTACATAAGGTGAATGAATAGATATTCAGTACTTTTGATAATGAATAGTTATTTCTCATTTTGAAGAATAGCTATTCATAAAGAATAACTCTTCATTGTAATAAAAACATAACCAAACAACCGAATAGTTATGTCATAGAAATATCTATTACATTACGGTGTCTATTACAGTCTACCAAACATGCCCTTAACCTTTTGAAATATAAGTAAGGAAATAAATCAAATAATAATTCCAAAGCATGAGTAGACATGGTAAAACGGGTTAGAATTTTCTGACCTGACCTGACCCAAATTTGATATTTTTTTTTTTTACCCAAAGCAAAAACGTGTTGACCCGTGACCCGACTTGTATTTTTTGCTGGTCAACCCGACCCGACCCCCAAACTGACCCGAACCCGAACTATTTTTTAAAACTTTTTTTTTTTTGGGTAAAAAATAATAACACCTATAAAATTTATTTCAACTGAACCCTTAATTTATTCTTGGTTTAATTTAGTGATAACCTTCTAAAATTTTTGGTTATATCTAATAACTTTCTGAAATTTATTAATAAATCTAGAACAAATTTAGAACGTTATTATAGGTAGATTACTAGAATGGTCCATGAAAACATGGTAATTGATGGTAAAATAAGGATTTAATTTATTTGTTATGTTTATCATAATTGAATCCCCAATCTGAGCGAAATGTTCGATTGATTAACTACCTCTAAGCTTAAGAGAGGACTGTCATTTTTGTAAAATTTTGAGGTTATAAAGTTTGGGAATTACCATCCATTTCTTATACCATAATAAGAAATTTTGGTAAAAACTCCCCAGGTTTTGTAAGGAAATCTTATAAAATCATATGTTTTATAGAAATGATGTTTTTTTTTTTCCCTGAAGCTTTGTGATATATACAAATACATACATAAACAATATAAATAAAATTCTTACTTTAACCAATCTTGATGAGAATACTATCACTATTACCCCCTTTTAGTTCATTAACTAGGCAATGAATTTTCCATCGACTCACCCTTCAGCTTAGACTTAAAAAAAAAAAAAAAAAAAAAAAAAAAAAAAACACCACGTTCATGAATTACATCCTAAGAAAACAAAAGGTAGAGGGGGAGTCCTTCGAGACTATTGAACTTAGATCCCCACTTGCTATAAGATTAAATTGCTTAAACTCAGTCTCTTTTTTTTTGCTAAAGTGATAGAAAAATTAAGTTTAATTAGTAGTTTATTAAATTATGCGATATATTTGTATTTTGTTTTCTAGTTTTAAGAATGATAATGTTTAGATAGTTTGTGTGATGTCCTAACATTATCCTCTAGTGTTTTTTTTTTTTTAAGAAATAATTACAAAATGTCGTTAATCTCACAACTCAAATTTTTTCCTACTTAGATCGCTAAACATTTTATACATTGGGAGGTGTCATTTTAACTACAAGCCCCTTCACATTCTCCATGTTAGGTGGATGAGTTTTGGTATGTGTAAATATTTGATCGGCCACAAGAAGGGCTCGCTTCGTTATTTCTCTTGGCTATTTTTTTTTTTTTTTTTTTTGGATGGATTCTCTTGGCTAATTTAATTGCTCTACTGTGTATTATCAATGCCCACTACTTAAGAAAACATCGGGTTCTGGAGCTTTATGTTTTCTTTAATTTCTAGGGTTTATTTTGATTATCCTAATTATCCTTAGAACAAAGTTGCTTTCCATTCATCCAACTAAAGTGGAGAAAGTGAGTGGCCACTCCCCAATCTCTCTCTACCAATATCAAGTAGGGTAGTTACAAAATTAGCTTTAAAATAAAATGCAATAAAATAGTAGTACTTATCAGGTAATTAAAAGAATAAAAGAAAATTCTTTTTAATGCCAGGAGAGTGGAGACACTAGGAATAAGGAGAATTTGATCAGTGTGTGAAAATGACATAAGGAGTCAAATTGTAAGTATATTTAAAGGAAAATTACTCATTTCCACCCTAAACAATATCCAATTTTATACTTTGCCCTCTAAACTATCAAAATGTACAATTATCCTCCAAGCTTATTACTCTGTAACATTTACCCTGCTATTCATTGTAAAATCCAATTTATAGGGCCACATGAATATGCAAATTTACTTAGCTTTGGTTATAACAAGTGTGGATCACTTTTGAGTTTGTAAAAATATGCTAAACCATTTTAATAAGTTTTATTGCTCTTTCAAAATCAATAATTATTGATTTGGTACAACATGGGATCTCTTGTAGGGCGGATAGTTGGTAAAAAGGGTTGTAATGCAGGTAAAGAGACATGGGAAGAATGTAAATTTTATCTTTGTTGTTTATACTGCAATTTTCTCAAACTAATTAGCCTGATAGTGCTATAGTATGATGTTTTCTAGACTTTAATTTTTTGGATGCCTTTAGTGCATCAAATTGTTGGAGCATAACTGATGTTTTTTAAGGTATCAATGTGGTAGTTAAGCCAATTCAAAACTTGGGTATATTTAACATATTGGGTCCTTTAGTTTTTTACAAGTAAAGGAAATAGATGTTACAACATGACTTTTGATGAGAAACTTTCAGGTCTAATATAACATGTACAAACTTATGCACACCAATAAGACTCATGATTAGAGAGCTAGGTGTAAGTGTGCATTACATAATACTTGAAAATATATTTTTACTTTATGAGTTGTCGTGACTTATATGCAAGCGTTTTATTGCTTTTATTACTTTTAATGCATTTGTAAAAATGTATCTTATATTATTAACATAATTATTTTTTTGCTTGATAGCATTGATGTATTTTTCTTTATATTTGTGCAGACATAAGATTAGTGGCAAGAAGACATTTTTTTTTTTTGGTGGCGCTACTTGAACTCATTTTTGTTTTTGTAATGTATGAAAGACATATTTCATCTATATATATTGTTGTAATTGTTTTGTGAACAACTTAAATTCAATGGGTTTAATAGTATAATGGTTTTTTTTATTTACTTTTTAGATTGTATGGATGATTTGTTTATGAATGTGGTTGGAAAAGATTGTATGAATGATTTGTTTATGGATGTGATTGGAAATGAATAGTTTAATGTGTAATGTAATAGCAATTTAATGGAAAGAACAGGTTAATGTAATTGGTGACGAAATGTTTGGTCACTAACAAGTTGGACTCTGAGTATAAACAAAAATTGGTGACAAAATTATTCATCACCAAATCCATTGAAATTGGAAAATTAAAAAAACAAAAATACAATTAGTGATGAAATATTTTGTCACCCAATATGGTAAAATAAAATAAAAATTACAAATTAAAAATAATTGGTGACGAATTTATTTCGTCTCTGAACATAATGTTTACTGAGAAAAATATTAGGTGACGAAAAACTTTCGTCACTATAATTTTTATAATTAAATAATTTAGTCATGAAAATTTTCGTCACTAGGACTTTTGGTGACCGAGATTATGTGATGAATGATGTTTCGTCACCATATGTCTTAGGCGACAAAATAAGGAAATTTTGTGATGAAAAGTGTTCTCCACCATAGGTCTTGTTTGTTGTCGTGTTCACATGTAATTGAAAATGAATCTGTTGAGGACCAAAATTTCACAAGAAAGCCCATTCCAAGAAAAGTAAAGAAAGACCATGGGCCTTAACAAAAAAAGGCCCAACTCATGAAGTTAAGAAGGACCATGAAGGCCCAAAGTCCCAAAAAAAAGGAAAAAGAAAGAAATAATAATAATAAAAAAGAGGACCTAGACTTGGTTAGGCCAGAGGACATGCAGCAAGGATCTTGGTTAGGCCAGAGGATATGCAGCAAGATGAACATCAAGGCCCTAGGACCTTGATGTGTCCTTTTGAAGCCTTGAGAAGAGGACCTTGGCTGACATATGGGAAAGCTAAGGTGAATGTTCAAATTTCCAGCAAAAAAGCCATTAAAAATCCAACAAAACCAGGTATTATCTTTGTAACCCATGGTCCAAGCTCGTGGGATCCCGAGTGGATAGTAAGGGAGAAGTGGTTTGGTCGGTAGGAAAGTGATTTCTGGTGAAAGGAGGATCCTGAAGGTTTCCCTTGGTTCATATATTTGCTTGGAATGCATGAACCAATGGAAACCTCAGTTCCCCCATGTGCATGACACCTCCCAACAATTTTCTCTTAATTGTCATTTTCAACTAAAGCTGTCATCCAGTACATTGAGTAGCCCACCCATTCCTTTGACTTTCCAAGAATGAATCTTTCACTTATAGCTAAAGCCAAATGCCCCTTTTAAGTTGTAATTGCCTAATTAAGCTAAATCTCTACCCAATGCACTTTTTTAAGTTCTAGAGGACATGATTTTACCCAACAGACTAGGGATGTCCTCTCCTGGGGTACCAAACCATGTCCACTATAAAAGGAACACTAAGGTATAGTAGAAAAAAGGTGGGAGAAAAAGAGGGATTCAAATGGAGGGAAAAAGAGAGAGTTCAAAGGTTCAAAATGATAACTCTTAGAGCTTTAATAGCCCAGCAAGGGAGAGAAAAATGAACAAAATAAAAGAGCCAAGGTGGAGGAATTCATCCCATATCCTTGAGATCATTCAAAATATCACTTAGCTTCCAAAGAAACATGTGTTAAAACATGCACACATAAGATATTACTCTCTCCCACAAAATCCTCCTCACCTAACTATCTTGGAAGGCAATGCCCAAGCAAAACTACTTGGACTTGAGTTCCAAATCTCACAAGTCTTGTGCAAAAGCACTAAGTCTGTGAGAATTGGGGCCAGGATCCTCGTGGCTGACTCATTCTCATGAAATTCATTTACATATATGTATATGTATTTAAATGTATATTCTAATATAAGAAACTAACAATTATTTGAAGATATGTGTATTGTATAGTGTGTTCTTGTGCAGAACCTATAGGGGTAAATGGTAAGGACGAAACTCTATTGCATAATAAGCATGGAGAAAGGTCCTACAGTTCAAGGAACTAGAGATTCTGGGTTCCATGGATTACTGACCTAGTACACCTAGGAGCCACGACATCACGTTCGGGGTACCACGACATCACGTCTGAGGTACCACGATATTACGCTCAGGGAACCAAGTGAAGGAACTCTTTTAAATGTTCACACAATAAAAGATGAGCCCTAAATTTTCTATTTCAATCTCCTTCTCATTGTGAATATTATGAATGATTATTTTACTTATTTCATAAGAGTAAAGGATCATTTTATGACACTAAAACACTTATAATGGTATTTTATTGCTTAGGAGGAATCGCATTTTTGCCTTGAGAAGCTTTATGTGACTTGCACACAAACCGATTCATATAACGACCCCAATAGGCTGCAAAGAACTGGACCCAGTCCAACCATCCATCCTTAGAGGCCCAAAATCTCTTGTCATCAATGGACTTGGGTACTTTCCAAAAAAAAACCCACACAGAATCATAAATCAATATTTTTAATTTTTATGTGTTATATCTCACTAGGTGGACTTTAGAAGGTTTTGAGGTTGGGTTGTGCCATCATATGCCAGTGACATGAAAGCAACATGACTAATCTATTAATCCAGTTCATATTTTCAATTATTTTACTTCTTTTTTAATTGAATTACAGATAAGATTTATGAGGGAGCTTAGTTGGAGGGTCACCGTCAAAATAAAAGAGTTATTTTGATTCTTAACTCTGTATACAAAAGGCAACAACACCCTATAAAACACACTACACAATATTGTTGCAAATTACATGGATGTTCAAAAAATATGAAATATAGTTAATAATTGTTTTTTTTAGTAAGGTTTTTTTTTTTAAATTCCACTGTCTTCAACAACTTTATGTTTTTTAATGTTTATACATAATAATTATTTATCTATTCTCACCAAGTTCAAATTGCAATGAGTTTTTTTTTTTTTTAACAAAAACAATTAAAATAAATATTAAAAACAATTATGTTTATGTTTTGTTGTTATAATTATTTACATTGTAATTGTTAAAATTATTGATATAAGATAAAAAAATTGTGTCTCTTCAAGTTGTTATTATTATAATTATGAACCAAAAGCTACGTTGAATAGAATAGAAAGTAGAAGTAACAATGCCTATTAGCAAAACTGTTGGTTAATCTTCTAACCAAACTCACCTTAATCATCTCCTTGCCAACTCTTTTATGATTACCATAAACTTCAATTAGAATCAATTCTGTCAGTATGTTTTCTCCCCATTTGGCAATATATCCACCAAATTATTGCTTCCAAAAAATAAAAAAGAGAGAGAACCAAAACTAATATTTGGAAAATTTTGATTTCCAAACATGAATTATATGAACACAATGGGTGTTCAAAAGGTGAGTTTGTTTTTATTATTATTTTCATTATTTTGTATAAAATATGAGATTAAAGATTTTTTTTTTAAATATGACTAACTATAGGAATCTCTTTTATTTATTTATTTTAAATCTATAGGAATCTCCAATTTTATCAAAGAGTATAGAATGAGAAACAAATAATATGCTATAGAAAACTGCGCAATTAATGATAATAAAAAAAATGTGGCAACACTCCAATTGTCTAGCAAATAATATCAAATTCAAATTAAACTTAGCAAATAAAAAATATTTCAAAGAACATATCTAATCTTTCATCATGATTTCGAAATGTAAATCAACCCCATTTCTAACACTAAACTAAATGATGCATAGTCATGTTGGGTCCAAAATTTTCAAAAATTGTCATGTCACTATGTCCCATGTCTTCTTTTTAATTATCTTTTTTATCAATACAATCTACTAAAAATAATCCACCAAAGACCTTTTTCAATTACCAATTATTTTAGACCATAATTGCGGAAAAAAAAGTTATCAAAATTATTTTTTAACAGTGTTGGTATTTTCTACCAGGGTCACTATTTTGTGGGAAGCTGTTTATATAAAGGAGAAAAATAAGTCGAAATAATTTCAATGTGAGAGTACGAAAGATTCATTAATAGCTAAGTAGCAAGTTATGCATAAAGGAGATGTTACAAAATATATACATACATACATATATATAAATATATATATATATATATATATTTGTGTTTTTGTTCTACAAAAAAGGATTCAAAATATCAACAACAAACAATTTATTTTTGTTATATCAACAACAATAAAAATAAAAATTACAATATACATAACAATATCAATAGCAATATTTATATGAACACCGCTGACAACAATAACAAAAAATATATAATAAACATAATTTTTTAAAATTGTTTTGTTGCAAAGCTCATTCCAACTAAACTTGATGAGAATATATAACATAATAATTGGTATCTATAAATATAATTACAATAAACAGAAGCTTGTTGATTCGTTGAATCCGTTGGATTTTGGAAAAATTAAAATGCTCACTAAAAAATCAATATAATAATTATTATGTATATTTTTATATTTTATGTATATGCCAAATTTAATTTGCAATAGTATTTATAGGGTCTTGTATAGATTGCTGCTACCTATTGCTTTCTTTCTTTCTTTTTTTTTTTTTTTTTTTTTTTTTTTTTTTTTTTGAGAAGGAGCTAACTATTGCTTAATTAGGGATTAATATAACTATTTCATCAGTATTAGCATAGTATAAAACATTCTGTTATCATTTATATCTACTTTTGGTGCTGCGAAAGTTTTTGATACTATTCTTGGTTATTTATTTATATACAAATATTATTTCATATGACTATTAATCTGCTCGATTGTCTCTATTTCCTCATTCCAATCGTTAATTTTGCATTAATTTTCATGTCTTATTCCACTACACCAAGGATAGACAATCAAAAGTCTATCTAGTTTGTTTCCAACACAACATGTTTATAGCATCAAAATTAAAGATCTGGCAACATCCCCAAGAGTTTGTCATCTAATAATTATCCATCAATCTGGCTAAGACTTTTTTTTTTTTTTTTTTTTTTTTCCGGTTATCCTGACCTCTTTTGTATAGTTTTATAGCTAAGAAAGAGAGCTTTTTTCTTTAGGGTCTAGCTAAGAAGAGAGCTTGAATAATAAAAATATGCACATCCTTCATTCTTATTATTTCTTTTTGAATCATTTCAATTCGTATCACAAACAATAAATCAATTAATATCCTATCCTATTTATCTATATTGTATAATCTATAATATTCATAGCTTTTAACTTTTTTACTTTTTTGAAAAATTCATTATGTTTCACGTCATCATACACACACATATATAATTTTTTTCTTAGAGATACAAAATAAATTACTTTAAATGATAGAATAGATAATTCCATATACAAATACAATTAATAATAAAATTCATATTAATAAATACCTTAATGATCAAATTCCATATGGGTAAAAGAACTTAAAAACTATTATTCTACTTAAGTTTATGATAGTAATATGAATTTATAAAAATCAAATATGAAATTTAATTGGGCGAGTTTGGTTGGAGGACTGGATTTCTAGGGGAATTAAAGCTAAACGTGACTTGTAACTATTTCTAGTGGTGTCTTAGCTCAAGGATGAAAAAGATGAGCTTAACCTGAAAGGCAATGCAATATTCTACTAGATGTAGATAATAATATTTCGTACGCATCCAGCAATAAATTTCATATAGATAGTCTTGGGTTATAAATTGACCCCGATTAATTAATTTAATTACTCAAGTTGATTAATTAAGTTAAATTACATGCAAATCATGAAAGCACCAACAAATCATCAAATAAACTAAGTACAGCAAAAAATAAATAGACACGGTGATTTGTTGACGAATGAGGAAAACTTCTCGCAAGGCAAAAACTTTACCAGGTGAATTTCAGGTCACCACTCCCAAGAACCCACTAATCAAGAACAAGCGATTACAAGTATAATGAATCTTACTACTATCATGGACTATCACAAAATACCAACCTATGGTTGAACCTTTACTCCAATACCCAATTGGACTTGATCTTGTAAAAGACTACTTCCTTTGTACGAATCCTAGTACGTGACTAACTCCAAGCAATTGATTGATTGTTGTTGGCTGTAAAGTTCTTCACTTCCAAGTATGTTGAAGATTTAGAAGTACTTAATTACAAAACCCTAAAACGCACAATATGCAGTAACTTCTCACAGAGTGTATAAGATTTCTAATTGAGTCTCTGTATCTTTGATGACTTTAAAATAAGCCTTTTATATGATCTAGGGTTTTAGAGAACGAAACCCTAATAATTCAAGTCATCATGGGCCGAAAGTCAAATCTAAGAATTCTAAAATCGTAGATCTCGATAAATCGAACTTGTGTCGAGCTTTTTCATTGAGCCTCGACAGAAGCTAGTGTCAAGACTAGTGTTGAGAATTACTGAAATTGCTTTTCTTCACTTATTTCTTGAATAAATCCTCATGTCTTCAAAGATACCACTTAGGATGTAAACTTTACGTATTGTTTGATATATTGAAACCAACTTAGATCTACCCAATTATAAATAAAGTGCGTTTTGTCAAAGAATAAGCTAATATTCTTAACTTGCTTGTTCATCCTTCATCAGCCTGAGAGGCAATTTTTTTTCTGGGAAACCATAGAGGCTAAAATTTTATGCTTATTATGTTTGACACATTTATTATATAATAGGAATTGGGCTGCTCAGGATGAATTCGCTCTCAACTTGAGTCCAACTATATTTGTAGCCTTTTGTGGGTAAAATAGTTTGGCTTTTTGATGTAGGACTGAATCTATAATTTAATTTTTGTAATTATTTAATATTTGTTAAGTACATATTTTGTGTAATTGGCTAATCCTTTGACAAAAAGCACTTTACTTGTATTTGGGTAGATCTAAGATGTGTTTAATACTTCAAGAAACATGTTGTTCAAGTCTAGTATTAAAGCCATGAAGATTGGACCAAGAAACAAGTGAAGAAAAGTTGTTCACTAAAGTTGGACAGATAGCTCGACATCTGCGGATAGATAGCTCCACAACTGATCAACAGATAGCTATCTATCGAGCTTTAATGAGGCTCGACAGATACTATCTATTGAGGTTAAGGGAATTCAGATTTTCAGATCTGATTTTCGGGCCATGCTTTTGTATTTGTGTAGGGTTTCTTTTCTCACAACTCTAGACATATATAAGGCTTATTTTAGAGGCCGTCACATAAGAGAATACAAGGAGAACGAATGCAAAAGGTGACCGATGCCTTATTCTCTCTAAAAGAAGCTACTGCGTCTTTGTGCCTTAGGGTTTTGTAACCAAGTGCTTCTTGATCTTCATTGTTGATGAAGTGAAGAACTTTGTAGCCAACATTCTTCTTCCTCAAGTTGGTGAGTGAGTCGCGTATTGGGATTTGCGCAATTGGTTAGTCACGTACTGGGATTCGTGCATCAAAAAGGGCCGTTCATATATTGAAGAGTTCAGAGGTTTTGAAGCGGTAGAAGGTTTCTGCTGTAAGTTCATCTACGGGGATTGTAGAGTCTAAGGACAAAGGTTTTGTACTAGATCTGAAACTTCTCTTTACTATAGTGGATTGCTTTTCGGGAAGGTTTCCCCCCAGGTTTTTTACTGTGAAACTAGTTTGTTTCATTGGCTTTCCTAAGTCATCATATCTTGTCTTATTTATTTTCCCGCTGCATGATTTTGACATGATATTGATGTTTGTTTGTTTTAACAAGGTTTGTTCATAATAAATCTAATTAACAACTTAGGTTTAAAACTTGTTAATTCTATCAACCAGGGCCTAAATTTTCCAACAATATTAGTATTTTTATGTAAAAAAAAAAAACATTATTTTAGGTTTATGTGATTTATTTCCTTATTTTTACGTGTTTTAAATGCTTTTTAGGTCAAATTTGGTTCCTATTATGGTTAGGTATTAATTAGGAGCTATTTTAGAATATATTTTCTTGTTAGTCAAGTTTTACAGAGCCCTTAAATAGGTCTCTAAGTTTGTACACGTTTTTTTAACAATTATTTAATCAATAAAATTCAGACTTTTGTCTTTCTATTTTTAGATGGATTCAGACCCTTTATTTTTGTGGATTCAAGAAACCCTCGTGGATTCAAGGTTATATTCAAAAGCAAACGTGTTTTGTTTCTTGTTTTCTAGAAAAAGACATGTTCTGCTTCTTGACGCTTTCGCATCCCGCATCAGTTGGTATCAAAGCCTTGACTTATCTTGGTCTGATGGTTGACGTATGAGATGATAGCAATTCCGGTAATAGAAAACTTAGCAAGTATTACGTGATGTACAGCTAACACTCACAAATATCTTTGCTAGGATGACATCGTTGGAGCATAGAAACAATATGGATAACTGTCGCAGAGACATAACTCACAGGTAACCTATTGGTAAGCAAAATTCATATAGGCCTTATAAGAGAATTGAAAGTTTTAATGGTTATTTTTATAAAGTAGATTTTCTTGATTGGTTGCTTGATCTAGAGGATTTATTTGACTATGAGAATATTTGTGATGAGAAAAAAAGTTAAACTTGCTTTGTATAAACTTAGAGAGTATGCCTTACATTGGTGGGAACAAATACAGACTGATAGAATCCGACAAGGTAAAGACAAAATTCGTTCATGGCCAAGAATGAAAAAAATGATTGCTATCAAATTTTATTCTTTGGATTGTGATGAACTTTTGTCATATAAAAAACAAGATTATTTTTGGCCAAGAAGTTCACACTTGAATTATTTTGGAGAACCATATATTCTACCATCAAGAGAAGATTTGTATGTTGAACAACATATTTTTCTTGAAGAAAATATAGAGATTTTTGAGAAAATTAATGTAGACATTGTTATAGAAGAAGAATCTGAAATTAAGATTGTGGAGGAGATTAATGAAGACCCTATTATAGATAAAGATCTTGAAGTCGAGGTAGTAGAGACCATTAAAGAAAAAATTATAGTGGAAGTTGTCAATGTTCTCAATGAAGTCAAGTTAGATAATTTCAACATTCAGACTCCTATTATTTTAGTGGGAGACACCGAAACAAAGTTTATTGATTTTACTGGGGTGGAAAGATTTGATTTGATTATTGACACTTATTTAGTGAATATTGTCAATTGCATAAAGATAAAGGGACAAGAAGTTCAAGTTGCTCAATTGATGACTTTCAAGTTTGGCATGAAGACAAGGAAGATGAAGTATTCAAAGTATTTGTTCTCCTGGCATGGAAGATTTCAGATTTCAAAGATGAACTCAAGGATGAGTTTGTTTCAAGTGGAGGGGTCTGATGTAGGACAGAATCTACAATTTAATTTTTGTAATTATTTAATATTGTTATTTTTATGTAAAAAACATTATTTAGGTTTAGGTGATTTACTTCCTTGTTTTTGGGTGCTTTTAATGCTTTTTAGGTCAAATTTGGTTCCTGGTATGGTTAGATATTAATTAGGAGTTATTTTAGAATATATTTTCTTGTCTGTCAAGTTTTACGGAGTTCTTAAATAGGTCCCTAAGTCTATACACTTATTTTTAACAATTATTCAATCAATAAAATTCAAACTTTTGTCTTTCTATTTTTTGGTGAATTCCAGACTCTTTCTCCTTATGGATTCAAGGAAACTTCGTGGATTCGAAATTATTTTCTAATGCAAATGTGTTTTGTTTCTTGTTTTCTAGAAGTAGACGTATTCTACTTTTTGAAACTTCCGCATCTCGCATCAATTTTGGAAGAACTGCCACTAATTTAGGTTGTTAGCTTGATGGTAACTAAAATCCTATTGAGTAGGCATTTTCACTTTGTTTTGAGTACGATCATCAAACATGACAAGAGAAGTGAGAAAATCACCTAATCAACTAGCCAATAGTTTAGACTCACAACTTTTAATTATGGCTAAGTTAATTAAAAGATTAATCCAACAATGAATTTAAAAGATTAACCAAATTAACTAATCATTGAAATCTCAATTGCATGGGTAGACATATTTAAGCAAAGCAATAAAGACAAAGGGCAGTAAGTAAAGAGAAGAAAATCCACATAAAACATCCAATATGTTTTCAAAGAGGAAGTCGGAGTACTAATGAAAAACCTCTCCACTACTAGACCACCAAATGATCCACTAGTATGAATAGTTGTAATGTATAAATACAATAAAAAAAACCCTCCATGCCTAAGCTAGCCAAGGTACTCAAGCCCTCCAAACTCTTGCTCATAACTAATTCAATCAAAATAAAGTTTTGTTGTGACCTCTCAGAATCCTTTCTTCAATTAGCTTTCTGGATCTCACAACCAAACCCGGTTGCACCTTTAAACCTCCAAGGTTGAAATTGGGCAATTGTAGACACTACATTTTGTACCCTTTACGACTCAGGCCCCCGTTCCCTAATGATGTTAGAATTCTAAAGCCCAAGGTTGGTTTAGGGTCCAATCAGATTGAAATTGACTTAAGGAAATTATTTTTGGAAATTATAACTCTTTCATGAATTAAATATGCTATTTTTGGAAAATAAAGACCACGGAAACCCTAGGGCATGCGTACACATACACCCGTATGCGTAAGCATGCTCAAGCTCTACGTACACATGCTTCATGCATGTGTACGCATACACGAGCATGCGTACGTATGCTAGGGTTTCAAAAACTATGAAATGCAAGTTTTTTGCATTAGAGTTTAAGTTTTGGAACAAATCCCACATCGTTTAGGAGCCATTCCAAACCCCTTTTTTTGAACTATAAAAAGCCATTTATGATACATTTTCAAAACATACAAAAAATCCTAAGGGATATAAGATTCACTAGAAATAGTGAATCAAAGAGAGAGTTTTTCACAAAACATTCTCAAGTCAATATTTTTTTGATTGAGGCATTTTGCGGCATTGATCTTGGAGCTTTAAGATTACCAATCACTTCCTTGTTTGATTGTGAATAGATTGACTGAAGGGAATGGTCAAAATCAAGCTCAGGAGTTTAGTTGTTTTTGGAGGTATAATGTTCTAGCCTTTTTCTTTTCCTTTCTTCATCTTAATCTTCACTTATTTTGTTTTTCTTGTTTGATTATGTTATAACATTTTTGTTTAGCTTTGGTTTACGTAGCTCTTCTTTTTATAAGCATGTTAGGCTGTTAGATTTAGAGTTTCTGTCTGTTGTGTTCTTGTTTTCAAGATTAGGGTTAGGGCATGTATGCATACGAATGCTTTCTACATGCGTATGCATACTCATGCCCGAAAACCCCAATCCAAGTTTTTTGCTGCTATTTCCTTATCATATTTATATCATATGTCTCTGCCAAGTCTACTTCCATGTTGTTTGCTTTGTTTGTTATTCACAAGCTAGATTAGGGCCTTATCTTTCAATTTTGTTGTTTTTCCATGAACATGCATATGATATGACCATGTATTGATGCATAAATGTTATGGTGTAGTAAGGTAAGTGAGGTAAGTCATGCATTCATATAAACATGCACTTGTTTGAGATATGATTTTGATCTTGCTTTGATGAACATGAATGACATTTGCAAATGCTTTTCCTTGGATGTGATAACTTGTTTGTTTAATCTTAACATGCTTATGTTTCTGCATTGGATATGATATGTTTGTTTGGATGCTGCCTTGAATATGATGTGATGAGTTGCATGATAGATGTATGTTAGGGTTTTGGGATAAAAATGTCATGTTGATTGCTAGATGAATGTTAGTGTGTGTGTGTGTGTGTGTGTGAGTCTAGAATAACAATATTGAATGTGTCTTTAATGAGATTAAAATGTAAGACACAGTGGGTGGAAGCCGACCTACGGGTCGGGTAGGGTTGGGTGCCTAACACCTTCCCATCTCGATACTTAAATTCTAGATACGTGCTTTGGTAGTAGATAAGTCCTTCCATGAAGAGCACTATATTCATGGTTCCTAGAACTAATCTAGGTGACGACTCCATTTTTTCTTTCTCCGCCCCAATCCACTGGGCCAAGCATACTTCCCCCGTTGCGACCACGGCAAGCTCTAATGTTTTCCAACAATCCAAAACACTCACATTACTAAGAAATTGTGATGTTTTTTTTTATTGGAGCAATCTCCTCTCTAAGATATGGCAATGGTAAGAGGGAAAAATATGGAAAACTAATGGTGTTTGGGTTCCTCAATAATGGCCTCAATTTTTTCAACTCGCAAGAGGTACCTAAGGTAAACTTCGTGGGAAATAATAATGTAATATTGGGTATGAGTAGGGTATAGTATAGGATCCAAGTAACAAAATTCCTTCCTATGCTAAGGATTTTGTGGGATAGGTCTCGTGAGTTGTCTCGTGAGTCGTCTTGTGAAATCAGATTTTAACTGAAATTTAAATCTTCTTGTGCACCACACATGTTTTTGCAAGATAAGGTCTTGTGAATTGTCTTGCGACAATATCCACTTCCAAAAACTCTGAAATGGCCTTCCAAACTGAATCCTAAGCCCAACCCAATTATAAATAAAGCCCACAAATACAAGGGAATTAAGCATAAATTACAAGAAATTGACACGGAATAAAGCCAACACTAAATACAAGGTAATTTCAAGAATCTATAACATAACAAAAAGCTTATCAAATCTATGAAAGGTGTACGCTTTTAGACCCCTAAAAACACAACCAGATTAACCTAGTTAATTAGCCAAGTGATTACTTAGTCAAATTATTCAAATCTAGGTTAACACAAATATATCATATCATGTATAGCAGCGGAAAATAAATAACACAACGATATGATAACTCAGAAAAACCAAACCGATAAAAAACCTGGGGAGGATTTAACCTAGTTATCCTCAAAGTAAAACAGATCCACTATGAAAGAATTGAACTTTACACAATAGTGACTTAGATCACTAACATCCTATTGCTATCTCGAGTAGGAAACTTACTACCACGACCACGTGACAGCTCCGAGTCCACGGACTAATTCTTTCTTGGATTCACAGCAAGCACAAGCACTCCCGCTTGTATATCTTTAAGCTCTTAATGCAGCAACTGAATCGATCATCAAGCTCTTGACATAATCTTGATTCTTGATAACCCTAAGTATATGTGAAGGCAAACACCTCTAGATCTCACAAGAGATTCACATACACAGCATAAACAACCACCACTAAACGTGGCTAGGGTTTTTCCTTTTATATTTAAGGCAAAACATAAAACCCTACACGTCAAACGGGCTTGGGCTGAGTTGGAAAATTCTGCAGAAAAATAATCTGCACGAGCTTCGATTAATCGAGTCTAATTCTCGATCGATCGAACCAAGCAAATTTACACAGTAAATCCTACAGTACACTCGATTCCAACTTTACACATAAACATACTTTGAGCAAGTCTAAAACAAGACTAAACGTTTTGATCATGGTTTGCCAACATTACAAAATGAAGTTCTAATACATTTAAACCTAAAGTCTTAGAACCCAACAAACTCTCCCTTTGACAATCCGTGACAAAACACAAACTAAACAAAAAGCTCAAAGTTTACAAAAACAGCCCATTACAATAACATTGCCCAACAAAAACAAATTCAACCTAACTACTATCTATCAGTTACAAGTGTAGACAGCAGCTTGACTGAATCAACCTGTATATTCCTGTAATACTCAACAAACACATAAACGCATGTGTGGAAAATACAAGTAAACCAAAATAAACAAACTAAAGCAAATAACAAATATGCAAACTAACTCTCCCCCTAAGTTAGATACATCAAAAAAATTTATTTTCTCCCCCTTTCAAAAACAATTTCAACTCCCCCTAAACAAAACAAACAGGATTCCCACATATTCCCACATTTCATCTAAATCTCCCCCTTTTTGTCACGTATTGACAAAGACAACTCAAACAAAGAATAAACATAAAACATACGCAACAAAAGTCAAGAGAAAATAGAGAATCAAGGAAACAAATGAAGAGCAACAACTCCCCTTATGAACACTTGTTAGGTTTTAAAAACAGATTCCCCCCTATAAAAATAGGAAAAACAAAACAAGTTTTGGGAAAAACAGTTTTGGGGAAACTTTAGGAGGTGGAGATAAATAAAAAGATACAAACCAAACTTAAAAACTAACTTAATGATACACATGAAGAAAAATATTATCTCTTTCAATAAATGCAAACTTGACACTATGTGACCCATAAACAAATGCATGAGTAAAGAAAATATTTGCACATTATTATCCATCATATCTCTTAAAAAAAATATTTTTCTGTAGTTCACACACAAAGATAGCATATACTAAAATGTACAAAGGACTCAAAAATTAATCAATCAATTTTTTAAATCAAGTTGAGTACCCAATTTAGCAAAGTGTATGCATGTTATGTGTGAAAACAATGAGAGATATGACTGCAAAACTACAAGATGGATACAAAAAATAGTGCAATGCATGTAAATCCTAAACATAAATGATGCATGAACAAAAACTTAGAAACTGAAAATTTTCTAGTTTCAATCGATCGAAAACCAATCGAGTCAAGCAGAGGCTAGACTTGAAAAATCTGGAAATTTTCTATTGATCGAAAATCAGATTTGATCGATCGAAATTTTGGAAAACTGAATTTTTTGAAAAAACCAGAAATTTTTCTGCAGAATCAATTTTCAACAGATTTTTCATGACATGTAATGCATGAGAATGATTCCAAAATTTTTCAAAAACATGAGTTTTCAACCCAGAACTTCAAAACAAGGTTTTTAATCATCAAAAAACACAATTTTTTTCAACCCTTAAACATATTTTGCATTAAACACCATAGAAAACATAATCTTGGATGGCCAAACCAAATTCACACACAATTTCGTGTACTAAGTTTAGCAAAGAATAACTTGTGTAGTGTGTGCAACTAGTAACAGTATGAGATTCATGTGAGGTGATATGTAGATAATTATCAATCACAATTTCTACACAATTCATCACATAAGTTTGAAAGTGACTATCACCTAAAGAGTTACATCATATAACTCTCACATCTCCTAGAAAACAAGCTTGTAATCATGTAAGTTTCTTGATTTGCCTCATAATGTACACACCAATTTTATTTGATTGAAATAATTATAGTCCAATAATGTACACACCAATTTTAGCATTTAAACTGAGGTTACACCTTATGTTCTTTTTGTGCATGTGTTACACTTTCTCGAGCACAAAATCTTATGATATGCACTAAGGTGTTCATGATTGGCTAGTAAACAGTGGTGAGATGGTTATTTATGCCTTTCTCATTAAGTTCAAGTCCAACAATCAAAGGCATGTGACTTCAAGATCAAGAACAAGTGATCAAAAACTATAAACATCTCCCACACAACATGCATTACATAGCTAAAACTAGCAAAGTGCAGTAAAATAAGCTCATCCAAGCTAAATAAGGTACACAAGCATGTTATGTAAAGATAAAATGGCAAATCCTTGATTATAAATCCAAGATGTGAAATACAAAACACAAAAATCTTTTTGGTTTAAAAAAATTTATGACCAAAAACAAAAAACACACATTATGCTAAATGAACAATGCAAATGCAATGCATGACAGTGCTTAACTACGCAATAGAGGGTACACAAACAAGAAATATCAATTTCTTAATTAACCTTTGAGTACATGTACAAACTAGTACATACTCACACAAAATCAGAAATAGCTTAGCACTTATATAACACATACTATTCAAGTTTCTCCACAATGTCAAGCATGTTCTAAATCAAAAGAAAGATATCATAATTCATGTAATCCTCAAGAAAAATAAAACTAGACACAAAATAAATTTTTTTTTTCTTTTTGAAAATTTTCAATATTTTTGGATTTTTTTTTTTTTTTAACAAAACAACCTAAGAAAATAAAACAACCAAAAACTAAAAGAAAACATGCCCACAATTAATTGAAAGAATTAAATTAAGGACAAGTAAACAACACTCACCTTAGCAAATCTTTTCTCACCCATATAGCACGAGTCTTCGACTTTGTAAAGATAAAATGGCAAATCCTTGATTATAAATCCAAGATGTGAAATACAAAACACAAAAATCTTTTTGGTTTAAAAAAATTTATGACCAAAAACAAAAAACACACATTATGCTAAATGAACAATGCAAATGCAATGCATGACAGTGCTTAACTAAGCTATAGAGGGTACACAAACAAGAAATATCAATTTCTTAATTAACCTTTGAGTACATGTACAAACTAGTACATACTCACACAAAATCAGAAATAGCTTAGCACTTATATAACACATACTATTCAAGTTTCTCCACAATGTCAAGCATGTTCTAAATCAAGAGAAGATATCATAATTCATGTAATCCTCAAGAAAAATAAAACTAGACACAAAATAAAATATTTTTTTCTTTTTGAAAATTTTCAATGTTTTTGGATTTTTTTTTTTTTTAAACAAAACAACCTAAGAAAATAAAACGACCAAAAACTAAAAGAAAACATGCCCACAATTAATTGAAAGAATTAAATTAAGGACAAGTAAACAACACTCACCTTAGCAAATCTTTTCTCACCCATATAACACGAGTCTTCGACTTTGTAGGTGAAAATCCATGAGAAACAGAGTGTATTTGAGGAATTACACCAATCTTCTGAGAAAGACTGAAATCTTGCAAATTCCTTTCACAAGCCAACAAGCTTAAATTTTTCAAAAAAATATGAAACAGTTTATATGGACTTATGGCAGGAGAAATATCATCACATATCCTAGATTGACATACAGAATTTTTAAATTTCAATTTATGACAATTAGGACGAATGTGACCGGAGACACTACAAAAGTGACAAACATGAACAAATTTAGGAACATCAGTATTCCTAACAACAAATCTAGTCTCAGATTTTGGTTTTTGCCTCAACAAAGAACAATTTGGTCTAATATGACCAACAACACCACAAAGGTGACAAGTAGGCACAAAAACAGATTTATTATGCTCTCTAACAGTAGGTTTAGACTTAGATTTAGAAACTTCAACGTCTACATCAGAACTTTTACCTTTGTCTAACCTAGCAAAATAAGCATTTTCTTTATTATTCATCTTGAAATGAGGGATATAAACTTTCTCAGTTTTAGGCTTAAGAGAAACAGAAACACTTCTGTTATCAACAGCAAGCTTGGTATTAGTCAAATTTTCAATTTTAGATTTAGATTCAACTAACTCTTGTTCCAAGGTTTTCATCTTCTTATCTTGAGAGGAAATTTGATTTCTCAAAAATTCATTCTTTTATTAGATTCATCTAATGTAATAACCAATTTCTCTTTTTCAAGATTAGCCAATTTTAAGTCTTCCTTGAATTTCTTAGCAATTTTCATAGATTTCAATAATTCCTTATGGAGAGTTTCACAAGCATCAATAAGATTAATAGAAAAAATAGTGTCCTTTTTATTCAAATTATCACAATCAAAAACAGTAAGACACTTAAAATTATCCATGATAACAGGGATCAAGGATCAACTCTTAGATCAAAAGATCTAAAACAAAAGAGCTACTTGCTCTGATACCACTTGTACGTTTTTAGACCCTTTAAAACATAACCAGATTAACCTAGTTAATTAGCCAAGTGATTACTTAGTCAAATTATTCAAATCTAGGTTAACACAAATATATCATATCATGTATAGCAGCGGAAAATAAATAACACAATAATATGATAACCCAGGAAAACCAAACCGATAAAAAACCTAGGGAGGATTTAACCTAGCTATCCTCAAGGTAAAACAGATCCACTATGAAAGAATTGAAGTTTACACAATAGCGACTTAGACCACTAACATCCTATTACTATCTCGAGTAGGAAACTTACTACCACGATTACGTGACAGCTCCAAGTCCACGAACTACTTCTTTCTTGGATTCACAGCAAGCACAAGCACTCCCGCTTGTATATTTTTAAACTCTTAATGCAGCAACTGAATCAATCATCAAGCTCTTGACATAATCTTGATTCTTGATAACCCTAAGTATATGTGAAAGCAAACACTTCTAGATCTTACAAGAGATTCATATACACAGCATAAACAATCACCACTAAACGTGGCTATGGTTTTTCCTTTTATACTTAAGGAAAAACATAAAACCCTACACGTCAAATGGGTTTGGGCTGAGTTGGAAAATTCTGTAGAAAAACAATATGCACGAGCTTCAATCGATCGAGTCTAATTCTCGATCGATCGAGCTAGGCAGATTTACACAGTAAATCCTGCAGTACACTCGATTCCAACTTTACACATAAACATATTTTGAGCAAGTTTAAAACAAGACTAAACGTTTTGATCATGGTTTACCAACATTACAAAATAAAGTTCTAATATATTTAAACCTAAATTCTTAGAACCCAACAAAAGGTTTTATTGAAAATCAATAGAAAAAAAGTATGCAAATATTTCTAAATGAATTACCGGAGGATTAACAGGAAAAAAGAGAATGAGAAGGTTTAATTGATCTTGTCTTTTTTCTAAAGAATGAGACATGCACTAGCTTTTGATAGTGCAAGACTTTTACCATTGCAGCATACAATGGTGCCTCAAGTAAATAATTAATGTTATTAAAAAATATGTGAGTGTGGACAATGCAGAAAATATCTCATCCAATTTCCATTTTCAAGCCTGTCAGATAGTGTCAGTTGTTGTGCATATGTTTTTCACACTTGAACATGGTAGTGCTAGTTCTCGAGCGTGCACACTTAAAATAAATGGTCAATGCTTGTTGATTTCTGAAAGAACAAGTGCATGATGCATGAACATTAGCATAAATATGGTTGCTGATAGAAACCATTCTTTTCCACGAGTGGTTCTTTATGCCTTAGCGTCCAGGACAGAAATCCTGGCAGAAAAGATTTGTCTAACGTTGTCTCATGTCTGTATCTGCATTCAAATTTACCCATGTGGAAGACACGTAGAATCAATTTAGATTACATCGATTTGGTAAAAGGCGCTTTAATTTATGGTTTCTCGTCTCACTTTCTTTTATGAATTGCAATCCAGATAATCTTTATTATATGGCAGCTAAATTGTATAATATACAAATACAACTAGGATGTGCTGAGACAAGGGCTAAAACTTAAGTGGATTGGCCATTGTTACAGGAAGTCAATTCCACTGCATGGACCTATTCTTATGTCAGTGTGGTAGGATCAGATTGCCATTACAGATCAAAATAGACTATTTTTCCTTCCAATTTTCTCCAGAAACACGAGCAATTTTTGTTTCATTAACTGGATGGGAACAAAATATAATTGAGGCTTTGTTTTCACTTCCCATCACTCATAGAAATGAACCTCTTATTAAACATTTAGTAGAGCATGCTACCTTAATGGTGAAACTGACTATTTTTTGACTACCTGTACTTGGACCACTGGACAGGTGAACAAAGAATTGTTTATAGGAAAACCAATATTTGTTTTTGTTTTTTCAGCCTAAAGTAGAGCTATAGACTATAGAGTCTAAGGAATGCAACAAAACCTATTCATCTCACCTCAGTTTCTTCTTAAACATGCTTAAACATGTTCTCGTGGGACAAGCTTGTTGCTAGGCATGTGTGATTATACATGAATGTGGACATGCTGGGAGTATCTACAATACAAAAACACAGCCTAGTAATAATTATTTGCTTATTGCCTACCTTTTCTCATCGGCGTTGATCACACATACCTCACTAAAAATATTCTTTTGTCTCCAAGTCGAGGATGACAATTTTTTTCACACATGATTGGTCCCCAAGACACATTTGAAGTTCTAACTGTGCATTCATATCTATCCATGTGGAATCAAATTAGAATATGATGAGTTGGTAGAACATAATTGGATATGATATGTTCTTTTGCCGAACCTTTTGGCATTGGTGTGTGTTAGAAATAGTGTACATGTTTCTTCTTCTTCTTCCTTTCTCTGTTTTGGGATCTACTTATATTGTATAGGCCAATTAGCTTCCTACATCAATGTGATATACAATCCAAATTGTAAATATCCTGCATTATTTATTATCCTTTTTATCATTTGCTATTTTTGTCAAAAATTGTATGGCTGTTATTGAGTATTGACCTTGTTGGAATTTTGGATATTTTGCCAATATTTTGGAAAATCTTTGGAAGTTATGAAATTTACATGTGATTGAAAAGAATCATGAATTAATAATTTTATGTGGTATCTCTTAGATATGCTAGTTGGACTTTGGATAGATTTGAATGTTGGGTTGTCCCATCATTCTTTCATATGTAAATGACATAGTGGTCGGTCGGACAGTAAATAGAAGATAAGGAGCTGTTTGGTATGATATTTTAAGCAATATTTTTCAATTTTTAAACAACATTACACGTGTTTCTACACATTTTTTCACTTACATGTATTTCAAAAAAATTAAAACAACGTTATTAGAACAACGTTATCAAACGGGCATATGCAATTACTGTGCAAGATACATGATTGATCTTTTTGAGTCATCCTATTCATGTGTTTCAAATTTTTTTTTTCTTAAAAAAAAAAACATTTCTTAATTGGATATGGTATGAGATAGATAAGGGGCCCTAGTGGTGGTGGGTCACCATCGAAATTAATATTTAACTCTTGTGGGTTCAGACTTGGAACATCAAAATTGAAATCTGGTAGCATCCCCATAAGGTTGTCACTTCTATTTATGCATCAATTGGGCCATTCTTGTCTGATCTTCTGGCCTGATTCGTACCCGAGTCATCATCACTCAACCCGCCCACCATCGTGAGCCGTAGCTCAAACCATCCAACCATCTTGAGTTATTGCCGCTAAACTACTTTTTTTTTTTTTTTTTTTTTTGTAGTGTTATAAAAAATAGAGTTTGATTTTGAAATTTTATATAAAAATAAATTTCAAAATTAATTGTACAATTGTCTTAATAAGTAATGGCTATTATGGAACAAACATCATAATATATTCAACCGTTCATGCCCGAGCATAAAATATATAAAAGTGTATATATACACTATATACATACACTAATATATTATAAATCCATGATATGAGGATTTGAAGTTATCACTCACTGCTATTCAAGGTTTCTACTTTCAACAAATAATCAAAATGATTTGTTGGCGGGAGAAAGACAAGGAACACATTTAGAATCTCAGTGTACATATTTGGCCAGCAATTAAAAAAAAAAAAAAAAAAACTTTTTTGGGTGCTAAATGAATAGACACTGGATAAGCATATATGTACTTAAAAATAATTAAAAAAAAAATAATGATGGTAGATAAAAAATATGTAAAATAATAAATAATAAATTTTTTTTTTTTTAAAAGGCATATATGTGGCAACATAGCAGTTTACCAGCGGACGTGTCATATAATAATTAGCAGTCTACACCTGCGCATGTGTCTTATCACGTATGGCCTCTACGAAGATATTTGTGGGTATGGCCTCTACGAAGATATTTGTGGTGATTGGTGATCATTCATACTAGATTATTATTATTATTATTATTATTTTTTTTTTTTTTTTTTTTTGAGGAGAAAATGTATAATACTAATAACACATGAAAAGGATTACAACAGGGTCTCAGCCTACAACAATCAACCCAGACCTGATTGAATCATGTAATCTAAAAAAGGCGGAGAAGCACTTTTCCATACACAATTGACATTATCACATTTTGCATATTGGGCAAGCTTATGAGCAGCCCTGTTGTAATCCATTTTCATGTGTCGAAAGGAGCAACTTAAGAAGCTCGATTTCGCAAGCTGAATCCCATGGATTAGATGACCAGATTCACCGCCCTTGAGATCTTGGGAAATAGCTTGAATGATGGAGGAAGCATCGGATTCGAAGATGGCCAACTGAACTGCTATTTCCTGAGCCAAAAGGACCCCCTGTTCTATAGCAAAGAGTTCAGTCCAATTAGCCGGGTAGTGCATGGGCAGAGCTTTACTAAGGGCAGCGATCACATTTCCACCAGCATCATAAATGATCACTCCCACTCCCACTCCCGAAACCCCGTGACCATCCAAGGATGACGCACCATCCACATTAATTTTGCAAAAACCCGGCGGAGGTGCCTCCCAACCACCATTAGATGGTTGCGTCGTGGATAAGTGCACCGAGTTGGCTTCTTGGAAGTCCTCAACAACTCCTTTCGCCATTTCCCAGATTTGCAGAGGGGGAAGACTCTTTTCATTATGAGTTACCAAATTTCAGTTATGCCATATTGACCAAGAGATCGCAAAAAAATATTCCAAAAGCACCCCACAGGAGCTTGAACATATTTGGTGTACTAAACCTGTGAAGTCCTTCGCATTCAATAGCAAATTTAAGGGGCAGTCCTGCCAAAGCGACCACACCGAGAGAGCAAAATCACATGAAACTAATACTTGTAAAAGGCTTTCTGGCTCTTCCCCACAAACAGGACAGTCAAAGCCAGTCTATATACCCTTCTCCACCATCTTTACATACACTGGGAGGCCATTCACACAAGCTCTCCAAGAGAATATTTTGATTTTTGCAGGGAGTTTCAACTTCCACAGATATTTCCAAAGATGAGCATTTGAATCTCTAGAAGAGCTTTCCCCCACATCAGTACCATCCTGGAGTTTAGCAACTATGTGATAAGCACTTTTAACAGTGAACACACCCCTTTTATTCCCAATCCAAATAAGATTATCCTCCTACAAATTCTAACTTAGAGGAATTTTTAGAATAGTGTCCGCTTCAAAAGGCAAGAAGAGCACCCTTACAACATTGGTTTTCCACCACTTAGTCTCTTGATCAATGAGAGAGGAGACCATGGGAAAGCCATCAAAATCCCTGGGTGGGGTGATGACTTTGTAAATGGAAGGGGAAGGGAGCCATTTATCCTCCCAAATGTGAATCAACCGCCTATTTCCCACTCTCCAACGAGTTCCATTCTTAATGACTTCGAGACTATGAAATATACTTCGCCAGGTGTAAGAGGGGCTGCTGCCTAGGCTTGCATTTAGGATGTCACCATAGGGGAAATACTTCGCCTTTAGCACACGAGCAGCCAGGGAGGAAGGGTTTGTAAGAATCTGCCAAGCCTGTTTCGTAAGCAAGGCAAGGTTAAAAGCTTGCAAGTTCCTGAAACCCATCCTGCCAAGGGATTTAGGCTTGCACATTTTCTTCCATCCAACCCAGGTAATCTTGGTCTCCTGTTGTTTTTGGCCCTACCAAAAGCTTCTCATTTCTCTTTCAAGGTCTTCACATAGGCTTTTAGGAAGAAGGAAACAACTCATCGTGTAAGAGGGGATGGCTTGAGCCATCGCTTTAATAAGAATTTCCTTACCCCCCAAGGAGAGCAACTTACCCTTCCAACCAGCCAGCTTCTTACAAACCTTCTCCTTTATCTCTGCAAAAATCAGCTTTTTTGATTGACCAATAATGGAGGGGAGGCCAAGGTACTTTGTGTGATGAGAGTCATTCATAGGCCCAAGTATGCTAAGATTTCATCTTTAAGCTCCTGAGAAGTGTTTGGGCTGAAGAAGATTGAAGATTTCTTGGTATTGATCTTTTGCCCCGAGGTAGATTCATAAGTTCTGAGAATTTCTCTCAACTTGTTGCATTCAGTACCATTGGCATTACAGAAGAGAAGACTGTCGTCAGCAAAAAACAGGTGATTGATTCTTGGAGATCCCCGACATATGGATATACCATTTAGTTGCTGACACCTAGCCGCTTCATTTATGAGAGCTAAGAAGCCTTCAGCACACAACATGAACAAATAAGGAGACAAAGGGTATCCTTGCCTGAGCCCCCTAGTAGGCACAATGCTTCCATGGACCGAGCCATTAATAATAACTGAGTAAGTTACCGAAGTTATACACATCATCACCAGATTGATCCAAGACTCATTAAAGCCCATCTTCCTCATTACCATTTCGATAAAGGACCATTCAACTCTATCAAATGCTTTGCTCATATCCAACTTTGCCGCCATAAAGCTATCATTCCCACCCCTTTTGTGCTTTAGATAGTGCATAATTTCATAGGCAACCAAGACGTTATCAGTGATAAGCCTATTAGCCACAAAAGCGCTTTGATTTTCATCGAGGCCAGGAGATTTAGTTGGGTGCAACTGCTTAAGGGCTACAACAACTTCTTCTTTGGTGAAGCCTCTGGTTAGCTCCATGTTCATTTCATCTGTCACCTTGACCGAGATGAGATCAGTCACCTTCTTAATCTGATTCAGAGAGGAAGTGATATATATTCCTCAAAGTAGGATATAGCAGCTCTAGCAATACTATCTTGGTCACCACACCAATTCTCAAATTTATCCCAGATACCCAAAATAGTATTTTGTTTCCTTCTTTCCGAGGCTCAGGCATGAAAAAATTTCGTATTCCTGTCTCCCTCTTTGAGCCAGTGAGCCTTTGACCGCTGACACCAGTAAGTTTCCTCACTGTCAAGTAGTTCATTAATTTCTTTCCTAGCTTGGTTTATTTCATCACCCAGCAGACCATCCCTATCTGTTTGAACTAGTGAACTTAGTCGATTCCTTTTCTCTTGGATTTTCTTCGGAATTTGACTAAAAGTAGCAGAACTCCAAGCCTTAAGATCAACAGCACAGGCATTTAGGGCAGCAACCATACCTTCTAACGTGTTTACATTGCCCACACTACTCCAAGCTGCCTCAATGATATCTTTGCATGCTTCACTTTTAGTCCACATAGCCTCAAAATGAAAACGTCTTGCACGAAGTTGTTTAGGAGCTTTTGGATCTGCAATATACAAAGCACAATGATCTGAAGTGGATTCCACCAGGTGGTTAACTCTTACCTCACCGAACTTATCAATCCAATCACTAGTTGCAAAAGCCCTGTCTAGCCTCAAATATACCCTACTGTCACTAGACTGCATATTGCACTAGGTAAAATCTGTCCCCGAATAGCCCAAGTCTTTGAAACAGCAAAGATTAACCGCATAACGAAATCTATCCATCTGACTTTAACATCTTGTAGCTCCGCCTAATTTTTCTTCTATTGATAGAATCTCATTGAAATCTCCATAACAAAACCAAGGAAGCTAAAATTGATTCTTTAAATAAGCAAGAAAATCCCAAGATTTCTGCCTCATGTGTGTTTGGGGGTGGCCGTAGAAACCTGTGAGCCTCCATTTAAAATTTGAGTTCTCCTCAGTTACAACGGCATCGATGTGGTGGCTGCCAAAGCTTTTAATCTCCAAATTTATCTCCCTCGACCATAAAAGAGCCAAGCCACACCTGCGCCCTTGACACAGAACAAAGAGCCCATTTGCAAATCTGATTCTTTCCTTTATTCTCTCCATACATCGCTGCCTTACCTTAGTCTTCGAAAGGAAGACTATTTTGGGATCCTAACATCGCACCAGGTCGTGCAATGCTCGAACTGACCGAGGGTTCCCAAACCCCTGGCAGTTCCAACCTAAAGAATTCATAGTCCCCGGCGATGTTGCATTGCAATCACCGCCGATAATTCTGTCTCTTCATTAACACTTCCATCAACACTCTCACATTTCCTTTTCTTGGCTGTGTTTTCTTCTCCCTCTTCAAAGAGCAGAGCTATTTGGCATTTTGAGACTATGCTTGGACCTTGGACTTGTTTTCCTTTACTTTGGGCCAAACCTTGCTCCTTTGCTATTTTCTTCATACGGCTTTTCTTTTATGGGCTTTTAACAATTACTCAGGCTACTGTTGGGACTTCGTTTGCTTTAAGAGCTTAGGCCCAACTTTTTGGCTTATGTGGACTGTTGACCTCAGCGTAGCACTCCTCTTTTGAAGTGGGATTACTTTTGCTGAGCAAAGCACTACATTCTTCAGGCTGTGCAACTGAATCAGACTTTTCCATTGGGATGGGATCAAATCCCTCACCACATGACCCTTCATTTTGTCCCAAATCCATACCATCAGTTACCTTTATGTCCCATCCAAGCCTAGCTTCAGCCGCCTGACTCATATGAGTGTCTGACACGCCACTTCCCTATCCTTGAGTGGACGTGTTGGAAGTTTTTGAATTTTGAAAACTTCCACCATCAGCGCTTCCTCCCACATGGTGCGCCGGAGAGAAATAAGGCAGATTCAAAACAACGACGCTTTCTCCACTTTCTTTTCCATCGTTCTCAACATTTTGATTGCTAATGGAGAAATTCTTTTGCCTTACATTTCCTCCTTTGAATGTTCTGTTCGCTCTTAACCACTCTCCATATTGCTTTGGAGTGCTTTGCCGATCTGCAGGAATCTGACAATGCTTATTGTCGTGGCCTAGCTTTCCACATAGGAAGCAAAATGTTGGAAGCCTTTCATACCTAAAATGAATAAAAACTTCTCACCATCCTTGCTTACAACATGTCCGCCTCTACGAAGAGGCTTATCTATTGGAAGATCCACTCTGATACGCATGAACTTAGCTTGATCTAATTGACATGCCCATTTGTCTACTTCAATAAGGCGTCCCAAGCTTCTTCCAATATCTTGCCCAACCTCCTCTGACATGAGCTCAAATGGCAAGCCCCACAGCTGAACCCAAAAAGGAGAATGAGTGAAGACTATATTTTTAATCGTGAGGCCCTTCCTCCATCTACAAAGGAGAAGCAAATTGTTTTCAAAATTCCACGACCCACTATTTTCAACCCAATCTCTCTGATAACTAGAACCAAGCTTAAATTGTAAAATGTTGCTTCCTACATCAACTATTCTCAGCTCTGACCTCATCTTCCATGCTGCTCTTAGAGTACTTTTCAGAGCTCTTATATTTTGTTGTCTATCTGAAAGAAGCCGTCCAAACAAGCTTAACAAACATTCTTCCAGAAGGTCATCCCGGCTTCGTGCTATAATTGGTATTTCCTCTTCTTCCTCTTTAGTGAGACAGAGGTTTCGTAACTCTTCAATCACTGCTTGCTCCATTGGAAAAGAAGTGTTTTGAGGGGGGGGGGGGAGGTTGGAAAGCCCCACAGAGGGAAGCTGAGATCTCTTCTAGAAGGGAGAGGAGTGAAAATCTCTTACAGGGTGAGAGAGAGAGGAGCTCCTACAAGGGAGAGAGGATCATTCATACTGGATTGGTTCTTTAATTTACAAAAGAAAAATAAAATATTGAATAAGAAGATAACAATACTGATCATGGTCTGTCTTTCCCTTTCCTTTACTTTGAATTTGTACATTTTTTTATGGTCCAAGATACTAGAGTCCTATGAGCTTTTAGCCTTTTTTTGTTCTTTTTTCTCCCTTGTATGCACCATGCATTGCCCCCACAGGATGCAGAATTTCGAAGATGTCACTTACAAATTGGCGTTGTTGATGAGTGAACCAGCAATGCAGGCAGTGATGCCATGACGTAGGACACAATTTGCTATTTAATTATTGTAATTTTGTTTATATATTTTTATGTAAAAAACGTTATTTTAGGTTTAGGGTTATTATTTCCTTATTTTTAGGTGTTTTTAATGATTTTTAGGGCAAATTTAGTTCCTATTATGGTTAGGTATCAATTAAGAGTTATTTTAGAGTATATTTTCTTGTCTTTCAAGTTTTACGGAGTCCTTAAATAGGCCCCTAAGTCTGTATACGTTTTTTGAACAATTATTCAATCAATAAAATTCAAACTTTTGTCTTTCTATTTTCTGGTGGATTCCATACCTTTTCTCCTTATGGATTCAAGGACCCTTGTGGATTCAAGAAACCCTCGTGGATTCGAGGTTATTTTCAGAACCAAACGTGTTTTGTTTCTTATTTTCTAGAAGTAGACGTATTCTATTTCTTAACGCTTCTGCATCCTGCATCATGCCAGCTTTGGTTTCAAGACGTGCTACATAGATTGAATTGACCAAAAACATTTTCACCAGCTTAGAGTAACATTTTAGACGATTTACGTCAATTTTAAGCTTATTGAGGAAATCAAGTCCAACTATTAAAAGCAAAGAATTTATATAAAAGCAAAGAACATAATCCCAATCAAAATAAAGCACCCACAAGAACACTAAAGTGTGTATAGAGTAAAAAAAAAAAAACATGAGAGTCAGTCGAAAAATAGTCTCTGAAACCTCTAATGCTAAAGGATCCACTACTTAAGAATAGTTCCAATACATATCACTTGTAAAATCCTTCAAGCTAATTAATGATTATGTACTTTGAGCCTTCAGCTCCCGCCAGCAACTAATCTTTTGAATCCTTTCTCCTTGATTATCACCAGATACACAAGTTGAGCCACCAACTACATGATCAAGTTTCCTTGATCACTCCAAGAACTTTCAGAGATTTGGGATTGGTCCTTAATGATTCCCAATACCGGCTAATGTCAAGAACTCTGAAGGTTTCTTTGTGTGTAATGGATATAATCTCCTCGAAAGATAATTGACAATTGGAAAGGGAAATGATAGAGAGAATGAAAGGGTTTCAACTCAAGGGATTTTGGATTCTCTCTAACTCTTTAATATGGGGTCTGGTACTGTTGAGAAGTTTGTAGCTAAATTCTCTCAGATTCTGGCATTTTTCCTCCAACCAATGTCAGAAAATTGAGAGGCAAAATTGCTACCTCAATTGTTTTTCAAAAATGAAAGCTTGAATTTGTGTGAAAACACAAGAGCTGTTTAGACCCCCAAATTAAAATTACGGCTTGGTTGATTTTACTCTAACTTAAACTAAGTGCGGAATAGAGTAAATGTGAGCGAACAAACAATATAACTACTCTAAGCCATATTCATCAAATATCAATAATAAAATGAAAGCTAAAAGAGTAGGGAAGAATAATGCAAACCACAAGATAACACACCAATGTCTTATCGAAGAGGAAACCGAAGAACTTGGCGAAAAACCTCTTCGCCGCCCTCTAAGCGGTAAATCGATCCACTAGAGAATGAGTTGGAATACACGAATAACAAAAGACCCTCCAAGCCTAGTCTACCCATGTACTTGAGCCCTCGAAACTCCTGCTACCAACTGACTTGACGAAGCCTTGTCTTCTTTAGCTCTCTGGATCACGCAATTCAGCCCGATTGTATCCACCAAACAAATGGCTTCTTCCAATGCTTCCCAGCAGTACCAAAACCTCACTTTACACTCAGGATGGGTGTAGTAAGTGTTTGAGCTATCAACCTCTCAAGGATTTGGATATAGAAAGGTAGGAGTTGAGGAAAACCACAATGGATTGTGTAGAGGATTGTGAGTATGACAATATCTAACTCTCAAAGGTTATGGCTAGGGTTTTCTCTCTAAAAAACACTCCTCTCAATATGTGGGTATATATAGTGTGTGTAGAGACATGGTGTATCAGATATGATAAAATAGCAAAACAGAATGTTTTGCGGGTATCTCTCGAGAAGGCCTTACTCGCGAAACACTCGTGAAAATCAGCTGTCACCATCTATCATGATTCTTCGCATTCCATTCATGTGCTGAGCACATGGCTTCACTTCGTGGGAAGTCTTTTCGCGAGCTACCCACGAAAACTCCTTTGATCTTCAATGAGTCTTGAGTCTTCACACTCTCTCTCACACACAACCTTTACAATGAAATCCCACATAGAATACAGGGTACAAAAGATTGAACAGAATTACAATCAAATTTGGTACGGAATTAAAGCCAACACGAAATAGTTGTAAATCACAACTTTACACAAAATGTGAAATCGTCTAACACCCCAAGCTCAATCGTGCAAATTTCTTCAACTTGCAATTCCAACTTTCAGCTTTTAACATCTTCAACCAATTACAAACTTGAACTCACAACGTACTATACATTAATTACAATGTAAAATTGAAATTTAAAATTACAGCCAAACTTGTTATGGAATTTTCCAAAACTAAAAATCCTAACACTAGCTCAAGTCTGTGAAGCACGTACGGACACAACAAATTTGACAAAGTATCCATGTCAGACATGTATCGAATACAAGTACCGATCGGATACGGGTACAATCAAGAACAAATGTACTGGTTGGAAGTTTCCTTGGTAATGAAAGGAGAAGTTGGTTCAATCATTGCAAATTTCATTCCTATCTATAGAATTTGACTAATGTAGGAAATTTGGTACCTAGGTAAAGTTTGAAAAATCTAAATGGGCTAAAACATCTTTATTATTATTATTATTATTATTTGATAATTAGAACAATTAGGAAGAGAATTCAGACTCTAGTTCTATTAGACTAAAATCTTTTATCACACGTTAATACTTAAAGTTAGGTATATAGAAGTTCACATACACACCAAAGTTACACCATTTCATAACGTTTCATTGAAAGAGTATTTTGTTGAATCAACCGTTGGATTTCATAATCTATTTATAATCTCCTTATTTATGAAATATCTCTTTATATTCTCTACACAATTTTACATCACTTACTAATATTTTAATTAATTCTTTTCTTCAATTAAAACTTTTTATTCTTTATATTTTTTGTATCATTGTTTTTCTTTGACAACTTCTTAACCTTAGAAAACATTGATAAAATAGAAAATATTTTCTTTATAAATTTTTAATAAGATTTGACATATAAAAGATGGATATATATTAAAAAATATATATATACATGTACACATAAAAAATCTTAAGGGTTGGTACAATGATTTTTACAGTCTCATAAAATCCACGAAGTCCTAATTACCCTATACACCCGAAAGATTAATCAGGTAATCAATGAGTTTTGGAAAATTACGTTAAAAAAACACTAAACATACACACAAAGAAATGTTAAAAAAAATCAAAATGTGAACTACGTAGTTAGGGCTCTGAGGGCCGCAATTCCCATTACCCCCTGACTTCGTGCTTTTCCTGTCAAGGCTGCCAAACTAATCTTAAACAGTAAAGAGCGTATAATATGATAGATGTAACCATGAGAGGAAAGTCCTCTTCTTCGCACACATGGTATTAGCTCATGCACATGCATACTAAGTAGGACTTTCGAGCATGACTTTTGATGAGGATAATTTTTTATTGATTGACATGGGGTGCCGAACTTTCTTCGCGTGCCAAACCTTCCTCACATGATGAACCTTTCTCGTCTGATCATCGACCTTACACCTAAACTGATCCCAAAGGGATGACCGACCCATGGGCTGTCCGATCCAGGTTGACGATCCAACCCCCAATCCCGACAACCCATCACTGTAGGATTTTCCACGGAACTTGCGTGGGGTCCACTCATATGTCCATACATGGAAATTACTTGCGCATCAAGACCAAAGATCCTACCGCACAATCAAATCTGCTATATATGGGAAGGTGATCCCAAGTATCTTGGGACCCTTCTCTCTACAAGGAAATTCTCCCGTATCAAAGGAGCTCTCTGGAAAATTATTAGGTATTCCCGGAATACCATAAATGCGTACTCCTTCCTCTCACATAAATAGTGGGTCTCACCATGAATTTAATTAGTGAGACTTACTATTCATGTGAAAGGAAGGAGTATGCATTTATGGTATTCCAAGAGTACATAATAATTTCCCCAGTTCTCTACTACTATATAAACAACAAATCATAACCTTTTTGAGGTACGTGAATTCTCTTTAGCTCTAGCACTCTTGAATTCTTGGAGCATTCTTCTATCACTGACTTAACTTTTGAAGGGTCTTTGGCCGACACCCTATTAGTGGTCTTTGATTGGTTCTTCTCTTTTATTACTCAAGTACACTCATTGGCACGTGTGTGGATGATCAACTCATTGACAATTTGTGTGCATCATCAGCTTTTATAACATCAATATAAAAAATTATTAAGTACTTTTTAAATACGGTAATGTGGTGTTTTATCCTCTCATATTTAGAGTAAATCCATCCACAAATTTAATTAGTAAGATCAATCATAATCACGAGAGGAGAGACACAAATTTGGCCTTTCAGACTACGAAGGGTCCATGTAAAGTATAGAATTTATCTATTGTCAGCAATTTGGTTATATATGAAACTGTAAAAAACGTAAGCCAGATGCTCTTATTAATTCAGATCACGCAGACAAATTACACGATACGTGGCTGGATTTTCGCATTTATCAGAACCTATATTCAAGGCTTGTAATTGCATGAGTCATGCATGTACTACACATGCAGCATTTTGTGCACTCCAAGGCCATTGGACCGCAACGTAGAAGCTCAATAGGCTGCCAGCTTTGGCTTACTATAAGTTTTAGAGGCACCTATTTTGTGAATGATAGTAGGTGATGATTATAATTAATATGATCTCACTTAGTGTATGACCTCAGTACCTCAGAACTTAGGTGCGGCTGTGATCTCATAGTAGGTTTTACAGAAGACCATGAAAAATATCCTATAGTAGAATATTGGCTTAGATAAGATAACAGAAGGCATAGGGCCATGTTTGATAAGAATAAGAAAACGAATCATCCGACTATATATCCATAAAAACTTTCTAGACTGCCATGCAATTGTCTGCTCAATGGAACCAATTGATCATTAATGGAGGAATCTTTAGTTTTATTTCATTAGGTCAATGAATCCATCTGAATCATCCTGCAGCTTAGAGTTCAAAAGTACCACGTTCAGGTTGTACAACATCTTTAAAAATTAAAGGGAAATACACGTTCTTCAAAAGGTAACACGACATATTACAAAATTTAATACATAAGTCTATAAACTTTTGCTATCAATCACACTTAAGTTAATTCAAACACTAATTTATTATCTTTTTGAAGCAATATGCTTGTTACCACATCAGTTTGTAAAATTTTTATAATAACAATTATAATCCGAGCATTTTTCTTTATAAAAATAGTTAGACCAAGACACTTACATAACAACCCAATAAATGAATTTCGTGTAATTCAATTTTATATTATTTTCTAAATTATCAATACCACCAAAAGATACCTGAGATTTTGAAACTATCAAACTTAGATTTGTACTTGCTATAAGATTAAGCTGCATTAACTCATTGCCTCATTTTATTCTCCAAAGTGACAGAAAGCTTGAATTTAGTAATTTAATATGGTATTATCGCCTCCCCCCACCGTTTCAAAAAAGAAAGCATATTACAATCGAAAGGGGATGAATTTCTTAGAATGATAATATACTATAGTTTGGGTGATGTCGTAAACTTGCTGCTCATGTTAGGTGGATGAGTTTTGGTATATATTAATATTTGACCGACCACAAGAGGGACCACTTTGTTGTTTGTCTTCGCTAATTTAATTGCTCTGTGTTTTGTCAATGCCCACTACTTAGGAAAACATCGGGTTCTGGAGCTTTATGTTTTCTTTAATTTCTGGGGTTTGTTTTGCTTATCCTTACAACAAAGTTGCTTTCCATTAATCCAACTAAAGTGGAGAAAGTAGTGGCCACTGGCCACTCCCCAATCTCTCTCACTCTCTCTTTCTCTCAATGTAGTAGCTACTTAACAAAATCATTTTTTTGTAATCAAATGCAATAAACTAATACTACTAATCAGAAGGTACTTATAAAATAATAGAAGATCTTGCTGATGCTTCACCAGAAGACACTAGATATAAGGAGAGTTTGCAGTGTGTGAACATGACATAGTTGACATTGGGAATCAAACTGTAAGTACATCTAATATTTAGTTTTCTTATCCTGCGCCAATAATAGATTTGCTACTCGGATTAACCTCTCCCTCCTAAACCTCGTTAAGCCTTCCTTCTAAAAGTTGCTCTTTCGTGTAACCATGAACTCAAAACATTCTCATTATTAGAAGAAAATTGTTATTGTATTGCAGTAGTTAGTGGGGTATATATATCCAATGAGTTATGTTTGTCCTATATAAATTGACACAACTTATACCACAACTCATCACGTGACAACTCGTCACATGGCGAATTGTGAGTAGTAGAGGGTGATGGTAGGTCCATGTGGAGAACTTTCCTCTACCACCCACAATTAGCCACATAGGTGACTTGTGGCACAAGTTGTGCCACTTTATGTGGCACTAGCATAGCTCATATCCAATTTGCCACTCAATTAAAGAGTGTTTGTAACTTTGTATTGTCAATTGCAATTTTATTTTAAAAATTAAAAGAATTGGTTAGAGGCTTTCGTACAATGGACCAATCATAGTCAAAGCTCAAATTTAATTCTACCTGAAGTGCAAGTGACGAAATCTTAAGGCTACTTGTATTGTGAGTGTTGTAATTAACTCTGGTTTATTTATTTATTTATTATGTTAAAAAGGGTAGTTTAGTGCACGGTTAATTTATGGTTTAGCATATTATGTTTACTCCAAAAAAAAAAAAAAAAAAAACTACTGTGTATTTATTATAACATACAAAGGTTAATGATAACTATATAATCATAAAAAATATTCCGTTATAGACGTAAATCGTTAAACTAAACTACGTTAATTTCGTGCTTTCTATGATCTCCTTTTTACCCTTCCATTTTGTTTATCTACATTAATATACTTTCCTCTTTCTATTTTTATATTATGTAAACCTCTCGTTGACAAAAAGCCATTATAATCCAACAAAGAAAACATATTATCATTTTAGAACAAAAGGTTCTATTCTTGAAAATGTTAAAAAAAATCTTACCCATCTTGCTATTTAAGACTATGGCGGCTTCAGGATTTTTTCTAGGGAGGTCAGTAATGGCAAAACTAAGAATTTGTCATGGGAGCGATTAAAAAATAAAATGATTATTATTATTATTATTATTATTATTTTTTGTATATACAACTTCCATATTATATATAATAATCTAAAATAAATACAATTTAGTATACAAAATACAACTATATCATATAATAGTCTAAACAATTTAGTAATAGTTTAAAAATCAGTAAGACAACAACATACATAATAACTTATTATATTTATATGTAATATTAATTAAATAAATACATGATAAAAAAGAATAAAAACAAACCTAGGAGTGAGAATAGTAGTAAATGTGAAACTAAGAAAAAAAATAAACTGATACAAATTTTTGCTTTTGAAGTGTACGGTTTTTTAACCATACACATGGTCACTCTCTTAGAATTGGAGCAAATAGAGATAAAAGTTAAGAAAACTACTTGATCAAACAAAGATAAAAGCTAAGAAAACATAGATCAGAGAAAGAGAGATAGAGAGAATGAAGAAAGAAATCACAGATATAAATATAGATCAGTTGGTTGGAACGGTAGTGTAATTTTTTGCTAATGAAGAAAAAAAGTGCAGGGAAAAACAACTTCATTTTGTTGTCAATGAAAAAGTAAGCTAGAATCCCAAATAAAAGGTTTATTTATTTATTTTTAACGAATGAGAGAAAATTTGAAACATTTTTTTCTTTATTATAAAATTAAATATTTTAAGAGCAGTGTTGTTGACACAATACACTTGCACAAAAATTTCACAACAAAATGTAGGTAACAAGTTGTTAAAGGTAGGTAAAAAATAAGTGATATACTAGCAAAAAAGAAAGGTAAAAAAATTATGTCAGTTGTGAGTCAAAATAAAAACTAGTTACAACTTGTCACTTACCCTCTATTGTGAAAATAACATTAAAATGATCATATTCAAGTTTATTTTAGCTATATTTAAACAAAATTTATAGTCAATGTGTTCAAATATTTATTTTAGTGGAGTCAACAAAAATTTTGTAAAAAATTTTATGTATATTAAAAAAAAAAAAAATTGTCATGTCAGGGGGTTCAAATGAACCCCCTGATCGGCACGTAACGCTACCCCTAGTTTAAGAAACGTTGTTTAGACCCCTTATTTGGCATAGTACTGAATATAATAATAATTTAATTATTAAGGGGATAATTATTATATTTGGTACTAAGCCAACTTAGAGGTCTAACTAACATTTGTTAAACAACATGATGGGTAGGATTTTAAAAGTACTATTTAAGTCATCATGGAACCCTAGCACACAAATCCCAAATTGCCACGTCATCTGAATCATTACAGAAAAATTAGCAAAACACAAAGCTTGACTGAGCGACTGGTGTCGAGGTATAAGTGACTTTGATAGATCATCTAGTAGTGTCAAGTTGTTGTCGAGACAGTAGATCTAATACTGTTTTGAGCAGCTTTTTGTGTCTTCAATTGAACTTCTTTGAGAGCTTAGAGACGCAAAATAAATTAAGACTTAATTGTATTAAAGAGTGTATTTAACTCAAATTTGTCAACATACAAAAATATTACCCTAACAACTTCAAGACTTCTTGAAGATATTGCTTAGTTATCGCGGTTTAATGAACACATCAACAACAGTGGTAGTTGTCTTGTGCTTAGTAGTGTGAGTCCTCCCAAAAATAGGAAATTGGAGAGGGTGGAAGATCTTCCAAGCTTGGAAAGTTTTTCTTAAGGATTTTTTTAGCTAACTTCTTACTCTAAAATTTTAAGGTTTAATTTTCAAAGTTATATGTATAGGATTGAGGAGTGATTGGTCACAAAAATTACCTTGAAAGTTAACAAATTCGAATTTTGAGTGAAAGACAAAAGGAACTTCCTACCCAAACATCTAAAATCTTCATATATTCGCTCGATCAAATATAACCATATAAGTTCGCTCAACCAAATTTCGCAGATTTGCACAATAAAACAACAATATTCGGGCTTCATTTTCAATTACACCAAACCAAACAACTACAAATGAAAATTCAGGAATAATTACAATAAAATTTTTTCAGAATAACGTCATGGCCCATGAATTTCAGGACTAGATCATGAAATGAAACACACTTTATTCCCGAAGCTCATAGTCCAAAAGCCGCAACTGTATGGAAAGCAGAGATATTTGTGCCGCTTTCACACACACAAAGATATGTGTGTGAGAGATTATCAAAAATAAAAATAAAAATAAAAAATAAATAAAAGAGAATCAGTGTGAGAGAGAGAGAGAGAGAGAGAGAGATTCATATCCTTAGTTTTCGGCCCTCTGTCTGGGTGAAGCTATAGCTGCATGCCAACCAATGGCAGCCATTGTCGGAGTGAGGCGCGACCATTACTATGTTTTTGGACCAATCAATCTTTCTTCTTTCCTTTCATTTCTTGTCTGAGTTGAGTTGTGACCCATTTCTTGGACTTTTGTTTACGATCGTTCTCAGCATTTTATTCCAAAATCTGGTGGCTTTCACGTGAAATTCATGTCGGTGATGATTTTCTTCTGATCAATATGAAAGTCCATTTTAGTTAGCGAGGTGGTAAAGCGTGATTATTTATTTGTCTTTTACATGACTTTCATTTGCATAGGGTGTAAGGTTAACGAGGTTATCCCATTTCATAGGACACCAAATTTTGCTACAAATACATGCAAAATTGTGGATAATCTTTAAAAGGGACACTTTAGTTGTGTGGTTGAACTTATTAAATCCTATAATATCAAAATTTACAAATTAAATGCAGATTGTTAGAAATTAAATCCTATAGTTTCACTAGTTTAAAACTGAACACTAAATTTTTTAAATCATATCAATTTAAACTCTCAATTAAACTTAAACCAATTCTCCAAATCAAACCCAAAAAATTCAGGGTTTAATTTTATATGATTTTGAAAGTTCATGTTCAACTAATGAAACTATATGGCTAAATTTGTAATAATCTTAAATTTCAAATTTTAATTTGAAGAATTTAAAAATGTACGTTTTAAATTGAAACTACTCTTAAAATAGAGAATATAAATGTAATTTATGTAGATGACATCCAAAGGTTGAAATGCTCTTGAGCTAATATATCAAGTTCCTCTTACTGTTTTTCTTTTTCCTAATTAATTTCGGACCCTATTAATTTAACAAGATTCTCATGCATTTAGAACCCTTCTAGGGCAATCTATATATGTTTCACTTTCACTAGAAGAGCATATATCACGCTAACAACATAGGTAACTCAACTTTTGACATCTCCAAATCCTCCAAATCTTTCTAAGAAATTCAGAATTTAAATTTCTCATCGTTCAACTATCGATATATAGAAAAATAACTAAATAGTAATATAAAAAATCCAGCATGCTATATACTTTTGTTTCATGCAAGTTACTATAATATGCTTAATTAATTCGTGTGATTGAAGAACTTTAATGAGAATTTTTTTTTTTTTTTTTTTTTGAGAAATAATTACAACATGCTGCTAACTCCGTAACTCGAATTCTTTCCCTCCTAAACTTCCAAGCACTTTATGCATGGGGAGGTGCCAATTCAATTACAAAGCTTTTGGCCTTTAATGAGAAGTTGGATAGCTTCTCTATATACTTAAAGTTATGACCCACAAAAGTAATAAAAAGTATTTTAATTTTAAAAAAAAATCCAAACCATCTATATCCAGCAAGTAGCTAGCTAGTGGGCCTCGTTAAAGAAAGTGTATCACATTTGCCATTTATCTCTGACTTAATTGTTTGGGCGGTGAGAGGACTTTTGATATATATTTGAAGAAATCAGAAGAGAACGAAACAAGTTTTTTTTCCACCCATGTTACTATTGGTTAGTGGTAGAAGAAGGGGGCCATGGTGGTTTCTTGAACCTGTCTTAATTAGTCATGTGTTATTATTGCATATTTTATGGAGGGGAAAGATTTGCTGCAAATTAAGTTGCAACAATTCCTGCAAAATGCACACATGTCAAGTGGTTATTTGGTGAAAAATTCAATCTTGACAATGAAATTTTCATTTAAATATAAATTTGAACAGGTATCTATCTGAGGCATTGACACGTGTATTTTTGCAAGAGTTGCTACAACTTATTTTATAGCAAATCCTTACCCTTTTATGGATTTCTCGTCTTGACCCTCTAGAGAGACCAAATTATATATATATATTTTTTTAATTTTATAAAAAATGTCGAGGTTATATATTAATATGAAAAATTTTAGAGTTAATAATAATCTGAATAATAATGTCATCTCAAAAATAAAAAGATTAATAATGCATTATAACAATTCAGACTCTCGTATTAGGTTGCGAGAGCTCTCAAACTCATGGATAGTTCAATGTATTTATCAGCATCTGACCTTGAGATGTGGATCATCTAAGACAAATTGACAATAAAAATCAAAAACTAATTTAAGTCCTTGTAAATATCATTCGAATGCGACATTAACACTTCATTAATTTATGTAGCTTACTAAGTAATGACCGGCCATCATGTTACATAAAAATATGTAATACAATTGTCAAAATTATTTGATTCATATATTTTTAAGGAACCATAGTTTTATATGCCTTTCATACACCATCTATGATCTATGGGAACCAAGTGTCAATTCCACACATTTATCCATGGGAACTGATCTGTACATTCCTATGTATTGGAACATGTGCTTCACTGTGATCTCAGCAATACTCCTTTATTGGACCTTTTTTTTAGATTCTTTTGTGTGGCCGTTTAGGCTTTTGCTCTGTCCTTGCTAGGAAGGGACTTTGAATACCTCGTCACCTTTGTCATAAACCACCTTGAGCTTTAATACTATTTGTTAGAGAAATAATACCTTAGGAAGCCTCCAACTAAAAAGTTAATATAACATATAGAGACATCACTTAACCTAAAAGACTTAAACACACTTCTAACAACCTTAAGTAGGGATGACGTCCCACTTAACTCACTTTGTCCCGCACAAGTTTCCCTGTCCCAAATAGGTGACAAGACAAAGACTTTATCCCGCCCTGCCTGAATGTGTGTATATATATTTTTAATTAATATTTATTTCAAAATATTTATTTAAATAATTTAATCTTTTTATTAAAATGCTATTTATAATCTATTCTCTCTCTCTGTCTCTCACATGATTGTCATCACTACCTTATTAAAGCTGGAACTACCTTCGGGATGGCTAAATACCTCCAACCCTACTCCACACAGATTTTCCCCTCCTTGAAGATGGAATAGGATGGGGTTGGGCATCCCTGTTCCAACCATGCTCTACCTTATCGTCAACCCTAGCTTTAAGTATCATATACAAGGAATAACTATCATGTACAATTAACAGCCCCTATATTTGTAACCACAGTCTAGGAACTAGCTCTAGTTTCCAACTACTTATTAGTTTGACACATTTCCATGGTGCTAACACATTAACAAAAAATGTCTATGCATACAACTTCTCGGTCTATGTTGTTAGAATTATGGTTAAATGATTAAATTTACCATTTTATCACATTTTAAATTTTTAGGACAATTGGCAATTTAAAATAATATCAAAACAGGAGATCCTGAGTCTGATTCTTGTTTCCATTTAAAATATAAAAAATTTCATATGTTAGGTCTTAGTTATTAAAGGACAGTTTAGGAGGCCCACGTAAGAGAAAATTTTAAATTTATGATTAAATGATTAAATTAATTGTATTCTAACAGTTTAAGCTTTTAGGAAAATGAGTAATTTAACACATGTATCACCATGTGGATCAAATTGGACCAATTTAATGTCACCTCCTAGTTTGGCTAGCACAACCCACACTATTTATACATCATCATTGCCATCCATATGCAACACAGTCACACTTGGCCAAGCGAACCCCTCCTTAAACTTGAATTTTAGACATAATCTAGCATGCCACCATGTTCAAGCAGTTCAACCCTGCCTTGCACACATGCATCCTACCAAGGGCGGCTCTACATTTAAGTGAGGTGGTCACATGACTATTCTGACTTGCAAAATAATATATATATACACTTGAAAAAAAATGTATATACTAAACTAACCTATTGTGAGCACCCTAATAAAAATATTGAACACACTAATTTAAGAATCATAAAAAATTTGGGTTCAACAAAAATAAGAGTGATGCTACATCCACAATATTTTCATAATAATTTTACAACAAATCTTATGTGGTAAGTTGTTACTGATTCTAATTTGGACTCAATAGCGATATCACTTTTTTACTCTCATTGTAAAAATGTTGTATACGTAGCATTACTCCAATAATAATTCTGACCTCCCAAACATAATCCTTAACCCCTTAAACGACAAAAAAAAAAAAAGAAAAAAAAAGGTCTTAAATAACATCAATAAAAATTAACTCAAATAACCAAACAAAAACAAGACTATACCAAACAACAACAAGTGAGCACACATCAATTAGGGTGTCACCATTTATAATTGAAGTTTACAATAGAAATAAACCTTTAATTCTAAAGCTACCTCAAGTAGAATTTATAATATGACCCCATCGCACTTCAAGCACCTCCGACTCTTCTATCTTGAAATTTTTCACATGAACCTTGTTCGTGACTTTGAGAATATTCTCGAAGATTTTTTCACAAAAATTGACTGTAGTTGCTTAATGGTTTTAGCCTTGATCACTAATATTCAGCAATATCATCTTCAAATTCTCTTTCTAGATCTCTAGCATGATACTAGTGAAGAGAAAAACTCATCACAATCAAGTCCTAAAACATAGGATCTAACTCCTATTTAAAATTAAATACAAATTGAAATTAAATCATAATCTTCATTCTCATCCTAATATACTAGATAAATCCTCATCCTAATCTACTGCAAAATATTATTCAAATTCAAACTTCTTCTACCGTTGCATAATTATTTGCCATTTGGCCTTGGGGCACAACGGACAAAGAGAGCATTAGGGTTTTGAACTTTGGTGGCATGACATAGGATCTCTCTCTGCCCCTGACTTGAAAGAACAAATAGACCCGTATGATGAATAATTGCATGTATGCAACTTCTATATTTGACCCCAACTTTCGGAAATTTGTGAATGAACCTTGCCGGCCCCCCACCGACGATCCTTGATTTGATTTCAGGACAAGTTGCAAGTTACTTGTCCACAAACTAAATCATTGATTGTATTTTATCCGAGCATGTCTATTCATACATACTCGTTAAATCATTTTAGCTAAAACATGTTCATTTTGTACTTTTGAGATTTGGAAACTTAGATCATCAGAATCCAACAAAAATACAGGAATTTTTGTCCTGGGAATCCCCTCCCCCCGGCGGCTAATATTGCCAAAATTGTCCTGGAAATCCAACAAAAACTACAGCCAAAATTGTCTTGGAAGTTGGAAATCCAACAAAAACTACAGCAATTCATAATAGCACAACTATGCCACGTGTAGCGACAAGGGAATTGGTTTGCAATTTGCACACTTTTTGGCTACTATGCCAAAAATGTTGATCATTTTGTAACTTAGATAAAGAAAAATTTTAATATATTTGAGTTCGTTTTGACTCAAAATGTATTAAATTTCTCTTCTTCTTAATGAAAGTTATGGTAGATCTTCATCGTTCTATTTTGATGACTTGATAATTGGCGAATTATCCAGTCATCAGAATCCAACAAAAACTACCGGAATTTTTGTCCTAGGAATCCCCCCCTCCCCTACCCCCGACGGCTAATATTGCCAAAATTGTCTTGGGAATCCAACAAAAATTACCAGGAATTCATAATGGCACAACCATGCCACGTGAAGCAACAAGGGAATCAGTTTGCAATCTGCGCACTTTTTGGCTACTATGCCAAAAATGTTGATCATTTTGTAATTTGGATAATTTTTAATATAATTGAGTCCGTTTTGACTCAGGATATATTAAATTTCTCTTCTTCTTAATGAAAGTTATAATCTTCTTATTAAAAAAAATTATTCTAACAAAAAAAAAATTGTGTAAATTTATATGTTCTAACTCTTTAGTATGGCAGCAAAGTTGTGCCTAACATTCCTTTTTCTTTGCAAACTCATATAAGCAGTCCAGTAAAGTTTTCTACTGGTAAAAAATTGTGGGTTTCAATTAGCTAAACTGGTAAAAAAATTTATCGTCGAATAAGAAATTTAATATTTAGACTTCGTTTACACAAAAAATTGATTGATGTCTTAACCTGATGGTAAGAGCATGGTTGTGTGTGTGGGGGTGCTCAATTCTTTTAACATTTGGCTCACTATAGTTTCTTTTATTTTTTTTATTTTTATAGATATTCTACTTCAATTGAATTCCATTATGGAATTTCCAATAAGTTTAATATTTAATTTTCAATTATCCAAAAATATATATATATATAATTTTCAAATGAGATACTTTTAATAAAAATTGTTAGAAATAAAATACAATCTCAACACCAACAAATTGAAAAAGAAATAAAACATAATTTAAAAAAAAAAAAAAAAAAAAAACAGAAGACAAACTAATCATTCACAAAACAATTACTACTAAATTTTACTCGACTAAACTAGTGTTTTGACTTCTGTGCGCTAGCTCTTGCTTATTGAGGTAGAAAGATTAAGAGGAATCATCATTATCATCGTCATAAGATATCATAGTTACAAGGGACTTTTCTTTCCCTTTTTTTTTTTTTTTGGTGGTAGAATGGATTCAACATAAAGAACAACTAAGTACTGGCTTTAGCTTTTCTCCAAAAAAAATAATAATAAAAAAGTACTGGCTTTATCTACCGACATATAAAGTCTGCTTTGGTATAGACCCAAATTGTCAGAGATCATAAGGGGTACAATTTCTGTGAGAGGCCTGGAATCTAACAAAACAAAATCGAAAGATGACTAGGCACCCAATCTAACTAGGGCATAGGAGTTACAAAGGACATTTCATTTGTTTTGGTCTTGCATGTATAACATTTTGTGGCTGTCGGCAGATATTACTTTTTTTTTTAACACGTGAACATGGCCGAGTTCAGAAACAAGTCAAACAGGAAATTTAATTGGAAACACCAAAATCTAAAACCCCAAAAATAAATATAAAAAAACACATATTGAAATTTCTTCTTGAGTGAAATTACGATAGCCATTAGTTTATATATATATATATATATATATATATGGCTTAAATAAAATAGGGGAGAGAATTTGAATTCATGTTTTTCTCATTCAATGAATAAGATAATATCATTAAATAATTAAATAATATGATCCTTTAGTGATGGATGATTTTTATATAGATTCATCACTTATGAGCTTTTTTAGGACTACACATTTAGGCACATACTTCTCACAACTTGCTTAAGTATCAATTGATGATTGGATTACATAATATACGCGTGGGTTTACTAATTAAAGCACTCTAATCACTAGTTGACACTCAAACAAATTGTGGCAAATTGTGTGTTCATAGACTTTTTAATCAATTACATCACTTTTATTGAACACTAATAAAAATATATCATTTTTAACCATTGTGAAAAGAAAAAAAATATCTATACTTTTTTTGTTACTAAACTTCTCGCTAGCGTATACTCACCGTAAATCTATTTTCATTACAAAATTAAAACTAAACTTCACGTGCTTATGATTAAAACTAGTTGGTAATTCATGCAATGCGCGCGCGCGCACGCACACACACACAAAAAGCAACATAATATAATTATTTCACTTTTTAAATTTTTATTATCTAAATATGAAATTTCATCATTATAATAGTTATTAATATGTACTTATTTACTATGACTGTTATTTAATATAAAAATAGAATAATATTATATAATATCAGCCATTTATAATGATTTTGTTTGTATATAGAACCATATATTCTAACTTTTAAAGAACATATGATATGCCAAAGTTTTAATGGAAAATTCAAATATAAAATAGAATTTAAATTAAATTAAAAATATGTGAGAAGTATGATGTGTAAAATTTTGAAACTTCAAAAAGTTTATATAGCAAAATATTAAAAGGTCAACAAAAATAAATGATTATATACTATAAATATGCAATAATATAGATGTTTCTTTTCCAATTTTTACCTTTATATATTTCTCTCCTGCAGGGATTTTATGAAGTAAGAGTGTAAAACGCAATTCCACAGCTATTCAAGAAAGAATAGAAAGAAAAGAAATAGACACCTATTAGTGAGTATATAATCCATAAGTGTATATTTCCAAGTAATCTTTTTTTGCTAATTACTTGCAAGTAATCTTTCTTTGAAGTGAAGACTGAACTTGTAGTTTTTGGACAACCTACGATAAAAGGTAGGTGGGGACTTTTTGTTCCCCCCATCCGACTTCTCTCTCTCTCTCTCTCTCTCTCTCTCTCGCAGACACACACAATGAACCTAACTTGTAACTTTCATTGCACCTAAATATAGAATACCTTTTACAAAGTTATGGCCAATATCGATTCTCCGGCAAAATAAGAATTATACAATATTTATTAAAATAGAGAAAGGAGCTCTAATATTTCGTTGTCATGATTTCTTTTGATGGGCAGCATGTCCAAGTTATTTTCATATGACTCACGTTTATTGGTTAGAGTATGGTCTTGTGGAAAAGATTGCACCGTCAAGAGAAAATTGCTTCTATGACAAGTCAAAAATAATGAGAATCTTCGCTAGTATTAGAGGACAAATATTTTTCTATACATCAACTTTAGGGCTTATTGATTTTTAAAATATATATTATATTTTTTATATAATAAAAACCTATTAACTTTAACGAAACATATAAGATTTTTTTTCTTGACAACATTATGAAAAATATTTTCAAAAAATAAATTTTTGTATGAAATATTATTTTTTTCAAAAAAAATATGAAATTTGGTTTTTAAAAAGAGGAGGGGGAGGGGGGATTGTCTAGATTGGGTGCAGTCTAGGACCCCCTTTTGCTCCGCCCCTGGTAATAATAGTAGAAATTAACTAAAACAACATTGTAAATGTAACCTTTGTAAGTCATTAAGAATTTTATTTATACTATCTAAAAAAAAAAAAAGACTTTTATTCATTATGTTGTTTTAGTGTTATTATTTACATTTATTGTCATGTCAGTTCATTATGTTGGATTATTTTTTTCACTTTTGTTGACATTTTTTTCTTAAAAGTTGCAACAAAACCTTTTACAGATTTCTTAATTTTCACACTTTCATTTGGCTTATCAATTTTTTTTAATCCTAGTATATCTTGAGAAGTGACAATTAGAAATTTTAAAGTTACTAAATTACACTCATATAGGATAGTGTTAGTAATGGATGGCATATGCAAGAGGGTTCTTGTAGTATTTATGTAATTAGAAAATATTGTAGTTCAATTGGTTGGTGTCTCCTAGTATTTTCATGACATTCAGGGTTTAAATTTCCCTCTTCCAACTATCGAATTATCAAAATTTTCAATTATATGTATATTTATATAATGCCCCCGAGATTGAAACAAAAAGCTTGTATTACACTTATTTAAAGGATCATTATATCACAAATATATATATATATATGGGAAATGCTAACGAATGTTCTTAGGGCATTGATTAATAATCCATTTAAAGAAAGTTTTTATGAGAAAAGAAAAAAAAATAATTAATATTTTGACAGTTTTTTTCATTTTCCATAAAAGTGATGTCAAAACTTTCTTAAAATAAATTGTTAACCAATGCCCTAAGGGCATTCGTTAGCAGCACCTATATATATTTGTGATATATTCTATATAATTTTGGAATCCATATATAAGATTATTCTTGATTAATTCAGTTCCCAACATAAATGTTTTTGACTCCCGCACTAGCATTACAAGTAGGTTGGGATTAGAAGTCCACTCACTTCTTTCAATTTCAAGACGTGGAATAATAAACCCATAAGCTTTTGGTTTAATGGTAGATGGTGAGTGCTAATAAATTTTGGAATGAGGATAAGGCACGTACGGCTTTTATTACTCTATTTATGCAGTATTTGTTTTAATAAATTGGCACCTAATGAATGGGCACTAGATAAGGTTGGGTTCATGGTGAAAGATTCCTTCTAACGAGCTGATACATGATTTTCAGTTCACCAATGAAATTTTTTTTGATAATTATCATGGATTCGTAAGAAGTTATTTATTTAGAAGCCTAATCATATGATTTTAAAAAAAATGCTAAGCACAGGGAAGTTAATACCACACAAGTACCGACTCTGCCGGAGAAATATATCATACGGCCATTAAATTGGTATTGGTACTTCTTTAAAATGTATCGAAAAAAAAAAGGAGTTGTACAGGACATATTTCAGGTGTTTTGGCCAGTAGTGACATTTTGACTGGTATAATTAAAAAATTAAAAAATGTTATTTAAGCTAATATATTGGTTAATGTACTTAGGCTAATATTTAGGCTTGTAAAATATGTAGATTTTAAATTTTATGTTGATAAACATAAAAATTAATAATTCATACTTATATAAATAAATACAAACATATGTATGTATAAAAATATAGTATAAAACACATGCTAAAATGGTATACTAGTATCAACCAATACTGAAATATACCATTCTCTTAGCCAAGCCAAATTGACTTCTTCGGCTAAACGCCTAATCACATAGTTCATCACCGTCTGTATGACTCTCTTGGAGTTCAGTAATTATTTACTTCCTTTCCAATTTTATCTTGTTTAAATGTTAAGCAAACAATAACACAATTCCACAACCTTTTCAGAAGCTATCAGTCCCTCAAAAGTAATGTAGATTTTGAATTTGAATCCAAAATTTTCCCACAACAATGTTCCTTATGTCTCCTGCTCGAAACTTCCATGAAACCAATTATTATAGGATTTTGCTTCTTCCATATATATTTTTTTCTTAGAAAATATATAATTTCCAATAGGAACATAGACAATATAGGATTTTGCTTCTGTTTGAAAAGTATTCCAAAGCTGTTATTTTAATATTGAACAGAATTTACATCATCAACTAGGTCTATGATGTTTCTTCTTTGGGCCAAATCTCATTTGAATCTTCCATAATAATATTGAAAAATTGTGGTAAACATCTATATGGGCCCATGATAGCATAGTTGATTTTGTTTTTAGAAGGAAAAGCATATAGTTTATTAGAAATATGTAAACATCTATATCATGCTGTCCAATTACGATTTACGTGATGCAGCAAAGTCACAATTGAGTGATGTCTCTTCGGGAACCCAATTTTTTCATCTTTCATTCTTATGTCAACGCCAAGCGCTAATACCTGCTTTGACCCTTGTTTAATTGGTTGGATGCCACTTTAAAAAATAAAGTTTCTTTTCTTACCTACCGTTGGTGGGTATTTCATGTTTGGGTAAAACCTGTTGCATGCACCAACTTGCACAAACTTCCAAATACACCGATAAAAAAAAACTATGGTTTAAAATTGTTGTAAAAATACGAATTTAAAATACTCATAACGTAAAAAATGTGTTTGGTATTATATTTTTAATAATATATTTTCAAAAGTGAAAAAACATAATTGTGTGTTTAGTATATGTGTGTGTGTGTTTTTTTTTTTTTTTTTTTTTTGTTAAGTGATGACATGTAGTCTAATCAGTGGGACCTATAGTTTTTAAAATATTTACAAAAGTGTCATTGAACAATGTTTTTTAAAAACAGAAAACTGGTAATAGAAGTTTTCTAGATTCAGTGTTTAAACACCCTAAAATAAGAAACGTAACTCAAACATTCCTAAAAAAACACTCTTACCAAACATGTTTTTTTTTTTGGGCCCACAGTTTTCAGTGTTTAAACACTGAAAATTGTTGTTTGAGTTACGTTACCAAACATGCTATATCAGGTAGACAAGCATCATTGTTCTCTCAATTAATAGAAATTTTTTCTTATAAAATTATTTTATATATAGAGTTCTTCTCTTACAAAATACAAGTCTTATAGGTATGTAGATTGTGGAGTCCACAAATATGAGTTGGACAATTTATGAGATGGTCTCATGAAATACTTTTTCAAAACTAGTTATGAATGAAGAATTTTAGTTAATATTGATGCTCATATTCATATGATTAAAATATTTTTTACTATTATCGTGCACTCTTGGCATGATAGTTACTCCACAAAAAATACAAGTTCTTGTGGAGTGGGGGAAGTAAGAGCTGTGATTCAAATCTCCAGAATGAGCTTTACACATATTATACACTAAATTGGAGTAAAATAAGATTTTCATTTCAGATAAAAATAAAATAAAAAACATTTTCTACAAAAATATAATAAACCGTTCTCATATAATTTTCGATTTAACAACTAAGATTTTGCATGGTCTTTTGTGCTAGCTTGATTGTCTTGAAACTAGGAAAACTCTAGGATCTCATGACTAGGGAAGCTTATTGTAAACTTTATTAAGATATTCAGAGAACCGCAATGGCTCAATTCGATAAATCATAGTCATACAAAAGAGATACAGTTGTAGAGTTTTAAAGGACAAACCTGTACTATTTGGCTCATTGTAATTTGTAGTGACGTTATTATATGACAGACCTTGTCATTTTCGAGAATGCATTTCCCCCCATTTTTTTAACAATAAAAAGCAACCATTTTTAGATCCAATTAGTAGGTCATGCGTGAATACTGAGGATGTTTCATTATCACTTATATTATATGAAAAGTGAACGATGAGAATTTATCCTTGACATAATCATTTTCTTTACCGATATGAGACAGTATTGTTTTATAATTAAAGCATATATAGTATCATCAACCAACCTACGGTATACTGTTATTTTATAGAGTTATGTAACTTTCCCAATCTATAGACCACTTTAGGTACTTGAATTTTAAATTGCGCTCATGGTCAAAGATTAAAACATAAACAATTGGTTGCATAGCATTTACATATGATTTTGTAATATTCAATTTTACAATAATTGTTTTTCTATTTTAACCACAGTTTACATCCCACTTTTTATTTTATACTGCATCCTATATATCCTACACTTCTCCCAATATCAACTATCAAACGAACCAAGCGACCACTCACAATCATGACTAAGTGACCCCCAAACGTTGATCAGTCACCCATGCCAAATCAGCCACCACAACACCATGTGTAACAACATCAATCAGCCACCCACCTCTAGACCGTAACGCCACTCTAGCACGGCCCAGCAGCAGGGACTCCCCACAACCAATACAAAAGAGAGAGAGAGAGTTTAAAATAAAATAAAAAGAGATAACATTTTTAGTGATGGTTACACACATGTATGTGTATACACATATTTTATAACTAAAAACATAGGTTCAACTCACAATTTCAAGTTTGAAATCTTTACGTTTATAATTACAAAACACATGTATGCCGTGTAATAAATTTTAGCCTAGCTTTTAGCAATAGTTTAAAGAGCCAAATGTGAACACTCTTAACGTCCATTATTTCAACAATGTTATTTTACCATGTTGCTCACTAGTCCAAACCTACAGTATGTTTTTGTGGGGGGCAAACGAGTACAGCATTAGATCTTCTTTATTACATTGGGCGACAAACATGGGAGTTTAAAAAAGGCAAACTAAAAAAGTGATGAATATGACATACTTTGCCACCGCAATTCATGTGTCAAGACCTCATGTTGTGGGTTTGAAGTTTGAACTCCATAATTCGCAGCCTTTGGTTTGTTTTTCAACCTGATATCACGCTTCATTTCCGTAATCGAACATTGCAGTGGCATATTCATATTATTATAAAAATTTCTAGCTACGAGAATAGAAAGAAAGACCCGTATATAAGTTTGAAGCAGAAATCATATTTGGAATTCCACAAAAGTAAACAAAATATATATATATATAGATTCAGTTTATTGTACATGTAGATTATTTACAAGCTGAAGTAGCTAGAAAGAGTAAGATCCAAGAGGTACAAGATCTTGCTCCATATGACACAGAAAACGAATCATCCCCAACAACACAAAAAGCAGAAACCAGCTGAGCTCAAAATCGGCCTACAGTCCAAAGCTACAAGCTGGCTCCATAATAAATAAATAAAAAACACTACAAAATAATAAATAACAACCCAATAAACCTAACAAAACAAAAGGGTTGTTAGGGTTTTAAATGTTCCAGGAGATTAATCCGGGGACCAACGATCCCTCTGGTATCACTCTCCCTCTAATAATTACTGTACTTATTAAACAACAAAATGTAACAAAAACCAAAACGTCACGCCCACATGTACTATGCTTGGTTTGCTAAGTCCTTAGAGTCCACGAAAGTGCCATGAAACCCGTAAGGTACTCTTGAAGGTAACTTTATCAAAGCCTCCAGCTTCATATTCATAGCATTCACAATCTGCAGCTCTGATTTCCATGTCCTCTCATCATGAACAAAACAAAGAATATACCCATCATCCTCGTTTTCTGAGTTGGGGTCCCTTGGCAAGAAAAATGGCTCTCCACCATATTTTCTATCACCATAAATGTACTTTTTCATTTCCCCACTTAAAATATCAACCTTGGCGAACCCACTTACCTTAGGCCACGGCTCAGCAATAGCAAGATAAGCGTACTTTGTTTTCCTCCCAAGCTTGTTCTTGTTCACCATTCCAGCCTCTAAGTTCACCTCGTCCTTGATTATGGCTCGGCGCGTCGACTTCCCAGTCTTCAAATTCAGCCTAATCTCACATAAAACACTCTTTAAGCTCTCATCCGATTCGTTAAAGATCGAGTCCGGCGGTGTCATGCACGAGCCAATCACAACAACCTCGTCCGTCTCTGTCTCCTCCCAAGCATTCCACAAGTGAAAGCAAAACGTGTCTGGACATTCAACCCAAACAATATCCGAAGCATTACTCGCATTCTTAGCCAAAACACCGAACCGACACTGCTTGTTCTTGTCGTAAATCACAGGAGAGCCGCCGGTGATCATTTCTTGGAGCTTGAACACAACCTGCTGGTCAGGAATCACCACGAAATTTTCGGTAATCGCGAAGTCGTGCATCATTGTCGGCTCATGTAAAGGGATTTCAACGTCCGAGGATTTCTTTCCATCTGGGGAGAACTTGAAGTATTTAAGGTAAGGTTTCTGAATAACATCGTAGCTGAGAGCAAAGAGCTCTTTGGAAACTGGGTCTACTTTTGGATGAGCAATCATTGTGGACTTAAGCTGGTCATTGAAATTGTATCGGCCTATCGTTTCCAAGTCTCCAGAGGCTTTGATTCGGACTTGATACGGCAAATCGTCCTCCGACATGGCGAGAAGCCGGTCATTGAAATAAACCAAACCGGCGTTAACAACGCCGGTTCCTTGGTTTTGATCAACGAGTCCAAAAAGCCCTCTGGCGAAGAACAAAGCTAGCCGTGCAATACCGGAGTGTCCGTGGAGTTCACCTATGGCTTTTGGGAAAACCGGGCGTCCGAGTTTTCGCTCTTGGATTAATCTTTGCGTCTCGGTGAACCGGCACGCGTAGCTGGCGGTGGCGGATCCGCCGTTAATGTTAACGGCGTGAACCATTCCGTCTCCGTCGAAGAAGTGGTGGCCGGCGACGGGGTCGAATTGTGGATTGGCTCCGTTTCGGAGGTACACGCCGTTAATGCATTTCGGGATTGTACCGGTTATCGGCAGCGAGTTTCGGACCGGCTGTTCCGGTACCGGAGCGAAGTTTCCGGAGATTTGGACACGTGGGTCTGCGGTTTTGGGAAGTGGGTGTTGGCGCTCGCGTGAGACTAACGCGCCTTCAGCAAGGTCTAAGGCCATGGCTGCAGCTCTTTGCAGTGGATTCCAGTGTGGAGGCTGTGTGTTCTTCTTGGGTTTCATGGGAGTGTCATCTTTGGTAATTAGTGGCTGTTGGTAGGGCTGTTTTGGGAAATGAAGCACCGAAGGAGAATGTAAAGCACAGTGTATGATGGTGTTGTTGTTGGGCTTATTCTTCTTCAAGGAGATGGATTTTGATGTGAAGCCCAAGTTTAATAATGATGAAGAAGATGAGAGAGTGGGATGAGACATTTGGGCTCTAGCCCAACTGCTAGAGTTGGGTGTAATTGAAGGGACTGCCATGGCTTTGAGTGTGGGGTATTGGTGTTGATGTTCTCTCTCTCTATAGAGTGAAGAGAAGAGAGAGTTTCTTTGTTTTGGTCTTTGAGCGAGGGAGAGAGAGAGAAGTGAGTGAGTTTTTGGAGAGAAAAGAAGAGAAAATGGGAGTATAAATAGAGTGTGGGGGTGGTGAAAGAGAAGGGTTTGTATTTAGTTTTGGAGGTCCACCTCAGACATCTAAGAGAAGACCACGTGTTATTTTTGTGGAAAGGGCACTTTAGGATTGACACTAGAGGTTTAGACACATAGAGCTTGGAAAAAAAGCATATAGTATTAGTGAGCGAGTGAGTGAGAAAGAAAGAGTTTATTTTAAGCTATTATTATTATTGGAAGTGTACTAAAGCTAGGGACCAACAGAGTTCAAATTAGAGTGAGGAACACGAGTCATAATAAATAAATTAATAATAGACTTAATAGTCTAATAGAGAGTCATGCACACACACAAAAAAAGTTGGGTGAAAATGAGGAATAAGTGAAGCACTCTAATTGGTGCTCTATTTTGATCCAACTCCGCGTTTCTTCCTCTCTTGGTCTTGGTCTTGGTCTTTGGGCTTTAAGGACTGGTCATCCCCACCCACGTGGCCGTCTTATATACTCCCTTTCAGCCACAAAATCTTCGTCACATCACTTGCCCCACACGCTCACCATCACCGCCTCAGCCTCACACACACACATTCTCTCTCTCTATGATCCTCAGCTTAGCTATGGACTATAAAAAGTGGCTTGCTTGCTCTCTATCAACATCAATATTGGTCCAGATTTGTCTGTGACTAGTACATTCCTAATCCCATTAGTCCTTTACAATTGTTTTTTTTTTTTTTTTTTTTTTTTTTTTTTTTTTTTTTTTGGCGATGTCACCCATTGATTAATTTAATTAATTGTCACCTCCTCCACGTTCCCCAAAGATAATTTAACTTCTTTTTTTCTTTCTGATCTAAGGCATTAGTTTGTATTGAAATAAACAGAGAATGATCAAACTGTTTAAACAGTACAGGAGAGACCGCCGGGCCTGATGGCCCAAGTGGTACCCGGTCTTACCAGTGACCTTAAGCTCAGGGGTTCTAGCCCCTGCATAAACACTTACCCAGCAAAAAAAAAAAAAAAAAAAAAAAACTAGTATAGGAGAGGTAAAAGGCAGTTGAACTTAGGACATATATTAATAACTTTCTAGGTCATATATTATGTATTAATAACTTTTTATGTCATGTATTAATGACGATTAACTTATGTATTAATAACTTTGTAGGACATATATTAATGGCAATTTAGTTATGTATTAATAACTTTCTAAGTCATGTATTAATGATGGATTTGTTATATATTAATAACTTTAGGTTGGGCTTATGTCCAGTGGCCAGTTTTACTAGATACGTTGAGATGTAGACACGTGTCCAATTTTGAACACGTATCCGTATCTTAGCATGTCCAATGGAACTGGCAACTAGACACAAGCTTCTCCCAATAACTTTTTAAGTCATGTATTAATGACGATTAAGTTATATATTAATAACTATCTAAGTCATGTATTAATGATGGATTCGTTATGTATTAATGACTTTTTAAGTCATGTATTAATGACGATTAAGTTATGTATTGGATTGGATATGGGATTCCCTTAATCACATGTTCGTATCAATCCATAACATTCCTAGAGATAGTGGACTGCCTTGTTGTTTACTATTCTACCTAAGATGGCTTCAAGCTCCTTCACTTCTTATCTGTCGGTATACATGCCTAATTGGCAGTTTTGCCTATAAAAACAGAAAACGAAAAAGTTAATTAGTTAACAAATTAATGTAAGATAATTGTGCACAAATTGGAGAGGAATGGGATGTACATGTATTCCAATTGATCAAAAAAGAATGACATTATGTAGGATTTTCATGGATGTAGACGTAACTCGTAAGAGATTCCAATGTATGAACATGCAAGCCTAACTCATGATTTCTCTAGACGGGGGAAAATAATAGACAAGGGTAGGATGGGGGGAGAGGGATGTAGGACTTGTTTGTGACTTTATAACTTAAATTCTTACGTTAAATAGCGTCTTATATGTTATATTAATGTCTCAATTAAAGTTTTCAAGATTTCGTGAAAACTCTATTGGCAAGAAGGGTCTAATAAGACTTATTCGTGGTCCATAAAAGAATGCAAAAGTTTTATCTCCCCAAACCTTATTTAGAGGACAACTGGTTTGCCTACTCTACCAACCAGCTTAGAGCTCAATCATTTTATACCTTTTGCATCTCTATTATGGGTTTTTTTTTTTTTCTTTTGGTCATTTCATTTTGTTGATTCATATGTTTTTGTGAGAGTAATGATTCTCTTGCATAACAATTACAATATATATAACTTTACCTTATATATCCATCTTATATAATCTTAAATTAGTGAGGCATAAATATCAGGCACCTATGCGTTTAACCATCAACATCTGTACGTTTATGAATTATCAGTACAATAATTAATATTATCTTGGAAAGTATTGATATAACATCAACTACGAAAATAACATTTTGATGTTTACTAGATAAAATGCCACAGCATGTTATTTCTAGGTCCCCCAACTGATCATCTATGCTATATAAAATGAATATTTAGCTTCACAATTGCAAGGACGATCGATGCCATCAATGCCTCTCGTGGGAAAAAGGGCAATGGTAATGTGACTTTGGATTTTTATGTTATCCTGTTTCAGTTTTTTTGGTTGCGGTCCAATAACAAACCCATCGGAGCCATTGTTGAGGGCCACCAGACAAAGAAGGATGAAAATGATGCTGATAGATGATATCTCTCTTTCTTCAACTTTTCTTGTTGGAATGTAAGCCACAGTTGTACATATTAGATACTTTGAGTGGGGATTAGCTTCTTCACTAGAAATTTTAATTTCTGGATTTTTTCAAATATTTCTTCGTATAGATCTAGATAGAAGAAATTGACTAGGAAATGGATATATTAATCAAAAAGATGTAGCAAATACTACTGAAATAAAAGATAGGTCATTTCTCCTGCTATGCTTGAAAAAATCTGTGATATATTTTCTTAATTATGAAACTGACCAGGCAGATTCTCAAAAAAGAAATGAAACCGACTAGACAAGCCTTCTTTTTTTAAGGTGAGTGTACACTTGCACACATAATACATACAATCTCTAAAAACAAGAAAAACTATCGCTTCAAGTTATCGTTTTGAAGTTTACAGTTTTCTTTATATTTGAAGAGTGTGTATATTACGTGTGCATTAAGGAATGTGTACTAGATATTTTCTTTATGATGCTATTTCTTTTAATGAGAATTACTGATAATTACTCTTTACTATCAGTACAAGACATTAATGGATTCATTTTCTATATAAATTGGATTCAAACCAAGTTTTTTATTTAAAGATAAGAAACTTTATTAATTAAACCACCTATAATCAAGATTATCTATTAAAAAAGAAAAAGCTAGCTATCTATAACCAAAATATTATTATTAAAATCTTATTTTATATGTTCTTTTTAGAAATATCTACTTCAATGCCTGGGACAAGTGAAAGTTCGGTGTCCTAAATAAACTGCTTTGTACATCTGTTCACATTGTCATTTTCTGTTAGCAAATACCTCATTGGAAGATTTGATCTCTCTCTTTCTCTGAGTTTTGGTAAGAGAGTACTAATTTGCCAATCAATCACAGACATTATTTCCTTTTTATGCTTATGATTTGTTTAATATATTACTTCACCTAATGTCATGGATGACTCTAAACAACATTAAGTGCGAATCTATGTCCATTTTTTTATCTCCTATTCAAAGGATAGATGGTGAGACAGAGATGCTCTTCTTGTTGCCTACCATTGGATCCATCTGAGAGTAATCTGACATTCTTAAATACACCCATCTGTCCCTTATATGAAGAAATATACTTAGTATATTTTCGGAGATAATTAATGTAAGCATAATTAAGCAGAGACGCCATGTGCACTTTCTTTTTCATATTAATTTAGTTTAGTAACTTTGTCCACAGTTATTGTGTAAATAAATAAAAAGGTATTAGGGGAAGTTATTCATATAAACAGACAACGAATGCAATGTTTTCTTCTTGTTTTTCCTTTTGAGCTTAAAATCCAACTATTATTCATTAAAAGAATTATATGGCAGAGTTTAAATCTTTTTTGTTTTGTTTTTTTACTCCCATACTAGTCTTTGGACAATTTGGGAAGTAGGGTATTACAAAATCATTCAGTGTGCTGGGATTGGATATTAAACTGAATTAGATAAGTTTGTGTTGTACACGTGTATTAAGTCTCATATTAGTAGTTACTATATTGATCTTGGTTATATTAAATGATTAGGAGGATCCTAAATTGAATGGTCAAGTCCTGTATTGAGTGTTTACCAAGTTGATTTTAGGCAATATAGAGCAATCATGAATAGTGCTAATTGTAACTTGATTAGTCCTTTTAGAGTGTAAGCATTATGAAGATGTGACTATAGCTAATTGTAATTCGTTTCACCATTATTTTTACTTAAATTTAAAAGGTTGAAGACGGTCATCTAAATAAGAAGATTATAGTCATGGCCTCATGGGAACAAAACTCTGCACATTTATTAGATTTAAAATTGTGTTAATTAACTGGCCTCTTTTAATAAAATTGAATCTAATCTATGCATATGAAATTAGGGTATTCCCTGAAATGAAAATATGGATGGCAAGAATTCAACTGGCATGGAATAGGTTCTTGAATTAATAATCTTAATGGTTGACATTGCCGCCAAATGGCTTTACCAGTTGGCTTTCAAAACCTTTTTTCAACATATTATTTCAACTGTTCACTGGACTCGATAACAAGACCAAGAGAGATTAGAATCTCTCCAAAATTTTGGTTCGGCATTTGGAGCTATCAAATGCAGCCTAACCTTGCAGGTGACAAGAAAATTTAAGCAAAATTTGAAATGTACAAATCACTTCAAATCAATTACATGTTCTAGATTCCTCTCCAATGAGATTGTGCTTTGTTATAGTACTTGTTTTGTATTCTAGCTAGCTGAAACAGGTACTTAAATAATTAAAGAATCGTACGTGTGCGATTTGTATGTCATATTTTTCTGTTGCAATTATATCCTATTCTATATAATCCTTTCGAAAAGAAAATTCATACCCATTGTTGCTTTTGTTGGAACAAAAGAAGCTAATATTCCCACCTTGAATTGATTTACTTTTGCTTCAAATATATGCAAAGTTGGATGTTAATTCATGCAAGTTGTTTCAATTTGTCGTGTGCTCGTGCATAATGCATTACATCCTTCCAAGATAAATCATATGACAGCTATATAGAACACTTCCTTAGGACTAGAGGACTTTTCACCTCACCATCAATGGAGGCATATATGACAGCACAAAGTGTTGTGTGGTACTGGTATCCTTAGCACAACGCAATTACAACTTGTTGAAGATGTTCCAATAGAGAGTGAATTTTTCATCTAACATCGTTCATGTCTTGTCCATTTGCTATGCTTATGTACTCTTTTGGTTTTTCACTTAGCTGAAGGGGCATTATCCTTGGGACGTTCCCTGGCTATGTCCATGAACTCAGAAAAATACAGCAATCCACTTGCAAAAACGAAGTGACACTTCATTAACCTTATAGTCATCTCACAGCTCTTCATGTGTCTTGAGTCTCTCTTGACAATGACAAACCACCCAAGTGGCTTGATCACTTGGGGACGAATTAATGTTGTGCAATGATGGCTCGTAATTATTCGGACATGTCTATCTCCACCATAAAGACGAATCCAACAAAGAATACAAATTTTCACAACTATTCAAAATGATATTATTCCAATCATAACTTATCATATCAACAGCAGTAAATTACGAGTCTTATAGTCATCTCACAGCTCTTCATGTGTCTTGAGTCTCTCCTGACAATGACAAACCACACCAAGTGGCTTCATCACTTGGGGACGAATTAATGTTGTGCAATGATGGCTCGTAATTATTCGGACATGTCTATCTCCACCATAAAGTTGAATCCAACAAATTAAGAATACAAATTTTCACAACTGTTCAAAGTGATATTATTCCAATCATAACTTATCATGTCAACAGCAGTAAAAGAGAACGTAAAAATTTGTGTCTAAAGCATAACTCGATGAAATTTGGGTTTTGGCTTCTTTCCTTTATTCTTTCGTTTCTTTTTGTATATTTTAGTTGCTAGCATGAGAGATTAATCTTGCTGATGATGCTGGTTTGATCTATGTTTCAATATGAGCATAGCTACCAACAGTGAAGTAAAGTTTAGGATGACTAGTGTTAGTCAACCACGCGCAGGAAGAATCACATGGGTTTGCACTTAAAAGTTTTCATTAATTAAGGTTAAGCCAATGATGAATGAATTATTGGATCAGCTAATTAAAATTTAAAAGCTCCGGCCAACTTTTGATTATTTTGATATTGAGAAGGTGGTTATTGCCGTTGTTAGCAGTTGGCACATGGAATGCACATTTGTCAAACCAAAAATATCTCTGCACTAGGATTAATTTATGCTAAGAATAGTTAGTGCAGTCTTTCTCAGATTTGTTTTAGTTTGCTTAACAAATTTGTTTTTATAATAAGCCTCTGCAAGCACGATTATCGAGATGCGATTAGATTAGCGGTGACTTATTACTTAGACTAACTTTGCCACATCAAGCCATAGATATAACTATTGACATTAATATCTTTTATAGTAGTAAGTGAGACAAGTTTGTTTGGGCTTATATAAGGTTACTCCGGGAAACCAAAAATCTTAGCGATGATCTAACTTGTACATTACAATCATCACGCAAAAAACCTCACTTTCTTTTAAAAGAAACGTTATTTAATGCTGTAATGCACCGTCTTTCAACCAAAATAATAATAATAATTGCAAACATATTTCTCCATTCATTCCATATTGTTGATCATTTTTCTTTTTGCTCACAACAAGTGAGAGAGAGAGATTATCATGCAGATTCTCCTCCACAGAGAACAAAGGATGCCATTAGGCCATAAGGTCATTGTTGATATAAATTAAAGCAACGTTGGTACCACATAAAATGACATAACTTGTGTCATAATTCACCTATATGACGGGTTGTGAGTGATAATGATATGATGGTGGGTTCATGTGGGGATACACATCTACCACTCACAACTCGCCACGTGGATGAGTTGTGGCACAAGTTGTGTCATTTTATGTGACACTAGCATTACTCTATAAATTACGCTAGGTCTATTTCAATAGAAAATCTTATGTGGAGATGTCTTTTCACTTCTTCTTTTTTTTGTATTTGTTGGTATCATAAAAAAAAAAAAAAAAAAAATCAAAGGAAAACTATTTCTCAATTTCTCTTATTTAACTTAGCATGAGGTAGAGTTGTTTTTTGCTAAAATTTTCTGGAAAACAACTCTGTCACAGGCGAAACTAAATAAGGAAAATAAAAAAATAGTTTTTCAACTCATTTTAAAGTCACTCCCAAATATAGGAAAATGAGATAATTTTTTAGAAAATATTTTTTTAGAAAAAGATTCATTTTCTAAACAATATTAATATCCATAAAAACATAGAGAATTCAGGACCACAATTTTTTTAGTTACAACTTTGCTACAATTTTGATGTGACTAACTCTAAATGGTGGAGAAAAAATAGTAGATTCATGTAAAAATGATAGACAACCATTTATATATAGTCTGCCATGTTAGAGTTGTGCAAAGTTGTAGCAAAAATTTTATGGTCCTAGCTAGAACAATTCATTAATTAAAAATGTTATCAATAATGTTTACATTAATTTTTCAAAAAAATAATTATATTGTGAGATATCATAAAATGGAATAGATGAAAAACAATACAGCACAAAGGGGTACATAAGAGAGAAGAAATATAGCTAGAAAGAATAAGAAAATAGTTGTCAATTTAAGTAATGTCATAATCTAAGGTAAAACTTAGGTACACTATTTTAGATGCAATATATTATATTTTTTAATTAAATTCAAACACATGGTTGTATTAAATTAAATTTTCCTAAAAAATTGTTTGTGTTTCATTGGTTAATATATCCATATGTTTGATTTAATTGGAGAACATAATATATTGCATCTAATCAAGGTAATTGAAGTTTTTCCCTTACACTAATCTAATTGATGAGATATACATATATATATATATATAAATATATATATATATTCAAATCACTATCTTCATCTAAAGTATCTGATTACAAAATAATTAGGAAGATTAGGGCACAACTTTTTTTATCTAAATGTTTTTATGTTCCTTTGAAAACTAAATTTAGTATTATTCAATAGAAGCATCATCAGAAATTTGAACTTGTTTTCTTTTTCTTTTTTGATGGTTTTTTTTTTTTTTTTTTTCAGCCTTTTGGATTCAATCTAAGGTCTCTCATTTGATAAGAAGATGTAGGGACTGGGTTTGAGCACTTTTACTATTGAATGAGTGGACTCAGACCCAACTAGCCCAATACAATAAATTTGTAGAGAATGGGTTTAAGAATTAAGATTTAGTGAGGATAACAACGAATAAACATGGTTATGAGTAAACTAAATAACGAGAAAGTGGGCTTTAAGTATGAAATTATTTCCTCGGCACTTGTTCGGGGAGTTATTTGTTCTTATTATTTTCTCAGTGTTTGGTTACAAAGGTTACAAAGGTGATACCAGTTGCTACAGTGTTTTCTGCTCCTCCAACCTCCTCCTTTTCTGGAGGATTTCTTACATTATATACCCCCTTTCAGTTGATCCTGACCCTCCATTTGTTGATCATGCAGGTCACTTCTCAAATGCTTGTCCCATCAGCCGCCGTCCCAAATTTTCTGTGAGTTGCAACGACCAAAGCAGCACTGTTCAGGGGTCATTTCCTCGTTAATGCAACCAGAACATTAGTTGTGGGCATTCAATGTGGAGGTGACAGTTTCTCCTTGAATTGCCCCTCCACCAAGCTCCCATGGCTGACCCACTGTACTTGTCCTTTTTATTGGGGTGCTCTACGAGGCTACCTTTGATAGTGTGCCGCTCTTCCCTTCTATGATTTCGGTTCGCCGAGGATAGGATTGTTCTCGACGATACTTCTTGGCAATTCGGACTTTTTTCGTTCGTCCTCGGACATTTCTTCTTCCTCGGCGTGAGCCTTGAGCTTAGTATAAAGTGGGCCGGAGTGGCCAAATTCTTTGACCCCACAGAAGAGATTTTAAAAATTGGCCTAATTGGAATTTACGCTTTGTTAGCCTTTTAAAATGAAAATAATGGATACTGATTAATTGAGCTAACATGGAATGCACATAAGAAAATACATATACCCTACCTCAGGCTCATTAATTGCCCACAATGATTTGATTTGGTCAGTTTAGAGTTCATGATACTTGAGACTGGAGGATCACATGTTTAGCACTTAATTGTGGTTAGTATCAACCACCCTAATAAGATTATCGTGAATTAATTAACGAATTACTTGACATTAACAATTCGATCAAATTATGGAGGAAACAAGATGTTTATTTCTTCTGTTGGCGGCACACGGAAAGGGCAATGCTAATTAAAAATCATGCACTTTTATTAAACATTGACATTTGCATTATTTGACGTACTTATTTTTCTAAATCACTTAATAATTTTAATAGACAGTAAGTGACTGAATTATCCTTATGAATATATGATTGGTAATCTTTGTTATGGGAATAAAAAAAAAATAAGACCGAAAAAAAACACTAAACCAAAACCAACTTAGAGAACTAATTCAGTACACAGAATTACATAAGAACAACCAAACTTATCAGCAATAAAAAATTGGCAATGAGACTAAATATATATAAATTTTTAGAAATAATGAGTGTGTTCAAAATAGACGAGTATTTCTTTGATAATTTAATAATTGGGGAGAGAATAATTTGAACAATGAACATTATATAAGGAGGGGACACGTCTTGTGTTCAGAGCATCAGGACTAGCTAAACACAATCTCGATCCGGGAGATAACAGTTAAACTACAAAACTATCGGTAATAACAAGCATGCGAGGGGTTCAGGCAAAAGAAAGAAGAGAAATATAAGAGCAAGCAAGAGCGACAATAAGTACTCAAAAAAAAAAAAAAAAAATCACTCAATTCACTTTAGCACCTCCAAGATTGAAGGACTGCCAAACACAGCCCCTCCGGTGAACTGTATAGTATACATATTGGGTCCCATTACCGACGAATACACATGGGTGCAAAGGTTCACATCCACATGTGAAGATCCCAAAGAATATCTTCTGAAGCATCTTATAATTTTCATTTCTGTTTCTTTCCATTTCATGTTTTTTTTTTAAAGATGAATATTCTATTTTCTCTCCAATGAAAGAAGATGAAGAACAACTCCAATTATCATTTCTTTTTTCCTCTGTAAAATACTCATTCCATTTGTTGGAAAATATTGAAACCGTTTTATGTTGAAGTTGTATATTGTTTTACTTCTTTATTTTAAAAGATGTACCTAATTAAGAGTCTAAGCATGCATAGTTTGCATTAAAAACAATTATATATTTTAAAATTAACTTGGACCATTATGAATTATGATCCTACCATAGCATGTGTGAAATCTAAACAAGACTTATGCCCTTTGAACGGCATATTAAGTCCAAACCCACCTCCATATTCAAACTTAATTATATGATTTGGCAGGTATAGATTAAGCAAATCCGGTTTTAGGTATGTGGAAATTGACCCCTCCTCAAAACCCTTTTTCTACTTTCCCTTTTTTTTGGGTCAAATTTAAGAAAGCACCCAAGACTCACTGGAGAGAATAATGTATGGATATTGGGATGCAAATCAGGTGGTCCTCTTCTCTTTCTTTTATCAACAAATATATTATTCTTGGTGCCTGCAAGAAGATGGATAGAATAATTGGAAGAGACTACCTAACTGATCACTGATCAAAAATAATTAACTACCAACTACCAATACCAATATCAGTTAAAACCTAGAACTCAATGAAGTAATTGTACCAATCCTTATTACTAACCTACTGTATATATCCATGCTCTAAATTTAAGCTGCTTGCTGCAAGAACACCATAGAGCTTAAAATACGTTTTTCTCACTCTTCTCTATGTGCATGCACTCTCGAAAGAGATGGTCAAATACTTCTGGAAAAAAAAAAAAAAAAAAAAAAAACCTACAATAATTGAGTGGCAATGAAAAACCCAAGAATTAGATATAAAATGGTTCTTTTAACTGCAGAAATTGATATGAAACTAGTGCTAACTTTAGACAAAAGGCGAATAAGACAAAGTGAGGTAGGCTCCTGAGAGAGAGAGAGAGATTTGTAATGGGATTGCGTTTGTGTTGGGTGTGTTCGGCAGCACATGGTTTGCAAAGAATATGAGGGGAATGTGAGGAGCATGGTTGGACATTTCACATTATGTAGGGCATCTTCCACTCAGGAATTTTGTGGGGATTGAGACTTTACCAAGAAAATTATCGTGGCTGTGTTGTGCAAGTATTCCTGTTTCATTAGGACTTAGGAGTGTATCACGCATCCTTATTAAGAGTTTTGCACGTTATATATGTTTTGACTAACATCTTTCATAAATTGATCACATAATTTGACCACCCTCTCTCTCTCTCTCTCTCTCTCTCTCTCTCTCTCTCTCTCTCTCATTCTAAACCTTAGTAATTAAAAGTGTCTTTTCTCTTTGGCTGATCTTCCACTACTTCATGTTCCATTTTCTTTTTCTCGGCTAAGTATCAACGAGTTACTAGTTGTCCCGATGCATGAACCTGCAGATTAGAATGGGAAACATTTTCCTATACAAGTGAGATATGCTTGTTTATTAAAGTGATCCACTAATTCAAGGTTGTTCAGCTTTTAGTAATTATATCTCGATCCGTCAATGTAGTTCCTACAGTACTTTTATTTAATCTTCAACTCATGTGCTCATTTTGCTTGCAAAATGCGGTACCGTCTGTTTGATTGTTTGTACAAATTAAATGCATGTATAAAAAGAAAGCGATGAACATTGGTCTTTATTTTCTTATCTAGTTTAATGACTGCGAAACAAACCTGAGAGGTAAGAATATGAAAATATTTTACCAGTCATATCTACATCAAGTTTCCCACAATGGTTGAATTATTTTAACTTGAGTATATAAAGTGCAATTTGATATTGGTGCACCAATAAATTTGACATAAACTATTTGGTTTAGTAGGGGAAAACTTTAGAGGTAAAGAAAGAAAAGATTAAAGTGAGTTATATCTACATCTAGTTTCCCATAATAGTTAAATCATATCAACTTGCGTATAAGTGCCATTATAGGTGCACCAACAAATTTTACACAAAACTATGTGGTATAGTAGGTCAATGATGTTCCACTCGCACCATATGGATGACAGTACCTCATGATTCAACAGAAAGCAACTCCTTTAGGACACGAAAGCTTGGGGTCATTATCTCATCTTCCCGAGTAGGTAGCAGGTTATAATGAGCATACATATATTGTCCTTAGCATCTCTTTTCAACATGAAGTGGGAAAATTTAATGAGAAAATTAGAGAGGAGGGCATGATTTAATTGGTGTTGTGTTTAATCTTTGGATGGTTTTGAAAGTGCATGATAAAATTTAGAATAAAATTTAGGAGAAAACCTAGGATGCACAAACAAGAATACAGACACAAGTACGGGTACGACATAACGACTCAAGTAATTTTTGAAAAATTATAATATAAAATGATAGATACGACATCAGTATGATACGGGTATAACATGAATACGACATGAGTATGTGCGGCACCCTAAATAAAATGTCCGTGCTATTGGGTGCATAAAGCACATGGTCCAGCTAGCCCACAAAGTAAAAGCCCACATATGGGCTTGTATTATTATTTTGTGGCTAGTAGGTAGTAGTATAGTCTCCAAATTCAAGTGAATTAGGATTCGTGTGCTACTAGGAGTGTAAGTTGGTTGGGTAATATATAAAGACAATATATATTAAGTTTTTGTGTGTGCCGCATATTGAAGAATAGAGAAAAAGGATTGCCGCACAAAGAGCAAAGGTGAGAGTAGCAACAAGGATTGCCGCACAAGAGAGGGGGGGGGGGGGGAAGGAGAGCAGCCAAAAGGGAGCCGCTTAGAGAAAGAAGACAGCCAAGAAAGAGAGTTGTGCATGGAGAAGCAAATAAAAAGGAGAGAGCAAAGTGTTGCCGCCTTTGAAAAAGGTAATTAGTGTGTGTGAGAGCAAAGAAAACAAGAGAGATTTTTTCTTTAGTCGTGAGACATACACAAAAATTATTGTAATTGATTTGATAATAATGAAATTATTCGGAGTTTGTCCCGTGATTTTTTCCTTCAAGAAGAAGGGGTTTTCCACGTAAATTTTGTGTTCTTGTGTGTGATTGTTATTTTGAATTGCTAATATTGTTAATAATATTATTTGGGACCCAACAAGTGGAATCAGAGCCAGGTTAGAGTGGAAGCAATGGACGAAGAAGAAGGCAAGGCTTCAGGAATTGAGAAGTTTGATGGAACTGTTAGGACATATGTAATTTATTGTTAGGAACACATGTCACTATTTTATGTAATTGGCTAATCTTTTGACAAAACGCACTTTACTTGTAATTTGGTAGATCTAGGATGTGTTTAATATTTCAAGAAATAAGGTTTCAAGTTCAAGTGTTAAAGCCATGCAAGTCTGTCCAAGAATCAAGTGAAAAAATGCTGGATTTTAAATCTCGACAGCTAGCATCTATCGAGGTTTAAAAGCTGTTTCAGCCCGTGGCTCGACAGCTAGCTCGATAGATGGCTATCTATCGAGGTTTATGAAACTCAGTTTTTCAGAGCTGTTTTTCATCCAATCTGTGAGTATGTGTTTAGGCTTTCTTTTCTCACAACCCTAAACATATATAAGGATTATTTTGAGGGCCGTCAAAGGTTGCACAAGTGCGTAAGTGTAAAGCAAAGTTTTGTTCATGCAAATTGTGACCGGAGACAGAATTTGCCCTAGTTCATCTTTCTCTTGAAGAAGTTGTTGTATTTGTACACCTTAGGGTTTTGTGACCAATGAACTTCATGATCTTCATCGTATGATGAACTGAAAAACTTTGCAGCCAACATCTTTCTCAAGTTGGTGATCAAGTCGCGTACTGGGATCCGCGCATCTATTAGTTAATCACGTATTGGGAGCCATGCATTGAAAATGAGAGATTGTTACTATAGAACAAGTCCAACTGGGTATTGAGGTAAGGGTTCAACTGTAAGTTGGTATAAGGTACTGGGATTCCTTTACTTGTAACCTCTTGTTTTGATAATAGTGGATTCTCGGGAGTGATGACCTTAAAATCACCCGCTAGAGTTTTTGCCGTGTAGGTTTTTCCCATTTGTAAACAAATCATCGTGTCAATTTAATTTCTGCTGTACTTTAGTTAATTGGTGATTTGTTTGTGCTACCATGCGCTTTGCATGTTAATTAACTTAATTAATTCACTTGGCTAAATTAATTGGTTAATTTATCACAAGGGGTCAATACATTCTTGGTCTATCAAGTGGTATCAGAGCATGCACACTCTGATTAGGTTTTAATCTTTGCTGTGTGATCCATTGACCCCTGGTTGTCATGGATAGAGGACAATTTCTTATTATACCTCCTTTATTTAATGGCACTAACTATGCATACTGGAAAGTACGCATGAGAGATTTCTTGCAGTCATTAGATGAAAAGGTGTGGCAAGCTGTGGAGATAGGCTGGACCAAGCCTACGGAAGCGCCGGCCGACTGGAATGATGCTAAGATCAAGGCGACAAACTTCAACAGCAAAGCATTGAATGCTTTATTCAGTGCAGTCATGAATGAGGAGTTCAAGAAGAGATTATTTATTGAAACTGCTAAGGAGGCATGGACCATTCTCTAGACAACCTATGAAGGAACCAAGGCTGTCAAGAATTCAAAGTTTCAGAGGCTTACCACGAGCTTTGAAGAGATTAAGATGAAGGAGGATGAGTCATTCGACGAGTTCTATGCCAAGCTAAAGGGCATAGTGAACTCAGCCTTTAATCTTGGGGAAACCATTCCCGAACCCAAGATTGTTAGAAATGTGCTTAGATCTCTACCCGAGAGATTTCATGCCAAGATCACCGCGATTGAGGAATCAAAGGATATTGAAAAAATTCTTTTGACAGAGTTGGTTGGCAATCTGTAGACTTATGAGTTGGGTTTGATATGGATCGGGAAATCGAGTAAGAGCAAGAGCATGGCATTGAAGGCTAAGAGCAGTGATACTAATGAGTCTTCAGACGATAAAAAATCTAAAATGAAGTCCTACATCACAAGGCAATTCAAGAAGTTCATGAAGAATGCCAATAGGAAGGGCTTCGACAAGGATCGTAGGCAATCCAGTTCCTCACAGTTCAAAAACCAAGACAAAGGGAAGAAGGATGCTAGGGATGGCGGTCAATACACTGTTTCCTTAGGACCAAAGTGCTTTGGGTGTCAGGGTTTCGGTCACATGAAACAAGAGTGCCCTACGTATCTCAAAACTATTGGGAAGAGCAAGGCACTTGCTGCTACGTTGAGCGACACTGAGCTTGAGGATGAATCTGATAATGAGGATGATGGAATCCTAAATGCCTTCACTGCCACTGTAAATCCTACTAAAGGGATTGTTGAAGATGTGGATGAAGAAGAAGACTTGGTGGACTCTAAGTTTGAGAAAATGGATGATCAAGATGATATCCATATCGCCTATGAGAAATTGTACAAGGTCTCTGAGAAGCATGAGAAATTGTATAGGCTGGCCACCAAAAAGCTCAGTGATGTGGAGCTTGATCGAGAAGAGCTTTCCACAAAGTTTGATGAAGCAAATCAGACCATTAGAGCACTGAGATTTGAGAATAACTTCTTGGTTGAGAAGACCAAGAAACTTGAAGTAGAACTATTCTAAGTCAGAGCTCAGTTAGAGAGGACTTCCAGTGCGAAGCTTGATAAGATGCTTACTCTTCAGAAATCTGCTTTCGATCGAATCGGTTTAGGGTCTTCTCCTAGTATTGCTTCTACTAGTACTACTATTTTTGTTCCTCCTGCTAATAATGTTGAAATTGAGAACAATGATGTTAAAAATGAATTAGCTAGTGAGAACGTAGACAATGGTAAATCTATCTTAGGAGCACCCCCTAAGCTTGATAAGAAAGAAATTAAGAACTTTAGGGCTAAGAAGGGAAATACTCAAAAACCCAAACAGAAAAAGCAGCACTTCTGTCATCACTGTGGCACAACTGGACATACTCGACCTAATTGCTATAAGTGGTTAGCCACTCAATAGAGCAACAGCATGATCGCGTTGGGAAACCAGAAGCAGTTTCCATCCTCGTTTGCTCCTCTTGGAGATCTTCTCAAAGCCCTCAAGTTCCTTTCAAACTTGAATGGTTTCAATTCTTCCCCCTCACCGCTGGATCAAGGGTTTGCTAAACGGAAAGGTTCTTCCAAGGTGTGGAAGGAAAATGGCTCCAAGTGATTCTGTCACTTTTTCTCTCTCTCCGCTTCTTGTTTTTGTTTTGCATTACTTGTGTGTTTTGCTTTACTGTTTTGAGTCAGTCTAGTTTTATGCATTGCTTTGTTTAACTTGTTTTTGTTTGTTTTCTTTTCAGTTTTGGTTTATATTGTTTTTCACATAAAATTTATAAAAAAAATTAAAAAATCAGAAAAATACAAAAACAGTGTGTGTTTGTGTACATTGGTACTTGTGTACCTTGGATGGCCATTGAAATAAAATTTTCTAAACTTTGTATCTTTTGTAGCTTAGATAAGCATCTCTATACACAACTAAGCAAGTGAGCTTTGTGGCTCGTGTTTGTGATGAATAAGATTACGTAATCTCTTGTATTTAACACTCATATCACTCTTTTTGACGAGAATGACTAGAAAATCCTAAGAGAAAGGCATAAATAACCATCTCACCACTGTTGCCCGCCAATTATAAAATGACATCTATATGCTTTGGCATAGCAAAAATGCAATGTCAAAAGCTTAACATCATTGGGTATTTCTTTTCTCTCTTTTATATGCCTATGCATGATATGCTTATTAAAAGAAAAATATGCCAAGAAAAACAAAAAGCAAAAAGCAAAAAGAATCAAAATACTTTATATATGATTGCAAGCGTGTATTCTAGGAGATGTGTGAGTTATAAGATGTACCTCGAAGGTGATAGTCCCCATCAAACAGTTATGATTGTGTGTGAGTTAAAGTGATTTTCTCATATTTCAAATCATCATAACATGTAGACACTTATGCAATCTTGCGATATTTTTCACACACAACACGCAATATTCTTTGCTACTTTTGATATATGTGCAGGTACAATGTGATTTGGCCATCACAAGGAATACTTGTGTAAATGTATGCTTACTAAACTGTCTTAACTTGTTTTTGAAATATAAAATTAGTTAGACTTGTTTAGTTTGTGTGTGTGTTTTGGATCTATGTGCTTAACATTTTTCTTGATTGAAAGATATTTTTGAGAGCTATGTTGTTTGGATCTTTGATTGAGTAGTATGCTTGATTGCATTCATATATGTGTTTTTCTCTTTTTTGAAAAATTATTTTTAAGAAATCTCGATAACTTTTCGATAGCTCTCGACAGATAAGTTATCTATCGAGACCCTTCAGCTGCTTTTTATCGCATTCTCGATAGCTCTCAATAGCTACTTCAATCCATCGAGAAACCTTCTGGATGCTCAATAGCTTCTCGATAGCTACCTCGATCCATCAAGAATCTTTACTTGGACACCTCTCGTTAGATCCTCGATAACTATCTCAATAGCTAAAAGGCGCGTTTTAAATCTCGATAGCTCTCGATCCATCGAGGTTTATGAATTTTCTATATATAGGCACCTCGCGATTTCAGATCTATTCCCTTCGATCTCTCTCGATTGCTTTGAGTCTTTTCACCCCCCAAACTCCTCTCTCTCACTCCAAACTTCATTCCCAAGGGTTCTTCAACCTTGATCTTTCTCTTCTTCACTGGTAAGGTCCTTAATCCCTCTCTTCATCATGCATTTCACATTTTGTGACCTATCTTTTAGGGTTTTTGGAAAGTTTTGAGATTTTTCAAAATCAATGAAGTTTTTGCTAAATTTTTGGGATGGGTTTTGTAAAAATGATGTTTAAATCATCATGCATTGCATCACATTTGCGTTATAACAATGTTTCATGCATTTTAGATGTGTGTTTACTTTATTGCTATGTTGTGTGCTGGTAGGTTTAGATTGGGCTGAGCCTAAGCTACTTCGATCCATCGAGAAACCTTCTGGATGCTCAATAGCTTCTCGATAGCTACCTCGATCCATCAAGAATCTTTACTTGGAAACCTCTCGTTAGATCCTCGATAACTATCTCAATAGCTAAAAGGCACGTTTTAAATCTCGATAGCTCTCGATCCATCGAGGTTTATGAATTTTCTATATATAGGCGCCTCGCAATTTCAGATCTATTCCCTTCGATCTCTCTCGATTGCTTTGAGTCTTTTCACCTCCGAAACTCCTCTCTCTCACTCCAAACCTCATTCCCAAGGGTTCTTCAACCTTGATCTTGCTCTTCTTCACTGGTAAGGTCCTTAATCCCTCTCTTCATCATGCATTTCACATTTTGTGATCTAACTTTTGGGGTTTTTGAAAAGTTTTGAGATTTTTCAAAATCAATGAAGTTTTTGCTAAATTTTTGGGATGGGTTTTGTAAAAATGATGTTTAAATCATCATGCATTGCATCACATTTGCATTATAACAATGTTTCATGCATTTTAGATGTGTGTTTACTTTATTGCTATGTTGTGTGCTGGTAGGTTTAGATTGGGCTGAGCCCATGATGTAATTAAATTTGCATGTCACATGTTCATGCATTTTCATGCATACGTACCTTCAAGTTTTTATATTTTTATATATCTATCTTGTTGGTTCTTTTCTGATTCTTTCTTTCTCTCTCTCTCTCTCTCTCTCTCTCTCTCTCTTGCATTAGTCTACTCTATGGCACCTAAACGCAAATCCACTCCGTCTCGGAACCCTCTTCTTTCCGAGGCATCTTCTTCTTCTCCTTCTAACCCCGCTCCATCTCACGTCAGGTTTCGTGATAAGAAGGCCCAGTCAGACTTCTCGGAGAACTTTTCACGACGAAGCATTCATTTGGAATGCCAAGTCGTTCTGTCAGATTTTTCTGACACTGACCAACCCACTGTCATCTACAGTAGGGGTTGGGAGTCACTATGTGGCACCCCGGTCACGTGCCCTTCTGTGATCATACAGGAGTTTTATTCCAATATGCACGGAATCTACACTTCTATACCTCATTTCTTCTCTCGCGTTCGAGGTACGCGCATTGTAGTTACTCCGGAGATTGTCTCTAAGGTACTACACGTTCCTAGGGTAGCGCATCCTTACTACCCTGGCTGTGAGCATCTGAGGATAGTGTCCAAAGACGAACTCTCAGCTCTCTTTAGTGAGACACCTTCTTCTTGGGGTGATTGTCAAACACCTCTTGCTCGGGTTTTGCAGAAGGTCCGAGGTTCCTTAACATGGTGATGACATTCATTCTTTATCCATTGTCTCACTATAACACTATCACAAAGCCTCGTACTCTATTTTTGTTATCCCTCTTAGAGGATATCTCTATCGACTTTCCTTCTCACTTTATTTTATCCCTTATAGATGTCTATAGGGATACGACGGCTTGTGATATGCTTATTTTTCCTTTGGCTATCACGCGAATCCTTCACCATTTTTCTGTCTCTTTTCCCGTGTCCTCTCTTTTCTCGGTCATGGGTGCCATAGATAGGGCTACCGTCAGGAGAAGTGAGGCTCAGCTTCGACCGAGGCGGCCATGGACAGAGACAGCTGCTCCTCCAGCTTCTACCGCTCCATCCACCTCCGCTCCTTCATCTTCTGCGAGTGGAGTGACACTTGAGGCCATCATGGCACAACTTGTGCGCATGGATACTCGCCTTGACACTCTCAGTGATAAGCTATGTCAGGTGAACACCTGTATTGGTCGTATTGCAAGACTACAAGCTATTATGGGTGGTTTCACTGTGGCCTCATCTCCTTCTCCCGCGGCATCTGAGGACGATGACGATGACTCCGACGATGATGATGCTGATGAGGATGATGGTGCTAGCTCGCCCAGTGATGATGAGATGTCTACTTGATGTACTTTCCCTTTGTCACTCGTGACAAAAATGGGGAGTAGTTTTGAGACTAGAGTAGTCATACTCATAGGGGGAGGGTTAGTATAGGAGATTTTGTGATATAGGGTGTGTGTATATGAGGGATGTAGTGAGGATTTTTGTATCTTTTCTTTTCTTTCTATTTTAGATACATTATCTCTTGTACATTGGTCTTGTGACCACTTAGTGATAGCAAACCTTGTATTTATGTTGATATATTTATTAAGGTTGTTATTACTTTCTTTCACTTATCTTTACATGTGTTGTTTCTTTTCTCTCTTTATACACATGTTTCTTATTTAATGTATGCAATATTATATTTCTGTTTCACACTAAGATGCCTTGATGAGTTTTGTTTAAAGTGTTTCAGAAATACAGGTTGTCAAAGTTTACTTGCCATAAACTCTCTTCTTGCAAAGTTTTTCAAGAGTTTGTGTTAGGATAGATTTTATTGAATTCAACAAGTGAGTATGAGTTGAGTGATTTATAATTTCTCTCATATGTTCATTTGTTTGTAGTGGTTTTGTCACGGATTGCCAAAGGGGGAGATTGTTAGGACATATGTGATTCATTGTTAGGAACATATGTTACTATTTTATGTAATTGGCTAATCCTTTGACAAAACGTACTTTACTTATAATTGAGTAGATCTAGGATGTGTTTAATACTTCAAAGAACAAGGTTTCAAGTTCAAGTGTTAAAGTCATGGAAGTCTGTCCAAGAATCAAGTGAGAAAGTGCTGGATTTTAAATCTCGACACCTAGCTTGACAGCTAGCATCTATCGAGGTTTAAAAACTATTTCAGCCCGTGGCTCGACAGCTAGCTCGATAGATGGCTATCTATCGAGGTTTATGAAACTCAGTTTTTTAGAACTGTTTTTCATCTAATCCGTGAGTATGTATTTAAGCTTTCTTTTCTCACAACCCTAAACATATATAAGGATTATTGCCGTCGAAGGTTGCACAAGTGTGCAAGTGTGAAGCAAAGTTTTGTTCATGCAAATTGTGACCGGAGACAGAATTTTCCCTAGTTTATCTTTCTCTTGAAGAAGCTGCTGTGTTTGTACACCTTAGGGTTTTATGACCAAGGAGCTTCGTGATCTTAATCCTGTGATGAACTGAAGAACTTTGCAGCCAGCATCTTTCTCAAGTTGGTGATCAAGTCGCATACTAGGATCCGTGCATCTATTGGTTAGTCACGTACTAGGAGTCGTGTATTAAAAAGGAGAGATTGTCACTACAGAACAAGTCCAATTGAGTATTGGGGTAAGGGTTCAACTGTAGGTTGGTATAAGGTACTGGGATTCCTTTACTTGTAACCGCTTATTTTGATAATAGTGGATTCTTAGGAGTGGTGACCTTAAAATCACCCGGTGGGGTTTTTGCCGTGTAGGTTTTCCCCATTCGTAAACAAATCACCGTGTCAATTTAATTTCCACTACACTTTAGTTAATTGGTGATTTGTTTGTGCTACCACGCGCTTTGCATGTTAATTAACCTAATTAATTCACTTGGCTAAATTAATTGGTTAATTTATCACAAGGGGTCAATACATTCTTGGCCTATCAGGAACAAACTTCGGATATTGGAAAATGCAGATTGAAGATTATCTCTATGGGAAGAAATTGAATCTGCCTCTTCTGGGGACAAAACTTGAAACTATGAAGGATGAAGACTAGAACCTTCTTGATAGATAGGTATTGGGAGTTATTCGATTAACTCTATCAAGATCAGTTGCGCACAATGTTGTGAAAGAAAATACCACAGTGGATTTGATGAAGGCTTTGTCTAGCATGTATGAGAAGTTGTCGGCTAACAACAAGGTGTATCTGATGAAGAAGTTATTTAATCTGAAGAAGGCAAAAGGCACTCCTGTAGCGCAGAATCTGAATGAGTTCAATACAATCACAAATCAATTATCCACGGTGGAAATTGAATTTGATGATGAGGTTCGTGCATTGATTCTTTTGGCTTCTTTACCAAACAATTGGGAAGCCATGAGAATAGCGGTGAGTAATTCTGCAGGGAAAAGCAAACTCAAATATGATGATATTCGAGATTTGATTTTAAGTGAAGAGGTTCGCAAGAGAGATGCGAATATATACAATGCACAAGATCAAGCTTTTGTCACAGAGAATAAAAGCAGAGGTAGAAGCAGAAGACCTAATGATGGAAAATTCAATGGTAGGTCACAATCAAGAGATAGATCTTAGTTCAAGGAAACTAGAGAATGCTTCCATTGTGGGAAAAATGGTCACTTAAGAAGAGATTGTTGGCATTGGAATAAGGAACAAAATAAAGGAAAATATGGAAAGAATGATAGTGAGAAAATCACTACAGTTGCTGTGATTGCTAAGGACGTTGTGGTGCTCTCTATTGAAGAGTAAAAGTGTAAGCATGTTGCTAATAATGATGATGAGTGGGTTGTTGATTCTGCATCCTCCCACGATGTTATCCCTACGAAGGGGTTGTATACCACGTACAAAGTAGGAGACTTTGGTACAGTGAACATGGGTAATTCTAATTACTCAAAATTTGTGGGAATTGGTGATGTTTGCATTGAAACCAATGTTGGTAGCACTATGATGTTGCAGGATGTGCGACATGTTCCAGATTTAAGGATGAATGTGTTTTCTACATTGGCTATAGATCGAGCGGGTTATTGTAACTACCTTGGTAATGGAAGATGGAAACTTACTAAGGGATCAGTGGTTGTTGTAAGAGGACATGCATGTTGCGGTATGTACAGGACTCATGTGAAGACCTGTAAGAATAAGTTCAATGAGATTAAAAATTTTGAGAAGACTCCACAAATGAGAGTTGGGATTAAGGGTGTTGATACCAAGAATGTGAAATTCTCATTGTTTGATAGTGCTTTAGAAGAGCAAGTGGTAGGTGATGAAGAATATGAAGATGTTAAGGCTGCATGGGATGATGATGAAGTGAAAGACCTTGGAGGTCTTGAGCAGGGAGAGCAATATCCTCCACTAGAGATTGTTGGAGAACATCGAATTGTTAGCTTCAAGAATAATTGTGCTTCTGATGAAGGGGAGCCAAGGGATTGGATTAAAGAAATCCAAGATGAGATTAATTATTTGAGAATGAAAGAGATTGACATTGATGAGATGTTCTCAGTATTGGTGAAGATAATGAAGAAGGTCAAGCCTTATGTTGGCTTGACTGACACAGAATTGAATTGAAGAGATAGAATGAAAAATCTCCTCCCATCGGTGGGTTGGAAGGGGAGATTTTTGGGTGCATAAAGCACGTGGTCCAGCCCACGAAGTAAAAGCCCACATATGGGCTTGCATTATTATTATGTGGCTAGCAGGTAGTAGTATAGTCTCCAAATTCAAGTGAATTAGGATTCGTGTGCTACTAGGAGTGTAAGTCGGTTGGATAATATATAAAGACAATATATATTAAGTTTTTGTGTGTGCCGCATATTGAAGAATAGAGAAAAAGGATTGCTGCACAAAGAGCAAAGGTAAGAGTAGCAACAAGGATTGCACCACGCGAGGAAAAAAAAAGAAAAAAAAAAGAAAAAAAAAAAAGGAGAACAGCCAAGAGGGAGCCGCTTAGAGAAAGAAGACAGCCAAGAAAGAGAGCTGTGCATGGAAAGATAATTAGTGTGTGAGAGAGCAAAGAAAACAAGAGAGATTTTTTCTTTAACCGTAAGATATACACAAAAATTATTGTAATTGATTTGATAATAGTGAAATTATTCGAAGTTTGTCATGTGGTTTTACCCTTCAAGAAAAAAGAGTTTTCCATGTAAATTTTGTGTTCTTGTGTGTGATTGTTATTTTGGATTGCTAATATTGTTAATAATATTATTTGGAACCCAACACGTGCATCCTAAAAGAAAACAAGTACAAGAAGTTGGATTGACACGAGTACAATACAGATACGACATGAGTATGCACGGCACCCTAAATGAAGAATCCGTGCATCCCAGGAGAAAACAAATATAAGAAACTGGACTGAACTGTAAAAGTTTGTGAATGTAAGAAAGTTATGAAACTTCAGATGTATTTCGAAGTTTTGATAAAATTCACAATTTATATGAATAATGGACGTGTTAAGCGAAGCATGGGGCAATATTGGTCCTACTGATGCTTCATGCATCCAACCAAATATCTCACGAAAAAAAATGTGACCAAGGTGCTTGTGTTGTTGCCACATGAACTAAGTGTGCCATTTTGTTCCAATTGGACGCCAGCTTTCTAGAACAAGCAACTTGCACATACTCAACCCCCAGTATTTTGGATAGCAAACAGTCACAATCACCAAATTAAGTCGCGGCTGCTTAATCAATCTAAATGTCCATGTGATCACCACAAATTCAGATGGCTAATCATGCCTGCTTGTAAAAACTTGTATCCAACTCTTCTATACTTGGATCGTTCCCATTTGTTCTTTTATGCCATTTCATTTTTCCATTTCATGCGTGAGTTTTGACAAAACAGTGAAATTTTTATTTTCCAGGTTAATGTACTTTGAGCTACAATTAACCAAACAGTTGTTGTGATCATTAGTAGCATATATTATATATGAAACTGTCTCCAAAAATACCCAAGTTTTGGAACTTTACAATAAAAATTGGGCAGCCTATGTCAATGGTTTATATTTGTTTTTATACTTGTCTTTTTCTTTTATTTTGGCCTTCTTTTTAAGCTAGCAAAATGGCTTATAAACAGACTTTCCCATCCCAAAACTTGCTTTGCTTTGCTTTAATTATTTGGAAAACAAATTATAGTCTATCCTGGTTGTCAATAAGAGTAGCGATTTTCTATTGCTACCCTTTTCTCACATATAGTGGCCTTAAAATTCATGTAAGGTTGACGGAGAAACCGAGGGATAAAATTGCTTTTTTCAGATTGAAGTTGCCAGGCATGACTAGAAAATTTGGGATGTGAGCAATTTTTTCTTTAATAAATAAATATATAAAATCTTGGGTGAAGTCCATCAATTGTCCATAAGTAGGGGTTAGAATTCATATTAGCGGATCATGTTCATGTTGTTTTGAGATAAGGAAATTCAAGTACATAGTTCAACCCTAACGTGATTTTTTTAATAATTGTGTCAAAACCTTTCAAGCCTAACATACGCTACCTATTTATTAAGCTAGTTAACATAACAGTTAACACAACTCATTTCAACATATTTGATAGGCAATTCAAGGAAAAATAAAGGTAAAAGAGAGTTTTTTTCCCCTTTATTTTGGGTGAAAAAGGTTAAAGACTTTAAAGATTTAACAAAGAATTTATCAGTATAACCATTAATTTATTTAATTATATTTATAGTTCAAATTTATGTTAAATAAAGATGACATTTATTTATATGATCAAGTCATTTTAGGTTGATTGCAAATTAAGTAAGTTTACATAAAATTTTCTAATTTATTAATTGTGTTAAAACTTATCAACCCACTATAACACAAACTCTTTTATATTAATCTGCAAAAAAATCGTGTCGATGCTTGTCATATTCGCAAGTCGTGTCACTATGAGGCCCGTACTTGCTGAGTGTAGAGGCACAAAAGGACAATCATATAATCTTGTTTGTTCTTTCCTAATCCAAACAGTAGGGTTTTAAGTATTTCATTCATCGTGCTTCTCATGTTAATGAATGCATTTCATATTTTGGGTTATGATGTAAAGATCAACCAAGTAATATGCGACGAGTAGGTTCGTTGTAAGTGCCAGAATATGTCTTGTCATAAATGACATTGCACAAATGATAAACAATACATATGCAACATAATTGACATTGCATGAAAAGACAAATGAAAGAATTGGGAGAGGGTTGTAAAAGTCTCAGAGATACTCAAAAATTGATGAATCATTAAAGCTAAAAATGTCTTTGAGATGTTTTAAAAGTTCGAATGCAACATAAGTACGGATCTAGAATACTGTCTGGGGTTAGATCAATCCCATCAACCAAATTGAATTATAGGTTCCTTTCATGAAAATAAAAGCTAGGAAAAAGGCTACCAAAGAAAGACAAATTATCTGGACGATGTAAAGGTATTAACAAAGACGACAAAAGATGTATAGGAGTAACTTTGAGGATCTGTGCAACATCGGGACAAAGTTTCAGTGTTAAATTTAGCATTGCAAGCTTGGATATAAGCCTAGGCCCAATAGAATAATGGACAAACCTGGGCTGATCCTTCAGAAACTATTAGGATTGACTTGGGCTTAGTTTTCACTATGTCAATGTCATATGGACCATGGTGTTTCCTCATGTAATACCCCAAGAAAAAAAAAGTATTTATTAGATTAAATAGTGAATAAAAATAACTTTGGAATTTCTGAGGTTTTTGTAAAAACTCAAATGTGTTTCGCTCCCTTTTGTTTCGAAGTATTTGAAATATTTTATATAAAAAAAAAAATTATATGTAAAACATTTATTAAAATAATTTCAAGTGTTTTGTACTACTTGTAAACTTTTTCAAGCACAAACTACCAAAATCGACAGCTTAATGACTAGTGACTAGACCGTTAGAACTACCATCTCCGCTAACTTAACCGCTGGCACTTATCGTTGGAAGACGGTACCAGATGTCGAAATAGCAACTCCGATTACTGGACAGCCAGTATTGGACCAACGACCTAGCCACCAAATAGAGGGAGGGCCACTATGTGTTTTTGTAAAAAAATTTGCCAAGTTTTTAAAGGTAAAACGGTTTACAGCTCTTTACAAAGGAATTTATGGTCAATGGAATATATTTTATAGGCAAACAAATACTTGAAAATAAAAAAATAAAAAAAAAATTCACAAAAAATATTTTACTTCAAAACAAACTAAGAATTGCATTTCATCCTTTCTTTTTTCTTTTGTTTTCTCCTGCTTTGGGTACTTTGTCTAGGCTCCATTCTACGGACCCTTTAGACTTAGTCGTAACTCCGATTCAAAAGCTACTTGTTGCTACCCCATTTTGTCTTCCTAAAAGCATTTTACCACTCAAACACAAAAACTACGAACCCCTTATTTCAATCGAAAACAAATCAGGTCCACAAAATTTTCCTATTTTCCCAAACACCTCAACATGACTAAAATTGGCCAACCTAAAATAAACCTAGGAGAAGTGATAAAACACAGCGTTTTCTATTAAATTTTAAATAGAAAAAAGAATGTTGATTAGATCACATATTACACCATAAAAGTTCGAGATCATTTTGATTTTGTCCTTAAAGTTTCAAACCTTTGATATGTTCTCCTAAACGTTACGTATCATTTGGGAAAAAGTCTTACCATCCATATCCACTAATGAAATGAGTCGAATGACTATTAAGTTCCACATCATCACAAAACAACATGATATCAATGTATTAAAACTACATCACTTTTGTCCACTTCAGCAAAAATATATTTAGGGTAATTTTTGCTTTAAACCCTATAATTTAGGGTAATTCAAATTAAACTTTATAATTTCAAAAAGAGTCTGGCTTATCTCTAGTAAAAATTTAGCAAGATATCTCATTTTGTTTTAAACAGAAGCTGTCACATCACTCACTAATAAACCAATGATAGAGATTAAAACTCAATGCCACCTCATTAAATTTTAAGCAAAAACTAACAGAGTCCACCCAAGACTAACGCTACTTCCCTTTCCCTCTCCTTTGTGTGTTTGTGTTTGTTTCTCAAAAAAAAAAAAAAAGTATGAGTAATTGTCCCACATTGCTTAAGAAAGTGTGTTGTGTGTAGTATAACTTGCACCACCCTCTCTTAAAAGTTATTATGGCTTTTGAGTGGAGTTGTAGTGTGCCTTTGTTTTAGAACCCCTTTCCCTTTTCCTTGTGTGTGTGTGTGTTTGTTTCTAAAAAAAAAAGACTAAACTACTTCTGCTCACGTTAACGTTTTTTTTTTTTTTTTTTTAACATCATTGACTCTTAAATTTTAAAACTCAGCGCCAAAATAGAAAACTGGCAATAAGAAAAATGTGTTTTGCCGCCCAAGTTCTCCCTCTCTTTTTATTTATTTTTCTTTTTTCCAGCTTGCCAAATCAGATTTTAGAACTATTCAATATAATCTTTAGAAAAAAGAGTGAAAAAGAATAAGAAATTTCTTTGCAAACTGTCAGAGTATCAGAAAAGGTATTTCCATCTTTACTTTTGATTTCTTATTCAATCCTATGTTTATGAGATGTCAAAATAATTAAAAGATTAAGTTTAGGCTACATATTATTAAATCTATGGGTTTTTCTGTCATTGTTAATAAATTTAGGCAAATAATGTATAAGATTACAAAAGTTTTGCCATCATTCATTCATTTATTTTCATTTTTCAGTGGTAATTCACGTTTCTTGTACATTTTAATTTATATTCTAGGTTCTTTATTTAATGACATATTAATTTACTAAAGATTACACATTACATAGGATAAGCATTTAACTTCATCTATGCAAGTTAATGGGGCCAGTAGTTATAATCCTCTGCCATACACAGATCATTCAGTTCAGGTAACTTCATCTATGTTGTTTAATCTTTTTTTCCCCTTCATTTTAGGTGATTTTGTTTTCATAAATTGTACACTATTATTGATCACTAATAAATATAGGATTTGTACATTCCTCATTTTTCAAGTGTTGGTGAACCTTGTAATCCTTCGTCATTATCTCAAGTACCATTGTATTAGAGTTTACTTTGAGTGCATAAATTAAGAATTATTTGAATTTTATTTGATAACAACTAGTTTTTATACTATAAGATTAATCATAATTTTTAACTATTATGTTTCTACTATATACAGGGAAAGAGTATTAGAAATGATCAAGAACAAAGTTCATTTGGAACTTTTGAGAATTCAATAAATTTTTATGGTAAGAAAAGAAATGAAGAATTTTCAAGAGACTTATGTGGATTTTCTAATAGTTAATATTTGGCTAATGGTTGTAATGTGTCAAGTAGGAATGACAAATCCTCATATTCCTCTTCCATGTTCTAAGAATCCTAGTGATCTTGAAGGGGATGATATCAGTTCATTGCTTACAAAGTCTACAACTGGTAGAATTGAAGCTTTTTCTACCTATCTTTTAATGGATGTAGCGAATTCTTAATTTTGAATGATTGTAAATGACCACTGTTTTTAATTGTTGGAGCTAACAATTTACGCTACTTTTGGAAGCTCAAAGTTTGTAATTATTAAAGCTCATAGTTTATGTTTTTTTTTTTTTTTTTTTTTTTTTGGAGCTTGAAGATTGTAATTGTGGAACTCACAGTTTATGTTATTTTGTTGGAGCTCAAAGTTTGTAATGGTCAAAGTTCTTTTTATCTTTAATGCAACTTTGTACTTGTTTAGCAAACAATTTATGCAAATTAGAAGAATAGTATCTTTTTGATGGAAGAATAGTATGTTGATGTGCTATTGGCTTGGAGGAAGAAAATATATATAATCTATGTTGTTGTTGTTATAAAATCTCTAATAGGTGCCTGGTGCAGTGCTATAGCTACTGCATAACTGGTGTAGTGCTATAGCTGTTGCATAACTAGTGCAAGTGTTGTAGCTGCTTCAGTGCTGTAACTACATCTTACCATTAAGACTATTCCAAGAACTATTCTATCAAATGTTTTTGTTAAAGCTTTATTAACCTCAAATATGCTTGTACACCATAGTTGGATTAGTCCAGCAATTTTGTAATTTGCATACTTTGTATCCTTGAACTAGATTATCCATGAAGAGGCTTCCAGCATTAATGAAAATTTTTTACTGATCTAAAAAGTATATTGACAAAGAGGTAAATATATCTTACTGAACTTTTGACATGTGAATCCACTGTAGTTGCTAACAAAGCATTTTCATGAGATACATTTGTCTTTTTTTCTTCTCCAAAGAAACTTAAAAGTAAAAATACAAAAACCAGATAACACAACAATCTACTGCTTCAGTTTGCTAGTTGGCCCTAGCATGCGGCAAATACAATGCTTCCTTCACAGTTTATGCTAGTTGGCCCTGGCCCTATTTAAAATTATTTGGGAACTTTTCTCAAGCATTTGGCATGCCTTCTTGTTAAACCCAAAATTAAAACTATCCATTCAAACAGCACGCCTCCTCATTACAAACAATTAAGGTAGTCATCATGAAAAACTACAAAATTACAAGACTATCCCATGTTTTGGTTCTCAATTGCTAGTACATCACAATGTCGTAAATTTGATATTTCAGAAGGTATCAAATTGTCTATACATTCCATGTTCTGGTTTCTCCATCTATTGGTGGAGATTAGTATAAAAGTTTGAACAAAATAAAGTCTGTGCTGCGAAGATAATGTCGTTGAAGATTCAGATACCCACGCCAGTAGCATTCTTCGTTTCATTGATGTGCTGTGAAGAGGATGATGCTGCTGTGTTGTGAAGAGGATGATGCCTTGGTTAAAATTTAAACGTTAACGTTCATAGTAGCAGGAAACGTTAGAAGCAGCGTTAGTCTTGGGTGGGTTCTGTTAGTTTTTGCTTAAAATTTAACTTGGTGGCATTGAGTTTTAATACTCGCCGTTGGTTTATTAGTGAGTATTGTGACACTCCTATTAAATTGTTACTGAGGTAAGCCAAATCCTTTCAAAAGTACCAAATTAATTCCTGAACTTTTAAAAGGTAACAAATTAAACTTTGAAATCAAAATTAGTAAATACCATTATGTAAGAGTTTACTATCAATAGAGAGAGAGGAAAAAAAAAAAAAAAGACATGGTTGTTGCAGTAAAGGATGACTATTACGATTTGGGAAAAGGAATGTCTGTCGGTGGATAATAGATCAAGAATATGAACACAATTCTTAGTCATTCACTTAAAAATTTCCAAAAGAATATTGAAATTTGTTTCTAATCAAGGGGTTAAAGGAAGAGAATAAAAGCAGAGTTGGAGAAGAAAGTATCAATGGAAAACAAAAACTTATCTGTTAGGGTGGATCGGAAAGGTTGATTTGGGGAATTGGATGAGAGTATTACCTCCATGGCTACCCTGCAAAGATAGGGTTTAATTTGTACTTTCCTTAAATTATAGAGCTCAAATATAAAATTCACCCAAATATTTAACACATTTTTTTAAAGCTTTTTTTTTTTTTCTTTTTTTTCCTCCTAAAATCAAAATTTTCAACTGGGTTGAACTTTTTTTATGGTTTTCCTCTTAAAATCAAATGGGTTATACCAACAAAAACTCAACCCAATTGAAAATCATAAACTTTTTGGGGTAAAAATTGTTTTGATGCTTTAAATTTTGTAAATCAACATTTTACACAATAGATTGTCAACATTACCCACCTAATATTTTCAGATGGTCACACACCAAATAATCTCTATCTCTTTCTTAACACCAAAATCAAAATTTATTATGATATATCATCTTATCTAAAGATAAAGTCAACTTTCTGTTCAAACAAAATAATAAATTTTCATTTTTTTAAATATTTTTATTCTTCAACCATGGTAATTTATTCTCTCCGTGAAATAACTTGATGAGTCGATCGGCCTACACATCTTGCTTTTACTGCTATGTCGTGAGTTACTCCACGTATTGCTTGACGTAAAACAGATTGTGAATTTGTTTGTCTTTTGTTGAATCTTTTTTAACTTAGTTTGGTTAGTACTGATTCATAATTTTTTTAAAATTCATTGAATTAATCTTGGTTTTGTTAGTATTAAATAAATTTATTTAATTCATATTTGTTAATATTAAATAAATTTATTTAATTCATATTTAAATACAAAAACCCCACTTAATATTGTCGCCTATAGGGATGGCAATGGGGCAGGGCGGGGCGAGTCTAAAAAAAAGGGTCTTCGCCCCCGCCCCGCAAGATTTTGTCTTACCCCATCCCCACCCCGTTCTGCCTCACATGAAGAGGAAAATTTTCTTGCCCCATCCCTGCCCCTTGGGGCCCCACGAATCCCCGCCCCATCCCATAAAACTCTACTTATTAATTTGCCCACAACTATTACAATTTTTTTTAATAAAACATGTTTCATTAATACAAATATACTTGAAATTAAAAATAAATTTATCGCATCAAATGAAACTAATTTTTAGCAAAAATTGAATAATTTTATTAAAGTGTTTAACAAAACTATATCACAAAAAAACAAAAATCTCATAATACAAAATCAATGATTCAATAGTCTATAAATTTGTTTATAATAAAGACAAAAGAAAATGTTAAAATTGGTAGCTTATTTTCAACCTTGATAGAGAAAAAAAAGAGGCAAAAAGCCTTGTTAGGTAGAATAAAATAAACTAATAATATGTTTGTTTAAATAGAAGGGTTTTAGGGTATAAAAAATTTACAATTTAACCTTTATCAATGCGGGGCAGGTTGGGTCTAAAAAGTCTAAACCCATCCCCGCCCCACCCCGTGGTGCGAGGCTAAAATCTCGCCTCATCCCCGCCCCACCACCTTTAGGGGCGGAGAAAACCCGTGTGAGGCGAAGCGGGGAGGGGCGGGTCAAGCGGGGCAAAATTGCCACCTGACGCTTTCAATTATATCCAATTGACCCTGCACCAAAATCATCTCATAATTCGACCCCCACGGAACAACCATACTCAACTCAAACGAAAACTTAGACTGATTCGTGGCCAACAAGCCCTTCCTAGTTCCCACGATCGGACAATACTGCCTTCTCTTCGTGGCCACTATGATCTCCTACCAATTAGGGGGAGGGTGAGACCTATTCTTATATTTTGAATATAAGAATAAAATATATTTTTAACTTTTGATTTTTTTTTTCTATTTAAAAAATATTTTTTAGATGCAAAATTACAAATTAAAACGAATCCATCATATTACTCAATGACTATACAACTAAAATAAACACTATTTATTGAGTGAAACAACCAAATACTAAATGTAGGGACGCAGGCCCAAATGTATGTTGGGCCTTGGGCCTTGTCCGAGGAGACACAGTGATCCGAGGACAGATCAACAATAAGTGGGGAGTAAGACTTTGAATTTCTCTAGCAAACTATGACTGTAAAGGTTGAGAGAGGTGGTCTGAGGAGGAATATTCTCTTGGCCAAACAAGGCAAAGACCAAAAGGTGTGTCCTATCATCCAGGGTGATATTCCTAGAAGTCCTAGTGGTAAGGACCTACAATGTGGACATACAGGATGGATGGAAGCTAGGGAGTATCTATAGGAAAACTGCTACCACCGCATTGAATACTCTACAGCTAACTCTCTAGCCGCATTTATGTGGAGAAGACCCCTGAACAGTGCTGTCTTAGTTGCCCCAACTCACAGAGGGCCTATAAGGGTGTTCGATGAGACAAACTCTCAAGTGGTGGCTTGGATATTCGACAAATGGAAGGCCAAGATCATTCAAAGGGAGATATATAATGTAAGAGGCCCTCTATATAAAAGGGATCGGGAAAGAGAGAGAAAAACACTGTAGCAATCCAGAACTACGCTTGTAATTAAATTTAAGAATCAATATATAAGAACTGATCTCCTCGGACTATGCCGATGACGACTTTCTTTTGTTTGAACTTGTCTATCTTCGTTCTCTTGTCATCAAGATCTACTTTGCTTGTCTAATTCACTAGAGCCCAGTTTTCCAACCCACTCTCTACAAATTCATTGTTTTAGGCTTTTTGGGCCTAAATCCATCCACCTTTTGGGCTAGGGGTCCGAATCCAATCCTTACAATTGGCGCTGTCTGTGGGGAAGACTTGTGTTGTAGTGAGTCTAACGTCCAACTATGGTAGGTTCAGGACCAAACCAGGCAGAATCTATGGGGTCCCAGAATGAGGACCATTTCGTCAATCTTGAGCGAAGAAGAGACCGGGAGGTTAGTGCGCATACCACCCACATTAGCAGGAGCCAGTCCCAAAACGGGAGCCACCTTTCTCACGAGGAGGATACCAAGGCCTTGCAACTGGAGATTGATCATCTAAAGAGAAAACTGTGCCACGAATGGCGAAAGAGAACTCCATCCATTTCTGACTCTTCCATCGATGATGAAGAAGATCGTAGTTACAAACGCAGATCAAGGACTCCTCCTAGTGAGTCTTTCTCATATGATCAAGATGTCCATCATGAGCGCAGAAGTAGAAATTCATCTTCCAAAGGCTTGGGAAATGACGCGATGAGTAGAGCACTTAACTAAATTTCCAAATCACCCTTCACACGTAAGATCGAGGGAGGGAGACTTCCTCGGCGGTTCACTCAGCCAACGTTCACCATGTACAATGGTCGAGCAGACCCTGTGGAACATGTGAGCCACTTCAACCAGAGAATGGCCGTGCACTCCAAGAATAACGCCTTGATGTGCAAGGTGTTCCCCTCCAGCTTAGGACCCGTGGCCATGAGGTGGTTCGATGGCTTAGGAGCAAGTTCCATTGATTCCTTTAAGAAACTCACTCAGGCTTTTGGGTCCCGCTTCATCACATACAGTAGGGTTCCTCGGCCCTTAGACTCCCTACTATCTATGGCCATGCGAGAAGGGGAGACCTTGAAGATGTACTCAAATGGATACTGAGAGATGTTCAATGAGATAGATGGTGACTTTGACGACATGGCCATCAGGACCTTCAAGGTCGACCTACCTACCGAGCATGGCTTGAAGAAGTCTCTGACTGGGAAACCTGCTACCAGCGTACGCCAGCTCATGGATCGGATAGATAAGTATAAGCAGGTCGAGGAGGACTAACAGCAAGGCAAAGGGAAGGGTAAGGTTATCCCTCAAGAGAGGAAGGATTTTAAGTCAGACCGTTACAATAATAATAGACCCCGAAGGGATTTTGCTGGGCAATTTGGGCCTACGACTCCTCAAATGGTTAACACGGTGTTCCGAAAACCAATACATCAAGTCTTGGAAAAAATCAAGAATGAGCCATACTTCAAATGACCAAACAAAATAGGAGGGGACCCCATGAGGCACCACCAAAGTCTTTATTGCCAGTACCACCAAGAACGGGGACACACCACCGAGGACTGTAGAACTCTGTGGAACCATTTGGAGCAATTGGTCAGAGATGGATGGCTACAACAGTTTCTGTATCAACCTAATGGGCAAGGAGACCAAGCAGGGTCAAGGGCTTAAGGGAACGCTTTTCAAGGCCCTCTTTGGGCACAATTAATGTCATCTTTGCGGCCCTGGGAAAAACCGGCTCTCACCCCTCTAGAGTGATGTCTGTAGCCCGATTACCTGCCAAGGACTCAAAACCTAAGCCGAAGATGGCTAGAGTGGAGAACCAGCCAGCGATGAGTTTCTCTGAGGAGGACAAGGTGGGAACCATACAACCGCATGATGATGCCTTGGTGGTCAGCCTTAGGATAGGGGGATATGATGTTAAGAGGGTGATGGTGGATCAAGGTAGTGGGGTAGAGATTATGTACTCCGATTTGTATAACGGGCTTGGTTTGAAGCCCGAAGACTTGACGTCTTATGATTCGCCTCTGGTAAGTTTCGACGGGAAAGTTGTTATTCCTAAGGGCCAGATTCGACTACCCGTACAAGTAGGATCAGAGATGGTAGAGGTGAACTTCATTGTAGTAGATGCCTATTCTCTCTACACGGCCATTGTGGCATGACCCTAGCTTCATACCCTAAGGCTGTTTCCTCTACTCTGCATTTGAAGATAAAATATCCGTCTAGGGACCGGATTGAGGAGCTGATCGGGAACCAGTCCGTGGCGAGGCAATGCTTGATCGCTGCGATAGCGCATCAGCCAACTGTGAAGTCCTCGGCCTCTGATGAGATGAGCTTATAGCAATCAAAGACTCCGGCGTTACCCGGGAAAGAGACAGCCGAGAGGGTGAAGTGTGAGGACTTAGAGAAAGTTGTTGTAGGTGATGATCCGGAGAAGTTTTTTCAGGTCAGAGCTCAACTACCCCCTCAAGAGAAGGAAGAGTTGATAGAGTTTCTCAGAATGAACGTTGACGTGTTCGCGTGGAATGCCTACGAAGCTCCTAGGGTGGACCCGAGCTTTATTTGCCATCATCTCAACGTCAACCCAACTGTCCTCCCTAAGAAGCAGTCACCCCGACGCTCATCTAAAGAACATTCTGATACTGTCAAAGAGGAGGTGAACAAGCTTAAACAGGCTGGGGCTATTAAGGAAGTGTTCTACCCTGAATGGTTGGCCAATACAGTGGTAGTAAAGAGGAAAAGTGGAAAATGGTGAGTATGCATGGATTTCACAGACTTGAACAAGGCCTGTCCAAAGGACCCTTTCCCCATGCCTCGGATTGATCAGCTAGTTGACGCAACTATAGGCCATCCTCGGATGAGCTTTTTGGAATCCTTCTAGGGATACCACCAAATACCACTGGCTTCGAGTGATCAAGAGAAGACAGCTTTTGTTACCCCTACTGGAAATTACCACTACAAAGTAATGCCTTTTGGTTTAAAAAATGCGGGGGCTACTTATCAGAGGATGATGACCCGGATATTTGAGACACAGCTAGGGAAAAGCATCGAGATTTATATAGACGATATGGTGGTTAAAAGTAAGTTAGAGTCTGAGCACATCAGCGACCTTGGGAATATCTTCGAGATCTTGAGGAGGCACAAGCTGTGCCTTGATGCTTCTAAATGCTCTTTCGGTGTCGGATCAGGGAAGTTCTTGGGATACATGGTCACTCACCGTGGAATTGAGGTCAATCCCGACCAAATCAAGGTGATTAACAGTCTGCAACCACCGCGGAATCCCAAAGAAGTCCAAAAGTTAACATGAATGATTACTGCCTTAAACCGATTTATTTCTCGGTCAGCAGACAAGTGTAGGCCTTTCTTTCAGTTGTTGAATAGATGGAAGGGATTCGAATGGACTGAAGAGTGTGTCTTGGCATTCTAGCAGTTGAAGGAATACCTTTCTCGGCCACCTATCATGTCCAGGCCCGAGGTGGACGAGGTTTTGTTTGCCTACATTGCTGTGGCTTCCCATGCAGTGAGCCTGGTACTTGTACGGGTTGATAGTGGTGTACAGATGCTAGTTTATTATATGAGCAAGTCATTACATGAGGCCGAAGTCCGTTACTTACCACTGGAGAAGGCCATTTTGACAGTGGTGCATGCTACGCGTAAGCTCCCCCACTACTTCCAATCACACACAGTGGTTGTCATCACCCAACTTCCGCTTAGATTCCTCCTTCGGAAAGCTGACTACATAGGGAGGATTGCCAAGTGGGGTACGATCCTAGAGGCTTTTAATATCAAGTACATGCCTCGCACCTTTGTCAAGGGTCAAGTCCTCGCTGATTTGGTGGCCAAGTTCGCTGAAACCCCATTTGAAGAAAAAATCGAGAGACAGAACATGGATGGAAAATCGGTTGGCATGGTCTCACTACAAGAGCCCTTATCGTGGAGGGTATACGTTGATGGTGCAGCAAATCAAAGGGGATTCGGAGTAGGGCTAGTCCTAATATCTCCTAAGAAGATCATTATTGAGAAATCTTTGAGACTGGGATTCTTGGCCACCAATAACGAGGCTGAATATGAAGCTCTACTGGTGGGGATAACCATGGTTTAGAAAATAGGCAGAAAGGCTATAGAGATATTCTTGGATTCCAGGTTGGTCGTAGGCCAAATGGGAGGGGAGTTAAAGGCCAAGGACGTAAGGATGCAAGAATATTTGAATCAAGTTAGGCACTTGCAATCAGGGTTTGAGTCTTTCAGTTTGCTACATATCCCTAGGAATGGAAACACAAATGCTGACTCTCTAGCCACTCTTGCAACCTCCTTGGCACAGGGTCTACCTCAGGTCATCTTCGTTGAAGACTTATACCAGCCTACTGAGGGGAAGAGAGAAATGGTCTATGTCCATCAGATCAAGGTGAGGCTTAACTGGATGGACCCTATAGTGCTATTCCTTAAAGAAGATGTCTTGCCTAAGGATAAGTCAGAAGCTGACAAAGTGCGAAGAAAGGCTTCTCGGTTTTGGCTATCCGAGGACCAAAAATTGTACAAGCGCTCTTTCTTTGGGCCATACTTGCTGTGCATACACCCTGAGGCATCAGAGCTACTTCTGGAGGAGTTACATAAAGGGATTTGTGGGAGCTATACGGGAGGCAGATCTTTATCTCACAGAGCCCTTACACAGGGATATTGGTGGCCAAACATGCAGAAGGAAGCACAAGAATATGTGAAGAAGTGTGACCAATTCCAAAGATTCGCCCCAAATATTCATCAACCAAGAGGGGTCCTTAATCCTCTGTCCAGCCCTTGGCCCTTTGCTTAATGGGGCTTGGATATTGTTGGACCTTTCCCTAAGGTAGTAGGGAATAAGAGATATTTACTAGTCGATATGGACTACTTCACCAAGTAGGTTGAAGCCGAACCATTGGCAAATATCAGAGACGTGGATGCCAAGAGATTCGTTTGGAAGAACGTTATCACTCGATTTGGCATCCCTCATACACTCATCTCGGACAATGGACTCTAATTTGATAGCAAAGCCTTCAGGAGATATTGTTGTGACTTGGGAATTACGAATAGATATTCCACCCCGGCTTACCCATAGGGGAATGGACAAGCCGAGGCTGTTAATAAGGTCATAATGGATGGACTCAAGAAGATGTTGGATGACGCGAAGGGAAAATGGGTAGAAGAGCTGCCACACGTCCTTTGGACATATTGGACCACACCTCGCAAATCAACAGGAGAGACCCCCTTTTCAATGACTTATGGGGTCGAAGCTGTTATTCCACTGGAGATTGGATTCCCAACACTGAGAATGAGTTCCTTCACTCAGAGCATCAATAAGGGGCTGTTAGGAAAGAGCCTAGACTTAATTGAAGAGCGAAGAGAAAGTGTCATAGTCCAACTCGCGTATTATCAGCACAAGCTCAAGTAAGGGTATGATGCCAACGTCAAGCTAAGGCCACTGGCACTTAGAGACTTGGTATTGAGAAAGGTTTTAGGCACTGCCAAGAACCCAGCCTGGAGAAAGTTAGGGCCTAATTGGGAAGGGCTATATCGCATCACTTTAGTGGCTGGAATAGGTGCGTATCATCTTGAAGACCTAGATGGAAATGTTATACCATGCCCCTGGAATGTAAATAACCTGAAAATGTATTATTATTAATGAAAGCTTTCTTTGTCACATTCTCGTCTATTACATTATCCATTAAGTTTCCTATTATTATTATTCTAAGTATTAAACAAAACCTTAGTCATGCCTTATCTCTCGAACCACATACTTTGGGTAAATTAATACTTAATGACATATTTCCAAGTGTTGAACAGAACCTTAGTCATGTCTGGTCTCTCGGACCACATACTTTGGGTAAATCAACACTTCAGTTCATTTTTCTAAGCATTAAACAGAACCTTAGTCATGTCTGGTCCCTTGGACCACATACTTTGGGTAAATTAATACTTAATGACATCTTTCTAAGTGTTAAACAGAACCTTAGTCATGCCTGGTCTCTCGGACCACATACTTTGGGTAAATCAACACTTCAACTCACTTTTCTAAGTATTAAACAGAACATTAGTCATGCCTGGTCCCTCGGACCACATACTTTAGGTAAATTAATACTTAGTGACATCTTTCTAAGTGCTGAACAGAACCTTAGTCATGCCTGGTCTCTCGAACCACGTACTTTGGGTAAATCAACACTTCAACTCACTTTTCTAAGTATTAAACAGAACCTTAGTCATGCCTAGTCCCTCGGACCACATACTTTGGGTAAATTAATACTTAGTGACATCTTTCCAAGTGTTGAACAGAACCTTAGTCATGTCTGGTCTCTCGGACCACATATTTTGGGTAAATCAACACTTTAGTTCATTTTTCTAAGTATTAAACAGAACTTTAGTCATGCCTAGTCCCTTGGACCACATACTTTTGGTAAATTAATACTTAGTGACATCTTTCTAAGTGTTGAACAGAACCTTAGTCATGCCTGGTCTCTCGAGCCACATACTTTGGGTAAATCAACACTTCAATTCATTTTTCTAAGTGTTGAACAGAACCTTAATCATGCCTGGTCTCTCGGACCACATACTTTGGGTAAATCAACACTTCAGGCTCATATCGCTAAGTGTTGAACAGAACATTAGTCATGCCTGGTCTCTCGGACCACATACTTTGGGCAAATTAACACTTCAGTTCACTTTCCTAAGTGTTAAACAGAACTTTAATCATGTTTGGCTCCTCGGATCACATGCTTTGGGGAAATTAACACTCTGTGACATCCTTCTAAGTGTTAAACAGAACCTTAGTCATATTTGGATCCCCAGACTACGTGCTTCAGGGAAATTAACACCCTCTGGCATCCTTTAAAGTATTAAACAAATCTTAAGTTATCCTTAGCTTCTCGGATCACTTGCCTTGGGTAAGTTAACATCCTTGATTATTTGCCTAAGTATTGAATAAAACCAGGATTATGTCAAGTCCTTTAGATCTTTTTCTACTAAGTGTTTTACTCATCTTTATGAGGATTAGCCTTCCTTGTGAATGGCCCGGTGCTCAATGCAAACATGTGATCATTCTCTTTACTGTTTATACTTATTCGACTTATCTGAGTTAGCAGCAATGCGATATTCTTAGTTCTTGTTAGAGCATGTGTAGCAGTAGTTCAATACTGTTAAGGACCTCATTAACGTTAAATTTTATTAAAAGGAAAAATGATAATTACACCAACCAAAAGATAAATACTACAAGGAAGCATAAGGATCCACAAGGTAAAAAGCGAAGTCTTTTCATTAGATAAAATGAAAGTACAATACATTCAATGACAGACTGTCACTACAAAAACAAAAAAACAAAAAAAAAAAAAAAAAAAAAAAAGGAGAAGAAGAGCTAAAATCCTAAAGCTATGCCTTAGCAGCGGGAGAGTCATCCTTGGCCTTAGCAACGTCATCCTTGGCCTTGGAGTTAGCATCCTTAACTTTGAGGGCAGCCTTTTTACCCTCGGCTTCTGGCAAGGTTGTAGCCTCCTTGCCCTTATCCTCAAGCAGAGACCCCCATAGCCGACCTCTTTGCTCTTGGCCACCTTAACCTCTTGGCTTTGGTTACTAGCCTTGTTAGGCCCTTTAAGGACTTTAGGAGGAGGAAGAAAGGCCTAGGCGGTAGAGGGCTGTCCCGAGGGAGGAAGAGCAGGAGCAGAGGGAGGAGGGAGATCCGTTGGAACTTCTCGGATGTCTTTAGGGTAAAATATGTTCTTAGAAAGTCTCCACTTGGAGGTAACAAGGACTCCTGCTCGGTTGAGCACCTCCGCCCACACCTCTTTGTAGAAGTCTCTGCACACCTCCACCAGCTTCTCTGCCAACCGGGTTTGAGTTTCCTGCACCCCACAGTCATAAGCTGCCTATTTTGAAACCTCAGCAACTTCCTTGACTGCCCGAGCTACTTCCTTGGCCTTCTATAAGTCTGCCTTCAGCTCTAGGACCAGTTGTCTTTGGGTAGCCAGCTCTATCTCCGTGAGATGAAGCTTCTTATACTAGTCTTCGGCCTGGATCTCTACGTTCTTCAGACCTGCCTCAGCACTTAGGCGTGCGCTTTCTCAGTAGCCAGCTTGGTGGCAAGCTCCTTGTTCTTTTGTTTAGATGCGCCCAGAGCCTTGTCGGCCTCAGCACGGAGGTTAGCCTCGGCCTTGGCCTCATTCCGGGTGTCCTTGACCCATTCCTCGCCACAAAGACCTCCTGGGTAACCTGCACAAAAATGACAAGGGAATCCTATGTAAAAGAAGAGAGAGGGTAAAAGGAGCACCTTAGCATCTAATTAAAAAATTAGGATGATAAGCTTATCATAGCAAGGTCCCTTTTCAGGGACATGAACAGATCTGGTTGCCTCACGTGCCTTAAAACCTCCATGTCTTTAGGCAGGAGGAGGGGCTGCTTTAAGGCTTCAGCAACATAGGCTGAATGCCCCCTTTGGAACTCCCTGATGGAGGCGTTCCACGGGATGACAGCACCATCCAACTCCAGTCGAGGAGCCTAGGTGTGTTACTGTTGGCGCACTTCGGCCCCACTTAGCTCCTCCCTACTATCCATAGAAGAGGCCCGCTTGTCCTTGGCCATCTTTTGTTGCTTGGCCCCCTTTTGCGGGATCACATCACCCTCCTTCAACTCCTGCTCCTTCATTTTCTTTTTCAAATTGGGAATGGGGAACAGGTCGAGCTCGATCGTAGAAGGAGGAGGGGGAATGGGAAGCGCAGGAGGAGGCTTAGATCCCGAGGCGCCTTGGAAGCCCGCTCCCCTGCCTTTCAAGAGGTCGCACAATCCTTTCTTCTTGTTATCCGGTGGCATCTCCTCTTCTTCTATGGAGTCGCTATCAACACGCGCGATGATGAGCTTGGGAGAATGAGTGGCGGAGTGTTTGTCTAATTCGTCCTCGGATTCTAGGAGATAGATTATAGGATCTGCCTGTTCCTCCTTATCCTCCTCGAAGTGAAATTGGTCAATCTCAGCCTCCAAGGATAGGCGTGAGGAAGTAGTCTCTTCCCTCGAAACCACTACTGCAGGAAGAGCACGATGAAGGGGCAGTTCAACGGGTGGAAGATCTTCTTAGGCTAGAAAACCAGGCACTAATACGTCAATCCGAGCTAGCCGAGGGTCACCTGCTCTTATCGCATTGCCTACTTCTTGAAAAATGTTCGAGAGGGGCACAAAGTTCAAGATCAGATGGACGACTCGTAACTATCTATCTTCACTCAAGAAGATCTCAGACCTCAGCACCTTGTTGAGACCCGGAACGTTGACAAGGCTGAGTTTGGGAGCAACGTGCCTTTTGTCTGCAAAACATCTGAGAAGCAAAACTCTGGTCAGTATAATGAAATCACCATCAGAAGTGAGCGGAATATAGAGAACATGAAGGAATATGAAGTCGAGGGGCTACTACCCATGCTTCAAGAGAAAAGAAAGAATAAAAGGGACCTAAACCTAAGGTACCACACCTGGCTCTCCCTCTCAGACTGGGCAATGAAGACCATCATGCCATGCCCTTAAGGCTATCAGGAAGTCGTCCTTCATACCCTTATTGGATTTAGGGAGACACGAGACGAGCCTAACGACGGGCGATCTAGACTTGAGGTAATACCCCGAGTCGGCGAGCGAATGGCACTCGTACATATGGACAACATCGTGCCAAGTGAGCCCCAAATCCATCTGCTCATTAAGAGCATCAACGCAACCTAAAACTTTAAATAGGTTGGGAGCACACTGGTGGGGACACAACCTATGGTTGATTAGGTAGTCCCGAGTCACCCTGCCTATGGGAAGCGTCATTCCTCATTTTATAAAAGCAATCATAGGAATGACAACTTCCCCTTCTCTCCTATCAAAGTCTATCCGATCTAGGGGACAATACCGCAGGGCTACTCCCTGTGGAATGTGGTACTTAGCTCTAAAGCTCTCCATAGCGGCAGGAGAGTTTACTAGGTGCTTAAATCTACCCATCTAGGCGAGCTAAAGGAATGTGAAAGGAATTTTCAAAGAAAGGAAACAAAGAATAGAAGGCCGAGGAGAAAAAAAGCCTAAAGAAGTAGAGACTTACAAGAATAAGCACGTGTGTTAGTCCTTGAACCTTTTAAGGATTTGAAAATTTTTAGGGAAAGGGCTTGAAAGATTCAAAGACTTGTAAAGCTTTAAAGGTTTAAGAGTTAGGAATCTCTAGAAAGCTCGAAGATATGCAAAATGAGGAAAAGTGACCCCCTATGAGTGCCTTATATAGGAGGCAGAATTGAGTGGGAGTTACCCCGCTCAAAATTCAAGGAGAAACGCCAACCATAGGATCCATATCTCACCGTAGGATACGGGGGACATAGCGCCGCTTGAAGCATTTAATGAAATATCACGGGCAAAGCGACATTCTCACGTGTGGGAGTCAAAGGAACATGTGGAATTTATTATTCAAACATCAAAACCCCATTTTTCTCCTCAGATAGGAGGGGAAAACCAGGATTTTGAGGGGCTATTGTGGGGACGTAGGCCCAAATGTATGTTGGGCCTTGGGCCTTGTCCGAGGAGGCATAGTGATCCGAGGACAAATCAACAATGAGTAGGGAGTAAGACTTTGAACTTCTCGAGCAAACTATGACTGTAAAGGCTGGGGGAGGTGGTCCGAGGAGAAATATTCCCTCGACCAAACAAAGCAAAGACCAAAAGGTGTGTCCTATCATCCAGGGTGATATTCCGGGAAGTCCTAGTGGTAAGGACCTACAATGTGGATGTATAGGATGGATGGAAGCTAGAGAGTATCTATAGGAAAGCTGCTACCACCACATTGAATGCTCTGCAGCTAACTCTTTGGCCGCATTTATGTGGAGAAGACCCCTGAATAGTGCTGCCTTGGTTGCCCCAACTCACAGAGGGCTTGTAAGGGTGTCTGATGGGACAAGCTTTCAAGTGGTGGCTTAGATGTTCGACAAATGGAAGGCTAAGATCATTCAAAGGGAGATATATAATGTAAGAGGCCCTCCATGAAAAAGGGATCGGGAAAGAGAGAGAAAAACATTGTAGCAATCCAGAACTGAACTTGTAATTAAATTTGAGAATCAATATATAAGAACTGATCTCCTCGGACTGTGCCGATGACGACTTTCTTTTGTTTGAACTTGTCTATCTTCGTTCTCTTGTCATCAAGATTTACTTTGCTTTTTGTCTGATTCACTAAAGCCCAGTTTTCCAACCCACTCTCTATAAATTCATTGTTTTGGGCTTTTTGGGCCTAAGTCCATCAACCTTTTGGGCCAGAGATCCGAATCCAGTCCTTACACTAAAAAATTATGATTGACAATTTTAATAAAATTATATATTTGATATCTCTAAATAAAATTTGAGTATAAATTTATTTACTAATAGGAGATTAATGAGTTCTTTCAGCATTTGTGCGTGAGAGGTTAAATGAGTTTTACACAACTAAAAAAAAATGAATAGTCATCACCACATCCAATGAAAATATTTTTCTTTAACTACTTTTTCTTTGATAAAAAAAAAATACTTTTTATCTATTGGTGAATATTTGGGGCTTAATTAATACTTCCATTGGTACAAGGATATCTCTATTGGAAATAATTTGGGGCCTTTTTTCATTGGGGATTTAGGTGGTTGCCTATTTGCCTTCACCGTTGAACCGGCACTAATCTATATATATAATAATAGGAGAAGCTGAGAGAAAATTCAATTAGATTTCAATTGAATTCTCAATTTTGAGCCACGTGTCTTTTTTCTTTTTCTTTTTGGTCAAGTGAGTTAATTGGATTCTCAATTTTATGCCATGTGTCCAATCTAAATTTTTAAAATTTTTGTGCCAGAATAAATAATACATTAACACCTATTACAAAAACCAAGAAGACCACAAAAATAACCTAAACAAGAATGTTTCACTTGGACACTTCTATGTAGACTCTCAAGCTCCTCTCTCTCTCTCTCTCTCTCTCTCTCTCTTAAATGTTTCTCTATATATAATCTCAACCCCTAACCACTTGCTACCATCGGCAAACAAATCTTAACAACACACCGGCAACCCCCTAATGCACAACAAACAAATTTGTAAGTAAACTTGTAGCCCCTTTTCTATTCATATTTATTGACTTATGAAACATTGTCAATTCATTTTCTCACATATTTTTTTTTTTTACTGTTAACAACTCTTTTGCTTCATAACTAACCATTGAATTTAACAATATCAATATTCAAATGTATAAATTAAACTTAAATCCCGTATGAGGATTAAAATAAGCAACCATACGAATTTGAAAAATATGGCTTTTGGAAACAATACTTCATTATAATGCTATTTGGAGATTTTATTTATTATTAATTTTGTTGTTGTCGTATGCATTTTTTGTTTTGGGTTGCATCTCAACAATAAACAAAGCCAGTAATCCAATTATTTGTGGTAAGAATATAAGGGTATGATTGGGCAAGACCAGTAGTTCTTTTTCTTCAAAATCCAATGTACATGACTTATTTTTTGAAGACACTAAGTTGAAAGTGGTATTTCTTGAAATTTTTCATATTGCATGAGATAAGATCTACAATGAAAAAATATATAGTTGAATTTAGTTATACAATTAGTAACAATGACTAGACTTTAATACAAGTTTTTTTATACAGTTAGGTAGATGAGATTTATAAATTAAAAATTAAAAATATATTTAGTTTGTCAATAGGTAAAGATAGAGAGATAGTATTTACTTAGATCCAATATGGGGGATGGCACTCAAAAGCGGTAAATATTCATCAATAGCTAAAATATAGCATTCCATATGAGTGTTGTTACTTAGAGCATTCACATCCACTATTTACGAACTATTCTATTTTATCATCTCAAAACCTACTTTATCCTTTATACCATACCATTTTATAACTCACCCAACATCCCAACTTTTATTTTTTCATACAACACATTAAAATAATATATCTACAAATAAAATAATATATCCCAAATCCATCACCATTCACTGCAACCACTTGCTCCCATCACCACCACCACGAACAAACCACCACAGATTAAAACCACCACCATCAATCACCACCTCCACCATCATCAATCACAAACCCAACCACACCCACACTCATCAAACCCACCACTACCAAAAAAAGAAAAAAGAAAAAGAAGCAAACCCAACACCACCCACGGCAAGCAAACCCAACCTATTAGGAAGCAAACCCAGCACCACCAATACCCACAGCCAAAACCCATCACCCACGGCCAACACCACCCACATCGATCCACTCCAATCTTGCAACCACTGGACCCAAGCCGATTTCACAACCCACTGACCTATACCGATTTCGCAACCAAAACCATTAACAACCATCAACCACAGATCAACCCATCAACAAATCATAACCACCAATCAACCCAAAACAAACCAATCCTGAAACCCATTAAACCCGAACCCATCAAACCCAAAACACAGCCAAACCCACGAACAACTCATAACCACCGACGAGTCAACGAAGACTGAAGATGGGTCGGCGAAGATCGGTAGGCGATAAGAGAAAAAATAAAGAAAATGGTGAAGAGTGAAGACCGAAGAGATGAAGAGTGAAGAGTGAAGTGATGAAGCCTGATTGCCTGAAGACTGAAGAGAGAGTGATGAAGAGGCTGAGAAATGAGAGAAAAATATGGGAGACGGAGAGACAAAGTGGGAGACAGCTAGTGGTAGACTGTAATAGACACTGTAATGTAATAGATATTCCTATGGCATAACTATTCGGTTGTTTGGTTATGTTTTTATTACAATGAATAGTTACTCTTTATGAATAGCTATTCTTCAAAATGAGGAATAACTATTCCTTATCAAAAGTACTGAATATCTATTCCTTCACTTTATGTAAATAATTTTTTAAAAAAATTTTCCTAAAAAGCCATTAGTTGCCACATTTTCAAAAGGAAAGAAAATAAATTTTCATTCTTGTTAATTATTAGCTCTATTTTGAACACCCTAAAATAAGTGCATTTTAGGAAATTTGATTTAAAAATGATTTAATTACACATTCTTTTTATACTCTACTAAATTGTAGATGCATATTCAGAATTCTATTCCTAAATAGTCACCAAACTAATGAATAGTAATACTTATTACATTCTAATTTAATGTATTCCTTGTAATACTTATTTTTATTCCCATGTAATAATCATTACAGTGTACCAAACGTGCCCTTAGTAAAAAATAAATACAAGCTGCTACAATACCATCTTACATATAAGATGGTACTGTAGCAGTATTGTAAAAAAATTTACAATTAGCAGTCCGGATGGAGCTTTGTTTTTGTGTTTTGATGGTAAAATTTGCCAACATATGGCATATGGCATATGGCAGTGCCAATGCAAATGCTCTTATATTTGAAAATATCATATCCAAAAACAAACAAACCAAAAAAATAGAAAAATTATAAATTTAGCCCATTTTCAGAGAAATTTGTTTAGTTTACGAGCTTTTATAATAGTTTTTTATTTATTTTTTTTTGTTTTTTTTCATAGTTTGTAATGCTCTTCAAAGTATATACTTAGTCATGTGTGACTTTTAATGAAGCTAAGCATTGCTAGAAACAATGGTATCATATAGCAGAAAATATAGTGGAATAAATGATAGCTCTCAACGAAAGCTATTTATTTGTCTTAATTCATGAGTGAATTTTGGTTTGGAAGATTCACATATGAATGAATCTGGAAATATTTCATATGAGAGTCATATAGCATAATATAATAGTGGGTGGATGCCATGGTTGAGAGAGAAGATACTTTAAAGTTTGATTTGTGAGCCAGAGGATAATAGTGGGTGCATGTCATTTGATAATTGTATCTTTGACTTTAAGTTTCGCAAATCAAATGTACATAACTTAACCTTGACTCTTGAGGCATTGTCATTGTCCATAGTTCAAGGCAAGCTCTAAGTTTTAATTTTTTAAGACAAAACTTTTTCTCCTAGATGTTGTCATTCATGGTCATTTTATGTCATGTTGAACTTGATATTGGAATCATGTATAAAGCATAGCTCCTACATGCACCCACAGAATGTGGCTTATAGTGTAGCTTATTCGCATTCTCAAAAAAAGTGAATACTAAGGTCCCTATTCAAGTGGAAGCCAAAGCTTTTTTGTGGGCAGTGGAATTAGCAGGTCAAAAGTAGCTTTAGAATGTGGTAATTGAGGGTAATTCCAAAATTTGAGCTGAGGTAGTGACCAATAGATCCAAACAAGTGCATTAGAGAACTGTTAATTTTGTTGTTGAAGTCATATTGCTATATGCAAGATTTGACTGGCTGGAGTTTAATTGGGTGTATAGGAATGCTAACAAAGCTACACATCTTAGCAAGATGGTTTTTGTCAAACTCTTTTCCAAGAAGGGATTGGTCCCTTAGGAAATGTTTTCTTGGCATGACTAATTCTATTTTTACGTTTATTATCCTAAATGTTAATTTCAATTTGTTTTTTAATTTATAATCAATAAGCAAACAATTTATATATATATATATATATATAAAATTGTGATTGTTTTTAAATGTACCGTGCATAAGTATGGGGTTACACACTAGTTGTAAACTAATAGCATCAAAATAACAAAAATGAACCATACATGACCAAAATTAATGATTGTAATTTATATTTTTGCCTAAAATAAAAAGTGAAGGTACTACTAAAATTATATGAGTTATAAAAGGTATTTGTTTTTTTGTTTTGGTTAATGAAAATGTGGAATTCTGGAAGTCATTTTCCTCTATAACCGGTTAAACCTTGCGCTAGCCAACTCTAATACTAATGCGTCCTGTATGACTCAAACTCACACACTAAGGTAAGGTAGATAAAGTGTTTGGCCGCTAGACTCGGGACCACTAAAAGGTATCTGTTGTGAATTTTTTTTTTTTTTTTAAGATTAATAATTTGCATTCATCATAATTTGAGGTTACTGAATTCTTTAATCACAAAATATTTAGGAGTAGGATGAGATTTATGCATATAGAAAGAACTGTTTTTTTAAATTTAGCTTAAATTTAGGAGTTTTTAAATCAGTAATTATACATATCTAATCTTATTATTTAAGTTTTTCAAACTGATAAATTTGAGAGTATTTTAAGCATTAAAATTGAGTATATCCTATTAAACAGAGTGTACTAACTAGATAAATAAATAAATAAAAAAATTAAATTAAATAAAAAAAGGTATATGACTTATGTGTAACGTTGTGTAATGGACCAATGGTACCTGGGTCACCACCGACAGAGGGTCTCGCGATCCAAGACCCCAACCCAACACCAGCAAAGGTGTCTCTCTCTCTCTCTCTCTCTCTCTCTCTCTCTCTCATGATCGACTTTCAGTTCTCGTTCCCTGGCAATTGGAAAAGTCTCTCTCTCTCTCTCTCTCTGCCCGGATTCAAAGGAGTTCTCAGCTTCTGTACATCTCGTATCTCATCGCCGGTAAGAATCTGTAACTGCCCAACTCGCATTGGCAAGGCTATCTGTCATTGTCATTATCATTGTTATCTTATGGGTTTAAATAAAGTTGTTCCACCTTGAAAGTTAATCATATGTTCGTTTCCTAATTTTAATAATGAAGCTGTTGTCTTGTGGAGTTTGGTTCTTTTTGTCTGTGTCTGTTTCTGATTTTCTAATTGTTTGTTATCGTGGAAAAGGAAACAATGAAAGAATTAGACCCTGCTCTACTTTTGTCTCCTGAATTATTGAATCAATGACTTCAATCAAATTAATTAATTATGGGTAAAATTAGTTGAAGTCTTTTCGTTGGATTAAATAGAAATTTTAGTACTTGGTGTCATACTGTGTTGTTAAAAGCACGCTTCAGTGCGCGCTTAAAAGCTCAAAGCCCCAAGGTCTAAGCATATCGCTTGGTTGAAGCGAAGTTCATTTAATGAAACCTGACTCAGGTATGCTTTTTGAAGAAGCACAAAGCAGCTAGATTATTACCACATTGTCCAATGATAACTGTTTTCAAATTTTAAGAAATTGAAAGAACTTATATAAAATTTGAACTTATAAACTTTGTGCGATTGCACTATCTATTGTTGCTAATAGTCAAAATATTATTATTATTTTTTTATTATATGTTATGAATCTTTTTATTGGAGGTTGTTATATATTGTATTTGAAAAATGTACATTTTACTTCAATCCGGCATGCTTGCGCTTTGCATTTGGGTTTCAAAAGGCCTGTGTGCTTGACGCATTTACCAACACTTAGATTCTCCTACCCTTATTGATCCTAAATATGCTGATTTGAGAGCCGACGATGCCAAGTTCGTAGCTTTCTGTGGAATAGTAGGTAACCTCAAATCAGCTTACTGTACTAGTGTAGGCTTCTTACATACTGTTAATTTGTGTGAGAACAAATACGGGAGTTATATTCTAGTGTGAGCAACCTTTGTCAAATTTATCAGCTTCATCAAAATTATTTCTCCATCCAGTAGCATGATAAAATATAGGAGGGTTATTATGCTTAGTTCAAAAGAAAATATTAGTAGCTTATTGTCTGCTAGCCCATCAGCCCCATAGATATTAGAGCCATGCAACAACAGAGGGATTCTAATGCATACATGGATGAAGTGGCACCCTGGTGATGACATGGCAAGAAGTGTCATGGTAGCATTTTAGATGGCACGTGGATGCATAAGGTGTCATGGAATGGCCGAGTATGCTAGGAGAGCTTGGGTGGCTGGTTACACTTAATTAAATTTAACGTGTGCAAAAAGTAGTTAGCTCCTAAAAATGTGGGAGTTACTTAGAGTGCATGTGCTTGAATTGTAGCATGCGAATAATGTGTAACTATAGGCCTAGAATTAAGCTATTATATATTTGACATGGGATAAATGAGGCTAGCTAAAATCTAAGAATTTGTTAGGCGGATGATGGTATCATCATGCCCATAACCAACTTCTAGCATATAAATAGCCATGCACATGCTTCTAATCTTATTCTTGATGATAATAAACTTCAAAATTTCTCTAGAATTTGCATTGGAATTTATTTACTTTCATCAGAGTGTAAGAATGTTGCTTGTTTTTTTTTTCCCCCCTTCATAATGTGACCTTGTCAAATCTCAAATTTGGCTTGTGAGGGAACTTGCTTATGCATACCCAACACATCTCTTAGAGGAAAATTTATATGGGAATTGCATATTGGAGGGGTAGTTGTCATTTTAGGCGTGATGAGACAATTGCTATGGTCGAAGATTCATTTTTATTGATCTAGTATAAAGAGCAATGTTGCAAAGGATGTCTCACATTGAGCATTTGTCAGCTAGCTAAAGGAAGGAAAAAGAATATGGTTATTTACACACCCTTATTGGTATCCCATGTTCCTTGGGAAGATCTTAGTGTGGACTTTGTCCTAGGACTTCACTTTTAGGGGTCATTATGCTATTGCTGTGTTAGTTGATATATTTTTAAAAATGGCACATTTTATTCCATGTTCAAAGACATCAGATGCTGTCTATGAAGCTAAAGTTTTCCTTCAAGAGTTTGCTTAAGTTTTCTTCATCTTTCCATCCCCAAACTGGAAGACTAATCGAAGTTGTGAATTGAAGCTTAGTTGATATGTTAGGATGTTTAGTGGGTGATCATGTTACTAACTGGGACTAGTTACTTCCTCTAACAGAATTTTTTTACAATCATTTTGTTAATGGAGCTAGTCGTAGCCCCTTTGAGATTGTTATGGGTTTTCAACCTAGAAAGTCCATTGATTTGATTAATTTGCCTCCAAGTTCAAGATCAAGTTCCGAAGCTGAAATCTTTGCTAGACATATAAGGGAGATTTATGATGATGTGTGAAGAAAGATTGCACTTGGTAATGAGCAATACAAAGCTTAAGCTGATGTTTGAAGACACTTTGCTCAATTTCAAGGAGGAGACATGGGTATGGATTGTATACAATCTGAGCAGTTGCCTAAGGATTCTTACAAGAAGCTCTAGTCCAAAAATGTCAGTTGATACAAGATTGTGAAGAAGATATGGTCTAATGCTTATGTCCTTGAGTTACAATCAGACATGGGCATTAGAAATGAACATTTAACATTGTATTTGGGACATGAGGCATAGGCTGTTATTCGATTGCCCCCAACCCCTAACTTAAAAGAAGAAATTGAGGATGTCCTTGATGATCAAATTGTGTCAACTAGAAGTGGTGGGTACCAGGAGTTGTTGGTTAAATGGTAAAATTTTCCTCTCTCGAAGTGTACTTGGTTTGTTGCTGATGAGTTTTGATGTATCAACTGTGATCTTTATGGGCATTATCATTTTTTTTTTTCTTTCACCTTTTGTTGATATTTTCCAAGCTAGGGAGAGATGATGGGGAACGTAACTAGCAGACCCCTTTGAAGGCTTATATGAAGCAAGGGAAAGCTGGATCTAGTGCTCAAGCATTAATTTGGGATGTTTGGGATGATGGGGAGAACTCTTGGGACCTTGCATATAATGTTGAATTGAGTCTTATTTTATTGTTTGTTTTTGTTTATTTGCTGCTATATTAGTTTTAATCAAGTTTTACTAGAATAAGATCAATATGGTAATTTCCAAATTTTTGGAATGGGCTGTCCTTGGTTGCACCAAAGGACCATGGCTCTTATTTTGTGTTTTGAGTCCTTTTTCTAATTGGTTTAGAAGTTCCTAAGTACTTTTTCTTTGTTATTAGTAATCCAAGTCTTTCTAGGAATAGGTTATTTAGGAGCCCTAGTCTTTATAGGAACGGATTTAGCAATTACTTATGTGAAGGCTTTATCTTAGTAAAAAACCTTCAAAGTGAGAAGAACCTAGGTGTCAATCACTTACTATGAAGTTCTTCTTACTAGTATCAACCACTTATGTGAAAACAACAATTTAAGCAAAGAACATATAGGAGGAACTGAACATAATCTGCTTCCAGAGGAAACTCGTACAAGTAGAACTCTAAAGATAATCTGCCATATCATAAAGGACCTTAACCTCAAATTATTATTATGGGATAATTTCTAAGACACCTTATATTTCCCCTCCCTTAGCTCATATATAAGGGGGGAAAAGTCATCCTTCCAATTCAGCTTAAATCGTGAGAAGGCCCAAATAAATCTGGGGTTCCAATGAAGATCATTAATTGATCCATTTGAGTAATTTGTCACCCTAGCACCCTTATCCTTGGCCTAGTTAAGCAAGACTAAGAAAGTGATTTTACACCACATATCATTCTAAAACTGTACACACAGGTCTTCAGTAATCTTGAATTGAATAAACTTGAAAAAAAAAAAATCCTCCTATCCAGTTCTTATGCCATTCCAAAGGTACACCTTAATAAGGTGTCCTTGCTAGTTTAGTAATACAATACCCACCTTTTTGTAATTACTTCTTTCCACTTAATTCCAAAGATTAGACTTCTCCACTGCCTACCTCCATAATTTTTTTTTTTTTTTGATAGGTAATAAGGAAATATTATTAAAAGGGAATAGAATAAAAGATACATAGAGTTCACGACAGTGAACAAAGAACAAACAGAAACAAATAAACATTAAACTATTCTAAGAGACAAAAGAAAATCCATAAGAGTAGAACAATCCGAGAGACCCCAACACCGAGACCAATCAAAGAGAGTCTGCTGGTACAAATCTAACAACTAAGCCAAAGATTTCTCAGTATCCTCAAAAGAACGCCGATTACGTTTAGTCCAAATAATCCACATCAAACAACCTGGAACCAAATTCCAAATATTGGAATTATGTTTCCCAAGCCAATGATGCCAACAAAAATCTAAGTCTCCATAATCATTTATGATTTTTTGAAAATTGCTCTATACAAACCACTCCAACTTCTAAAATGCAAGTCCCCTTCAAAGCTAGGACAGAAAATTTCTTTCCAACACGAAGATATTCTCACTAGTTTTTATTTATTTATTTATTTAATTTTTTTATTAAAAGAAGAAAAAGAGAGATTTTAGAGGTTTTTGGATCTTCTCATTCTAATTGGAATATGAGACTCAATCTAAAAACAAATGCTCCCTACATCCCAATTTACAAGTCTTGGTTTGAAATGGTATGATTTTTAATAAAAAGATAAAAATATAGTTATCTTCTTCCTATGTCCTTTAGTTTATATTAGAGGTGGCACAACTTTTTATGTCTTTTTTTCATTCTTTTATAAATATAAGGGTAACAAAGGAAATTGAAGAATTAAGAATTTCCACTTTTAGAAAGTGGATATATATTTTGGTAAATTCTAAAGAGGAAAGCAAGACACTTAGATTGGGACAAAGAGAGTAGATTTAGAAACTTTAAGAGTCAAGATAAAGGACACATCAAGGCCCAATTAATTATTTAGACCTGTTTAATAGTATATTAAGCTGGTGTCTGCAATTATTGCCCACAGTCCAGCATTTACTGAAATTACTAAAATACTTTGGACTAACAAACTTAAACAAAAGTCAATTTGATTTGACCACATAATCTGTGGAAACTTCACTCATTTTTTTGACAATTGTACTTGGGCATCTTCACCACTCATAAACAAGGGTTGGAGGATGAGGTTATCAGTTTGATCCCATATAATATAGGTTGTGAGTACCTATAGAAAAGAAAATACGAATAACCTTTAAAAGCCTTTTTTTAATTGTTATGGGCTTTAGCTTTGTTCCTAGGCTTTTGAAGATGAGATTTCAATTTGACGAATTATATTCTATATCATCAGTCACTCTCAGAGCCCTCTAGCATTTTGAAAAAAATTTGGATGTTAGGTTTTAAGGTCAATAGTTTTTTGGTTATGGCTTTATTGTTTTACTCTTGCCAAATTTGGTCTTATTTATTATTATAAAGTCTTCCTAGATTAAGAGTTTTTATATTTGGAAGTTTCTTTTGTGCTGGTAGTGCTTCTTTATTGGCAATTACAATGAAAGTTCTATATTTCAAATTACTGGCCCAATCAAAAGTCATTGAAATTTATAGACATAGGGAAAATAAATTGATGCATTACAATTTCAGTACTTCTAGTAGGTTTCCTGCCAATTTTGGTTGAAAGAAAAATCTTTTGTTCAATTTTCTTTAAGGCACTTAAATTTTTTATTTAATTAGTTAATCATTGACTATAGTCCTTTATGTCTTTGAGTTATGGAACATTTATGTTTTACATCTTCATTTAGGGTAGACTTGAGGCCTTAATTATACATAAGGCTTAAGTCATTATTGTGCTTAGTTATTATTTGGTTGAGAATTGATTCATGTTAGAATTCTTCTGTTTGTGTGCGTCTGTGTACGTTACGCATTAAAGATCCAACCGTATGGTCATACTTTTGTGACAAATTTTTAGTTTCGCTTGTCATGTCAAAAGTATTATATGATTGAGATTATTGTGAGATGCTGTTAAAATACAGCAAGCTGGTCATTAATGATGTTTTAATCATCTCTTGCTCATAGCAGAAACTTGACATTTATATGGTTTTTTGAAGCTTGCAAGGTCTGTCAGGCTCACATTATTAAAACTTTCCTTTAAGTCATGGTTTAATGACCAACATCCCTTGCCATTCTCTACACTACCTGGACATTGTTTAAGAATTAAAATGAATTAACAATATAGTCATAAGAACTCAAACAATTTAGCAATCAACTATGCTTGTATGATATAAGTAATGCAATGACAATTGAGAAGGAAACTTTTTAAGCTGTGAGGGTCCAAAATAAAAAGAAATTGATTCCAAAATTACCCCTCAACGGATCCCATAAATTACTGAAAGGTTGTTACATGACTTTACACGGGTTGAAATTTGTTTTGCAAGGTGTTGATGCTTTTTGTGAGCATTTATGGCTATCCTTAGCATAGATTATTGAAGATAAGGTTGCTTTTAAGCAGTTACTGCATGTAGGTTTTTCCGGGAAACTTTTTTCCATTTGTGCGTTCTATGTAGCTCCTCTTAATTGATTTTTATTAGAGTTGTCATATACATTAATTTTTCGTAACCACTATGACCTATGTCTTTCCATGAAACGGCTATAAAGGGGTAAGAAATGGGGCAAGATTGTTCATAGCAAAATTGTTCTTGCACTCGCTAGTTTTCATCCCTTCATCTTGAAAGTAGCCCTGTTCCCAATTTTCAACTTAAGCAATGAATCCCTACTTGCCCTCTGATAAAGAAAATGCTGAGAAGCATGTGGGTCTCCTTTCATGCTTCTATTGCAAAATGGTGTTCAACAATCACCAGGCTCTTGGGGCCCATCTTAGGGTTCACCAGGAGGAGATCAATGCGTGGAAGAGCTGGAACTATCCTGTCCATTCCAGCACTTTTATTGATGGTACTAGTTCTGCCCTTAATCCCATATCCATGAGCCTGCCTGATAATTCCTCTGGAGGTGCTTGGAGTAATCCAAGTACACTTTTCAGCGGGGTGACCTCTAATTTGGATTTCTCCAATATCTGCTCAAATGAATCCAGCTGGGTAAATGCAAGCAATTACTCTCAGAACAATGTTGGATATGCCAGATCTCAGTATTTCATGTCACCAAATCTTTCATATGGCAGTGCCAGTGCCGGATTTCATCCTTCTGCTCCTTCATCCTCGACATTCTTTATTCCATCTGCTAGCCCTGCTACCACCGGTTTTCCTATGGGTCCCTCATCATATTTCAATTCATATGGTGCCTGTCAGTTTAATACTGACGAATTGAGGACATTTAGTAATGGTATGCCATTCCCCCCTAGATGTGACTTGCCAAACTTTCATCATCACAACCTTAGTAAGCTTTCATATCCTGCCTATTCTATAAATGATCCTGCTTCTGGTCTTGGCTCTAACCAATTGACTGGCATGAAGGGGACTAATACTGTTGGTTCCTTGCCTCCAGGTCACGGTCAATGTTCAGGCCAAACTGGAGTTGGTAAGTATAATAATACTAGTGCTTTAACTTGTGAAGGAGGTAGGAAACGCTGTTTAGGTGAAGTCCTGGGGAACTCTGACATGATGAATTCATCAAAAAGGCCTCAGATCAGCTCTAGCCTGCATGCAGAAACAGAGAAACCTCAGAAGAAAGAGCTACTTCTTTTTAAGGATGTGGAGGACTCCTTTGCTGGGTTGGGGATTTCTGTTGATGACGAAGAGGGTGAAGCAGATCTGGATCTATCCCTTCACCTGTAGCTTTTCTCTTTATAATTAAATAAATGAATAGATGGTTTGCTGGTAGTGAATATATGGTGGGTTTGGTAGATGGAAATTCTCTCATGCACACTCACCTCGATTGGGTCTGGCTCAACATCTCTTTACAAAGTGCCTTTGTGGTTGGAAATCTATTTGCATGAATTGAGTAGTGGAAAGAAATGTGCTCCCCAAGGAAAAAAAATGAAAATGAAAATCCTCAATTTCCCCCTAATGCGGATGACACAAGAAAACTTTTATTTTAATTTAGTCTTATTTACTCTTGCAAGTCAATTGTATTCTTATGTTTTAGATCCTAGTAGTTTATTAAGCTCTTAGTATTTTGATATATGGAAGTAAGGTTAATTTTGTAATTAGGCAATTAGGGTTTCCTATGCCAATTAGAACTAGTGTTCAGTTTTCCTATATAAGCAAAATATTGTACTCTTTTCAAGGGAGATTGAGATTTTGATGAATGAAAAAATGGCCTTTTGGGTTTATTTGGTCTAGTGCTAACTCCAGTTCCACCTTAGGTGTTGACTCCAGTTCCACCTTAAATGCTAACTCTTAGTGGTTTCTTCGCTTGGTGTTGACTCCAAGCTAGGCCTAGGTGCTAATTCCTAGATCATATCCCTTTATTTTTTTGTCTTTCAATTTTACTGCTCAATTGTTTTGGTTGTCCTGCGTCACCCCCTATTATAACAACTGAATATGGCTTATGTATTTATATCTTACTATTAAGTTGTCATAATGTTCTTAACAATGTTTAATAATTTTCTTATATGATTTCTTTTGTCCTAGAAAGTGTAACCAGCTAGGAAGCACGAACGCGCCAAAAAGTCCAGCGTTTGTGTTGGACATGGACACACATGGGACACAGCTGCCTTTGTGTCTGTAGAGTGTCATATTTAGAAAGACAATTAGGACATAGTCACGACATGTTCTGGAGACTGTCAAAGAGGGGAAAAATAAATTAAAAATTTTCAAACCTGGAATGATGTCTCTCTCACTCTGGAAACATTTTTCTCCCCTTTCTCTCCCTCTCTAGCCATCAATCGGTGACTTTGGAACTCAATCTCAATACTGTCCACCCTTACTGATGTGCTCTGCTCCTGTCTCTCCATCATCGATTGGTGAGAAAGAGAGATAGTTCACCAGCGTGTTCTCATTGCTTGGTACAGTATGACCTTATGTCACCGATTGATCTTGTTCACATCTGGCCACTTTGCTTTTTTATTTGTTTATTTCTTATACTCTGTTGGCTTCTGTTCGGGTAGTGTCTGGGCACTTAATGATTAGCATTGATAGTAAAAAAAAAAAAAACTTTTTGTTTATGGTTTTATATGCTGAATATGTCAAATTGTGAAATAGTGTTAGCTTTGACATTCTTTTTTCTTGGTCATGATGTTTATTGGAGTTTATTTTACTCTTGGTTTGTACTCTTAGCATCATTTTTATGGGTATCAATGTATTTCTTTGCTATCTATTATTGCTTTTTTAAATTAGTTTTAGATAAGTTTTTATCCTTATTGATGGCTATTACTTATTTTTAAAATCTAAATAAACATACAATATGCTTAAATATACCTTAACATAAATATTATTTAATTGCCTTATTTCGTTCTTCTGTCATGTCCTAGTTTTTCAAGAAATGTCCTGTTCCCGTTTCATGTGTCCATGCTTCTTAATTAACCAATTTAAAATTCATTTCAAAAACTGTTGTGCATGTTGTAAAATATAGCAGGAAACGATATACATTGTGTTTTTCTTACAAAAATAGTTCTTTCATAATAAAGTGAATGAATTGCATCTGACCTGCCACGTAGATAATATGCCTCTTTTGTGCATGCATTTTGTACTCTTTTCTAATTTTAGATGCACAATCCTTTATCTATCAAGCAGCAAGATAATCATGGCATGCTGGTTTATTATGATTCTTGTTGAAATTTTATGAAATAGAGTTCCATACTAGTGACTTATGTACAAGTCCTGCTTCTATATACCTCTTAATGATTCAATAGGCTCTTTAGCTGTTGCACACTTTTGGCTGGTAATTGGTTAATATTATATCATTAAATGACTATCCTCTTCAGCTCTTTTTTTTTTTTTTCCCTGGGTGTGTGTGTGTTGGTGGTGTGCACGGAGGGGAAGGGTACAGTCACAAATAAGGAATCAATAAACCTTATGAACACACCCACCTGACTCCTTTGGTTTCCTTTACTGCCATCTATAGTATTGGCATACTATTCTTCTGTATTTATCATTTATGGGGCTTATTAAAATACAACTGCTTGGACATAGTTATGGTTGTATTAAATAGATTATAAAATAAAATAATTCACCCTATTAAATGAAAGGACATTATAAATTTGCCATTTTGAAAAACCAGCTTATTTTGGATATATGAACTATATACATGATAAGTTTATAGTTTATCATATAACTCTTCCTTTATATTCAATTACTTTTCCCTTTTTTTTTTTTTTTTGTTATAATCTTAGCTTTTTGAATATCAAGGCATGGTTGTAAATATAGTTTGTCGGTATCGGATTCCTTATGTCACTCATGCAGGATTCTTAATATGCATCAGTTACGCAATGGAGTATTGTAAACAGTATGATCCCTTGTATGTTTGCTAGTAAGCTTCTGTCATCCTCTTCCTCTGTTCATAGAATACTTAAGCTGTTGATTCTAAAAATCAAGTTCAAAATATTTACTTTAATTTTATCAAAACTAAGAAGTTACGGAATATCTAATCATAGTGGAAACTAGAAGTGGTAAGGCAGTGGAAATGGCCATATGAATGTTTTTTTTGGAAGGGGGGTGGGGGGCTAAAATATATGAAGTTACTTCTTCATTTTTTTTTTTTGGCTGAAGAGTTCAATTTAAAATGCACATTGTAAATAATACTAATTCAGAATCATTGTTATACATCCTATGATCCACCTTTTAAGTTTCCCGGATAGGAACTCCTGTATTTATGCAAAGTCTTGTTATATTTTGACTGAAGCCTTCCTAGGATTATAATTGGAAGTTTATCTTTTATGGCAAGAATTTAATCAAGCTTCTGCTGGTTGTGTTAACACGAAGCCTCCCCGGTATTATTATTGCAAGCATATCATTAATCAAGGTTCTGCTGGTTGTGTTAATGATGCAAGTGGAGACCTGCTGAGCTGGCTAAATCAAGATTCAACCAAAAGGTAAAATTGATAGTTCTGGAATGCCACTCAACGCGACCAAGTCACACACTTGATTGTTAGGAGGAATCACTCAACTCCAAAGCAAGAATACTTGCAAATAATTTTCTGAAATCAAATGCACTCTACCTTGATTGTTAATTAACTTTGACTAATTAATAAAGATAAACAAAAGACAATTGGACTCATAAATAGATGACACATGTCGCCATCGTGGCCGCCACATAAGTTGCCACTATGCTCCTGTGTTAAACTCCCATTCTTGAAAAAGAACTCAACCTCAAGTCAACTTCAGTCCTTCCCTTGATCTTTTGGAAGTCCAATAATTCCTTTTCATCCCTTTATCTTCAGCAATACAAATGAAACCAACATGCTACTTATAGTTCTTTTCTCGCTCATGATAAAACATTGTTGAACAATTTTAATTCGTAATTTGTTTTTGCCGAAGTGTAGTACATAAAGCCAATGCTACGAACAAATCAACATACTTACCCATTGATCTAAGATTTCCATCTTTACAAAATTGTTGTGGCTTTATCCTTGTAAGTGTTGAAACCATTTGAATTACTTCACGTTGCACAAAAGCATCCTAAATAAAATCATGCATCTTTTCCAAATAAGGAGCCGTAATTTCTATTGATAGACCAAAATCAACATCAAGTTTACCATCAAGAAATAAATATTTGTCAACCCCAAGAAAAATCAACATGTGGATTTTTCTCCTCAAGAGATAATGTCTTTACACCTAATTCTTCTATGATGAGGGGAATAAATTTGACCTTTAAATAATTTTCTTCTGTAAAATCAATGGTATTTTGTATTTGAACAAAGAAAGTCTCATCATCATCTTCCACAACTTGACTACTCATGCACAATTCACAATCTTTGTCAAGGTATTTGTCAAAGATCGGCAGAGAATTCCAATCTATAATAGTATCTATTTTAGAGCACTATTTACCATAGAAAAATATGTTTGAAACAAAAGAATCCACGGAGGATGGACTTAGAATGGTAGTTTCTAAAACAGAACTTGAAGATGTTGAATGGTAATCATTGGAATCATATTCCTTGCAAAACTTTGTTTATCTACTCCTATGACTTTGAATTGGAGAGGCTGGAATTCGATTAAGGATTTTATTCATCTTTTGATAGAGAACTTCATAAGATTGCCTCAACTCAATAAGTTCGGATTGTACATCAACACTATCAATGTTCCTTCAATATCTTGGAGCCATTTTGAATAAAAACCATAAAATTCTCAAATTTTTTGACAAATTGACGTTTCCAACCATATATGGCATCAAAGAGAATCCTCATGAGAAAATACAAAATTTTTGAAGAATATGAACAGGATTTTCAAAGAGAATCCTCACGAGAAAGTAAAAAATTTCCGAAGAAGATGAACAAAATTTTCTAAAACAAAATGAGAATTTCTATAGGATAACAGAAGTACTAGCTCTGATACCAATTTGATGCAAGCCAAGGCCAGTTGGGTTGGTTAAATAAAAAAAATCAATCAAAAGGTAAAAATGATAGTTTTGAGATGCTACTCAACCGGAGGTAGCAGACGCCACTCAACACGACTAAGTAACACACTTAATTGTTAAGAGGAACCACTCAACTCCAAAGCAAGAGCACTTGCAAATAATTTTTATAAATCAAATACTCTCTGTCTTGTTTCTAATCTATCATTAATATCTATAGGTGATTACATTGCATGGGCATTAAATGCTTACAATTAAATGCTAGACAACTTTCAACACTAATGACAACTTCCTAGATTGACTTCCCATTACCTTATGATTAGATTATTCAGCTGGAACAACTACCAACAAGATTCATAATAAATTTGACTAAATAATAAAGATAAATAAAAGAGTATTGGATTCATAAATCACACATATCACTAACGTAATTGCCACATAAGTTGCTACTATACACTTACATTATTAGTTAATAGGAAATTAGGAATTGCATTTGGTAATTTTCCAGCAGTTGCTTGCGAATTGAGTTTCTTGTTGACTAACTTGTGGATGAAATTAACACAATAATTAATCGTTGATTGATGAAATAATTAATAGTTGGTGGATTACCCCCATTATTGAATAACAGTATAGTTTGGCCCTCAAAATCAAGAAGATTTTGTGATAAGAGATCAAATGTATTATTATAAGCTTTACTAGAATGAGCTGGCTTCGGTATCTTGTGAAAAGTAGAGTAGTCCTACTTGCGTATGGGCACTAGCCTTTGTATTTTTAGGGTGTAAAATTGTATTGCTAAAGTAAACAAAAAAAAAAAAAAAAAAAAATGCTAATTGTGTTCCTCCACAAAAAAAAAAAAAAAAAAAAAAAAAAAAAAAAAAAAAAAAAAGGCTAATTGTGGGATTCAAGGGTTACTCCATTTGTTCCAACACTTTTTGTGGTGCCCTGCCTAGGCACTAGGGTTTGAACCCCACCAGCCCTCTCTCCACTATATTTACATATTAAAAAAAAAGGTAATCATAAAAATATCTTGAATTATTTTTATTGACTTTGAGTATATAATCATAATGTTTATCTAAATATAGTTACATTAATCTGTGCCTTTTGTTTCTTAAACAATAATAATGCAATTAATTATTATTTAAACGCATATGTATAAATTCTTAATGGGATTAATGCTTTGTTCAAATTGTTGTGCACACTTAATATTTGTATTTAGTTCATGATATTAAGATTTCAAATTATTTATGTCATCGTTAATGGTTGTGTATCCACTTGAAACTTAAGGAAATTAGGTTAAACAAAAGATAAAAATACATTTCACTCAAAAAAAAAAAAAGAGAGACAAAACCTATTCAATTTGATGGAAACGAAAAATAGAGTAAACAAATGCATACCTGCAAAATTGTAAGTAAAAGAAGAGAAGAATAGAAGAAAAAGCCCTATGGTATGTATTCATTATGATACACACACACACACACTCCTCATTGAAGAAGTTGATAAGAACAAATAGTCTAATGCTAGTTTAATTTGTGGAAGTGTGAAGTTGAAATGTAAATCTAAAAAATAAGTGGCATATGAAGAGGAAATCTAAAGAAATAAAAAGTAAAAAAAATCTTAAATCAAACTCTGTGGCTTACAAAGATAAAAATTACACACATTTGTTCAACTTTTCATTGTTACATTATCAATTCTTTGGATACATGGTTTTTCTTTTCTTTTCCTTTTTATTATTTGTGGAAGTGTGAAGTTGAAAGGTAAATTTAAAAAATAAGTGGCGTGTGAAGAGGAAATTAATCCAATGAAAAAAAAAAGTAACCATGTGTGAAGAGAAAATCTAAAGCAAAAAAAAGAAAAAAAAAAGAAGGTGAGTTGCTGTTTTAATAAATGGATTAGAATACGTGTAGTAGTATAAATTAAGTAAAAATTAAATTAGTAATAAAAAATTTAGAATTTAGATTGTAGTCAAATATAATATTTTTATCAACTTAAAAATTATAGGAGAAGAAAATAAGAAAAAAAAATTATTATTATTTTTTAAATCAAAAATTATTTTTGCAATTTGATACAGCTATTTGGTGCAACCACAACTTCTAAACCTAATTTTTATTATATAGTATACGATATGATATATATTTTTTGATAAAAATATGATATGATATAATATAATAATTTTTATTGTAACACAAATTAATTTATTGTATAACTTATTAATTGACAAATACATGCTTTTAATATCCTTTTTCAATGTGAACAAATACAGGTTCAGATGAATCTGACCTGGCCCCTGATTGATCCTATCTGAACCGATTGCCACGTTTACTTAAAGTGGTCAAACTAAAAGTTTTTTTGGGATAATTTCCTCACCAAAAACCCAATTGTTTTCAAGCATTTAATAATTTACATTTATTCCTTTCGTCCCGTAAAAGGATTTTGTATATCCTGTACCTAGCATATATGCCGGGTATAGGATATAACCCCTCCCGTAAAAGGGGATGACATTGTTGAGACTTGAGAGTCTTGTTTCCAAAATTTGCTGTGTAATTTTTACTCAGTGGTCAAATTTTTATTTTGGTGTGGGCCTATCACTTTATTTTCATTACTCACAGCTCATCACGTAACGAATTGTGACAATAAAATTGTAGACTTTTTTTGTGTCAAGTCTTTAACAAATTGATTCTTTACCAAGTCTAATAAGCCAAAAGAAAGAGGGAATCAAGACCTTTCATTATCAATCAGATAAAAATTTGTCATTGCTTGGCATCGTTACTCTCGTTATTCTAATCCGTTACAGCATCCACTTCTTCCTAACTTCTTTTTCTTCACAAAGTTCTATATTTGATTATCCACTAATGACTAATCATAAATATTTGTCTTTAAAATAAGTAAATAACATATTTTCTTACCTTAAATTACGCGTCGGCACTTCTGCTTTGAAAGTTAATCTTCATTTTTAATCTTTCTACGTAGCTAAGATTACAAACCCAGATACAACCGCCATCTCTGTCACGTAAAAACCACGTTCATACCTTTCACACAAGGTTTCTCCGTTCCTAAACCCACTGCCTGTTTAGCACGCTCTATAGGCGCGTGGCTGGTAGGAGGCTATAAAATGAAGCTTTTTTTTTTTTTATTTTTTTTTTTATGCCACAGAATAATATGTAGTGGTTTTGTACATATACTCTCTTCCCTTTGAGAGGAAGAATAGTCTAAAGGTGTGGCCTGTCTGTATTGCCAAAGCCAGACCTCTCTAAATCTCATCAAAGACACCATCTTTATCACAAAATTCCAGCAATTTCTTCCCTGTAAGTTCTTATTTTTGCTTTCTCATCACTTTGTTGTGGTTTCTGCTATGTGGGGTTTGTTTTTTTGTTTTGTTTACTAAGTTACAAATAGCAAAATCTATGTTCTGGGATTGGTTTATTTTTTGACTTATCAGTCTTTGAAGATCATAAAATATTCATTTGTGTCTGATTTACAAACTGGGTTTTTTTTTTTCTTTTTTTTCCTGGGTCTTTGGTTTCTATCTCTCTAAGAAATAGCTGAGAATTTGGTTTTTTCTGGGGTACTGTTGTTATCTGGGGTTTTGGTGCTTTTATAGTTCACCTGCATATAGAGCATCTAGTTGGTATATTGGTAGGCTATGGTGGTTATAAAAAGCAGTGTGTGAATGTAAGGAGAGCAAAATTTAATGTTATTTGGTGCATATTGGATTGAATTGGGTTTTTAGAAGGGTTTTGTGTGAATTTTTTGTTCTGTAAATTGTAATTATATGTTATGAGGATGTCTTGGACAAGGCATTGGTGCTTCACTTTGGTGTAATTCTAGATTTTGGGATAGCTATTTTGTACCAAGAGTGTGGAAGAGTGAATAAGTCATAAAATTTGGAACATGATCATTACTTTGGGTTGATATATTATAGCCATCTACTGATATAGCATAGACAAGGAACTCCATATTGGAATAAGTGCATCATTATTGTTCTTCAAGGGATAAAGTATTGTTCTAAGAGTGAAAGATGCAACGGGTCCGATTGTCTTCCCAACAGGCGCCTGTACACAAGCTGGGGGATTCCCAAATAACATTATCCCCAAAATTTAGGTTAGCAGTATTCCAATCTTCTTTGTTAAATCCTTCAACCGAGTCAGAGTTAATTCTCAGGGGAGAACCCCTCATTCCGGGGCTTCCTGATGATGTGGCGCTTAACTGTCTTCTCCGGCTTCCAGTCAAGAGTCACACAGTCTGCAAAGCTGTCTGCAAGCGGTGGCATTTACTGCTTGGTAGTAAAGAGCGATTTTTCACCCGAAGAAAAGAAATGGGCTTCAAAGACCCTTGGCTCTTTGTCTTTGCCTTCCACAAGTGCACTGGAAGGATTCAGTGGCAGGTATTTGACCTTACTCACTTATCATGGCACACTATCCCAGCAATGCCTTGCAAAGATAAGGTTTGTCCTCATGGAGTTAGATGTGTTTCAATCCCCCGTGGTGGCAATCTCTTTGTTTGTGGCGGTATGGTTTCTGATGTAGATTGCCCCCTAGACTTGGTTCTGAAATATGAGATGCAGAAAAACCGTTGGACTGTGATGAATCAGATGATCACCGCTAGATCTTTTTTTGCAAGTGGTGTGATTGATGGGAGGATTTATGTTGCTGGAGGAAACAGCACAAATCTTTTTGAGCTTGACTCTGCTGAGGTTATGGATCCTGTTAAGGGGAGTTGGCATCCCATTGCAAGCATGGGAACGAATATGGCGTCTTATGATGCAGCAGTTCTTAATGGGAAACTTCTTGTTACGGAAGGCTGGTTATGGCCTTTCTATGTCTCTCCCAGGGGTCAGGTTTACGACCCTAGAACCAATAAGTGGGAGAGTATGGCTGTTGGGCTGAGAGAAGGCTGGACAGGTTCAAGTGTGGTTGTTTATGGGCACTTGTTTGTGGTTTCAGAGCATGAAAGAATGAAGCTTAAGGTGTATTACACAGATGATGATTCCTGGGAACAAATAGATGGGCCTCCTTTACCAGAGCAAATATGCAAACCTTTTGCGGTCAATGCATGTGATTGCAGAATCTATGTTGTGGGTCGTAACCTTCATGTTGCTGTGGGTGAAATCTCAAGGTTCAACCAAAAAGAAACTTCCAATAAAAAGTGGAAGTTTCATGTTCAATGGCAGGTTGAGGATGCACCACAAATTTTCTCTGACTTGACGCCCTCAAGCTCTCAGGTTCTGTACGCCTAGCTTTACAATTTTCTGTCATATTGTGTTCTGTATGTTGTTCAATAAATTGTAATTTATATGAAATTATAAAAGCTATAGAGTGGAAGTCACTATGCTCAAAAGCCTCTCAAATTGTTTCTGGAATGAATGTATCAACTATATGGTTTGATTTGTTTTCTTTTCTACCCATCTTTAACCGTGATTGTGCTGCATAATTATTGTAACATCACCCAAACGCCCTGAATTTGTTTTTATTATTTTCATTATTTGATGAGAATGGTAGTATTTCTTTTGTGATAGAGCCAGAAGTGCACTATTATTGGCTCTGCTTAATTATGTTGAGTCAAGTCTCTTGATGGATGCAAATGAAATGGAACTCAAAGCTAAATCCGCTTGTGTGTTAAGGTGCATAAGATCAGATTTCGTACTTTTTCTTAACAATTTCCCTTGGAATGATCTAGTTGACCAATAATCAGTACAGTCAAGAGTTCTCAAGTCATTCAGTTAGTTAATGCTCTTAAGTTTGAGAGCCAAACTTCCATGATATTTGTTAAGTCTCCCATAGCATGACTTTCAACTCTGAAGACCATCTACAATACCCAATGTTAAAAAATCCAAATGAGAGCTGAACAATCTTATAAACTACTAAAATGTTGAGGACTAATATTGAGACGATCATACTTCATTTAATTTTCTTTGGCAAAAGATGTTTCTTTGAATTATTTTATGGAAAGTAGCATCAAGCATCAGCTTTCATGGTTGAAAAGCTTGACTTGGTTGCCTCCCACATTTCTCTAAATTGCTGCCTTTCCATATATCTTGAGGGGATTGGCATTTCGATTCAATAGATACAAATGTGCATTTGTCAAGACCCATATTACTTAGTGAGAAACTGGATTCAAATCTCTCTTCCCACACTTGTTGTAAACAAAAAAACAAAAAAGGGGGGGGGGGGGGGTGGCGCTTTTCTTCTGGTGCAGTTTTTACTATCAGAGAGGAAGGAATAAAATGAGAACTGTCAGTCTTAAGCTGAAATTTGAAATTATGCATCCTAATTAAGATCTGGCTCTGGGATACTCTTCAAGGGTCAATGTATGAACTAGTGGGGCAAAAAATCTATATTGATATGCGAGTTCAACTTTAGCTGGAATTTGGGCTGAAGCAAGATATAATGATATATAGCTGATGAAAAATGGACTCTGTTTTGCTGCTTGTTTTATTAATATTGTAAATGCTCTTTTTTTCATGATAAGTTTTACTGATTCATTAAAAAAAAATTCCAGTTGTAGCATGAGTATTAGTTGTAAAATTTAATAGATGCTACAATCATTGTTAATACGGAAATTTCCTTTACAGGACATGGACAACACACCTCTTTCATGCTACAATCTAGTCTCCCTATCGACATCAGTCAAGTCGGTAACTAACAGCTTGGGCTTGGGAGCAAACTAATAGGAATGTTAAAAGGAGGATATCCTATAAAGCAATCAATTTTGAGCAAATTCAGTATCTAACTCGTAATATGTGGGTCTCATTCGTTGTGAAAAAGATGAAGATATACACCGGATCCATAACATACCTTCCTCTTTATAAAACGCTTTGAACTTTGATGCATGTTTTGGACTTCGGTTAAAAGATATGCCAACATAAAAGTATACTGATTAGGGTAAAACCTTGCAATTATATCATTGCCTTAAACAGGGGCTTGGGAGCAAACTTGAAAAATAAATAAATTTTATACCTAAAAAAAATGAAATTTTAAATTAATATAGATTGTTGACCACCCTTAAAAAAAAAAAACTTGATCACCTTAAAAAAACCTTGAACATCCTAAATAAAAATTTGTCCATTAAAAATAAAATTTGACTTCTTCAAAATTTTGGTCCATTGAAGATTGAATCAAAAAATTGGGAGAAGTGCTATGTTTACAACATGTCCTCAAGACTTTCATAACAAGTTTTAAGTGGCAGGTTGTTACTAGTAGAAAAAAAAAATTAAATGATATGTAAATTAAAACTAGTAACAATTGTCAATTAGAATTTGTTGTGAAAATATTGTAGACGTAGCATTTTTTAAAAATTGTCCAAACAAACAAATTAGCCTAAAAGCTCAAATAAAATGTTTAATTGTGATATTTTAAATTATGTTTACAAAAGACATTTTAAGATTGCTATTGTTTTTATTATAAAAAAATGCATATTTTCGAATAGCTAGTCAGTTAGTACTTGCTTTAGTCTTTAGATGAATTTATTGGATTTATGTGATACATCTTGTACATAGACGTATGCACTAAAATAATACCTCAATATTTTGTTGAACATCATTAATGTAATAGTTTAATGCCTAAGTTGAATATGTTGAATGAACTTGTAGCTTACCCTTTATTTTTTTGTTATCACTATGGACAAAATTCTTATAAGGAAATCACTTTTATTACAAAATTTATCTTCTAAGCAAATTCGTATTCACTTGAATAATCTTCTTTTAGATCCTAGGCTATGAGAAAAGTTCTCATTTTTTCATCCTAATGATTGAGAGAAAATAAAAAGAGCATATTTACAAAGATGTTCTTGTTAACCTATTTGCCATGATTTCCCTAAAAAGGAAATCAGTGGAGCATTGCATTGATTTAATCCTGATTAGTTTAAAGAATACGAAATATAGGTTGGAACATATCATAAAAAAGGATGATGCATTTTGTTTATATTTTTACTTATTTAGGCAAGATGTTGGTAATTAAAAGGGAAATCATTAGTTTAATGATTGTTTGATTGTGTATATTGAAAAAGATGTAGCTGATAGCATTAATAATAAAGCTATTATACAATAATTTCAAAATATGAAAAACTTGTAGAATGAAATTTTAAAACTTTATTTATTTGCAACTGTTTTTTTTATGTCAATATATTCAAATTTTATTTTTATGAAATTTTGTTTAATTTAATTTTTTTAATGACCACCTGGAACAAAACTTCAGGTTCCGTCACTACCTTAAAGACAAAAGTCTGCTGTTTGGTTGTCACTGAACATCTTGTCTACGGTATAATTCGCTCATGAAGATTTCTTCATTGTTGGCATCAGATGCTTGCTTGTGAGTTATAAAGCCTTTAACTTAGCCACAAAATAAGCCTTTGGAAAATAAAGTTTATTACTATATTCTTACTTTATTTATTATATTTTATTGGGTGAATTTTTTTTTACTCAATTTGAAGGTTAGTTTATTTATTTATTCTTTTTCTCTATGTTGGGGAATTGGCATTAGTTCTTAATGCCTTTTCTTCTACATTTAAAATATAAGTTATTACAATCTCTTTTGCCATTCTGATTTGAACCTGTATTAGATAATGGAACCAGTACGAGTATTTCTAAGGACTTACTTTTTGATACATATCTTGAAAAAGGAGATACCTTTGCCTTTGAGAAAGATAAGTAGATTCCCTTTTGATGTAAGAACTTTATCCTAGTTTGAGTTTCCCCTGGAAAAAAGTATCTTATCCTAGACACCCCAAGGGTTGGTTTCTTATGTGATTTTATGAGGTACTAAGTTCATAGTCTTATCCTACAATCATTAGTAATATTTTAGAACTTATTAATTCCTTTGTTCAGTGTGAGTTCTCCTGGATTAGGAGATTGTTAAACTCAGCAACTCATGCTGCTATCAAATTAGCTGCATCTCTTAAAGTTGTGTGACACTAGGGGTTAATTAGATACTCTAAAAACCCTAGACACCTATGTTGGTAATAAAAAAACAATAAAAAAAGAACCAGAATTTTTTTTTCTCTCCTAATCAACAGAAATTTTCATTGAACTAAAAGCTGGAGTTATCATACAAAATAACCTGAAGCAAAATAAGAGGTGAATTAGAACTATCCAAGCTCCCAGTAAATATGCAATTACTTGCCTATTTTGTGAGAGAATGGGCTGCTGCGTTATAATCTCTTGTGACTCAACTAAATTTGCATTCCTTAAAGCCAGCCTTTAATGTCTTTAATATCATTCACCAATGGAGCTATCTCCCCAACTCTTTTTATGATTAAACTCTGCTAGTACATCTATTCATTGTTTGCAATCTCCTTCAACTATTATTCGATTAAAGCCTACTTGTTTTGGTCTCCATTATTTTTGGTTTCCTCGCTTTATCAAAGTGTGACCTTGCCTATAGCGTTTTACCTTGAGCATCTCGAGCCACCATTGCCAATGCCACACATCTCTATTGCCAATTACCACATCATAATTCATTTTTATCTAGCCATCTGGTGGTCTGATCCAAACCAGAATTGATATTCCTCTTTTCAACATTGAAATATTGAATCCTCTTTCTTGAGCTTCTACAAAGCTCTCTATCTTCTGTTTGAGCCTGAATCAGAATAGGATGCTTTGCCCACTTGGGCTGCTATTGTGGATTACTTATTATTTCTCAATGTCCAAATGAAATCTAAGACAATAGCTGCTTGTAGAATAAACTTTTTTCCCATTCTACTCCCCCACCAGTTAGCTCTGGAGTTCGATCCACCAGATTTTAATCAATTGAAGATTATTATATGCAGATATAGCATCCACATGCACTCCCCAATCAAAGGTTGAACAAGATAGCTCTTGTAATTAGAGACGCGTACACCTGCTAGTTTTGCCAAATGTCTACCTATTCAGAAGGCACTTGGTTATCTTTCACATCAGCTTATACAAAGATGATTGTTTATTTTAGAATCAATCGATCAATACACACACACACACATATATATATATATATATATATATATATATATATATATAAGCAGAGACCTCATATGGGAGTGCATGAGATCCTGCCATGTGACGTTTTAATTTTGTATTTAGCTTCTTTTTTTTTTTTACCCATTTTCATTAAGTTTTTTTTATCGTTGTCCAAAAGATCACATTAACTTATTTTTACTGTTATCTTATTAACCACTTTTCATTAAGTTTTTTTTATTGTTGCCCAAAAGATCACATTAACTTATTTTTACTGTTATCTTATTAATATCTCATTAATTGCCTGAGCTTACACTATGCCTTTCTCTCTTCGTCATGACTTTTAGCATACTCACTATTTTAGTATTAAAAACAAAAGCAAATATATAAATATATATATATAATAAAATATACTTATGGGGGAATTTTGGAGAAAATATTAATATTTGTTATTACATTGTTACATTTTCTTTCCTACATTGTTTGTCTCTCTATTTTTAATCTTTAACTCATTGTTATAATAAAGAAAACTTTGTCATTGACTCATATAGTTTGAGTAGGTTGATCTTTGTGATACATTGCTACTAATTTAATTTTTAATATCTCAAAATGTATATGTTTCTTGGCTCTAATTATTAAATTAGTTTACTTTTTCTTTATAATATATGTACAATATTCTACAAAACCGTCTTACATAAAGCATCATAACTGTTAAGGACATATTTTTATGTAATTGGTATATCCTTTGACAAAACGCACTTTACTTGTATTTGGGTAAATCTAAGTAGGTTCAAGATGATCATTACAAGTGGCTACATTGAAGACATGAAGATTACTCAAGAACTGCTCAAGAAAAGTGCAATCTGCAGGTCTCGATACCTCCTTGACAAAAGCTCGATCTGTCGAGACTCATTAAAGCTCGACACATATCTCAATCTATCGAGCTTATGGAATTTAGATCAAGGTTTTCAGACCCGGACCGTTCATTGAACCGTAAAAGAGAGAGGTTCAAGATTTTTGAGGTCGAACCGGAGTCGAACCGTGATGACGTCATAATTAATTTAATAATTAATTAAAGCCTAAATATATATATTAAATTTATAAAACTAGCAAAATTGACAATATATCTATATATGTGAGGGAAATTTAATGATTTTCAAGCATATATTTAATAATTAAATAAGAAAGTTAATAAAATAAAATAATAACCATGAAAACATTAAAATTTATGATTAATTTTTGAAGTAAAGTTGAATATCTTTGAAGGATTTTAATTATAATTTTTTTTATTCCTTGTAAGAGATGGATAATTTAATTAAGTAGAATAAAATTGTGTTAAAGTGTTTTTTTTTTTTTTTTAAATGCTAAGGGGTTGGACCGTATGATTCTCACCGGTTCGTGCGGTCCAACCCCAGTTTTAGGGGTTCAGGGAATTAACAAAAAATCCGGTTCTTTATGCTTAAAAAACCGGTTTTCATCCCGGTTCCCGGTTTTCACGGTCCGACCTCCCGGTTCGGTCCAATTCTGAAAACCTTGATTCAAACTATAGTCAGCAACGTTTTTATTCTAAAAGGCTATTTTTTAATGGATTTGTATAATCTTTATAGGACTAAGAAAATCCAAAGTTTGTGGGTTTGTATAATCCTTATTGGACTAGGAAAGCCCAAGGTTTTTGTAAACCTATTTGGAATATGAGAGTCCATTAAGCTCCTATTTAAAGGAGGTGGAAAAAGAAAAACCTAACCCTAGAGAGCTTCATAAGGTTTTCTTTTTAAAACCCTAACCTCCTCCTATAGAAGAAAGAGTTCTTGTTGCGTTTCTTTTACGCCTTTGGGTTCTGTAACCAAGCAAAGTCTTTTGCACCAACATTGAAGATCTTATTGGTGTTTCTGTGTGAAGCTGCTACAAAATCAACTACAACAATCAAAGGGTTGCTGTGGAGTTAGTCACGTACTAGGATCCGTGCATCATTGGTTAGTCACGTACTAGGAGTCGTGCATTGAAAGGAGAGATTGCCGCTACATTACAAGTCCAATTGGGTATTGGGGTAAGAGTTCAACTGTAGGTTAGTATTAGGTACTGAGATTCCTTTTACTTGTAACCGCTTGTTTTGATAATAGTGGATTCTCAGGAATGGTGACCTTAAATTCACCCAATGAGGTTTTGTTTCGGTGTTTTTCCCCATTCGTAAACAAATCACCTTGTCAAATTTATTTTCCGTTGCATTTAGATATTTTGGTGATTTGTTTGTGTTACCACGCTTATTGTATGTAATTGAATCTAATTAATTCACTTGGTTAATTTTACCAAAGGGGTCAATACATTCTTAGCCTATCAATAAAAAATAAAAAATTACTAGTAATAATAAAAAATAAAAAATTCTCTTGTACGACACATAAGAAATGGTCCATGCTAAATTAAACATCCCTAAGATCAAGTTCTATATTTATCATAAAGGCATCCAATGGTTTTAACATACTAATCCTTGATCATCACATCCTCTCTTTTGCTCCATAACCTAACAGAGGATGAGAGTTCAGATATGATTTTCTTTGAAAAGTTCAAATAATATAAATAATTTAAAATATGACATTTCAATTTGCTTTTCTTTAATAGCCAAGTGGCATCATTATTTTAAGGTTTTTGTTAGTGGATACATGGTATAATCTCAACAATTTATTTTAGAATGAAATGTTAAGATTAAAAGAAATCAATCTGGTAGAGTGTCCTAAAAACTCTAGAGGGTCTCGATTTGAAATAGAGAAGATTTTGTTACGAAAAGCTCAACATTTGCCTTCTAAACTAAAATTTGTAACTAATTTAAGAAAATGACATCATTTTGCCACAAAAAAGGAAAAATTAAAATGGGACTACCTATCTCCTAGAAAATTATCTTTATAAACTTATTTACAAACTTACACAATCTAATTTCAAGTCTAAATAAGTATATGTTTATACTTATGTACATATGAGCATATAATATTATATATACTTCAATCGAAGCACATTAGTTTTAAAAATACAAGGTTCACATTATGTATATACATATACTTATATAACTTAAATTGAGGCATGTAATTTTTAACAATATATGGTTGTTGAATCTAATTTTTTTTTTTAAGATTATAAAAGAAATCATTATATCTAATTAATTCAATAAATATAATTTTAGCAAAAATTTAGTTATTAATTATTATTATTATAGATTTGTATATTTGTTATTTGCATAGAGTTATGGGAGTAATCAGTTCATTTATGATTATCTTTTTCTTAATCTTCATTCTTTTCAAGAGGAGGAGATGGGAAATAAACTTATAAAACATGGTGGTTCAATGTTGCAGAAACAAATGGTAAAATTAATATCAAGCCTAAAACATCGTTGTTTAATCGCATTGAATATTAAAAAAAAAATTATAAATATATATAATATATAATATTTATACATATATATACACACACACGTAAGTCGGTTGTATGCATATAAATACCTACCTGATTTTCTTTGTTTTGAGTCCTAATTGGTGAGTAGATCTCAACGAATCTCTAAATTTAGAATTTCTTTGTACTGCGTTGGCTGGACCGTGACAGAGAAGAATATAAAGGTTTAATTGTTAAGACCAATGTCTTGTAATTTTTTTTTTCATAGAATGTAATAAGGACTAAAGCCATGTAATTTTATATTTCTTTTGATCCAGTGATATATTCATTCAATTGTTCAATAAAGAGGTATATTCATAAAGGTTTCTGTTTTTTCCATAATGAAATAAGTGGTGACTCCATAAACACACACAAACCTAACACATTCTCTAAGGATTTCTAAGTAAGGATGCCAATACTGTATTAGCTATTAAATTGGTATTTGTTCTCCTCTAAAATGTACTGGATAAAATATTGGGATGTATTGTACCGAAGATTTTTTGGGTGCTCCAACCGGTATAGTAAAAAAAAATAAAAAATGTTAAAAACTTATAAAACATGTTATTTAAACTAATAAATTGGGTTATTTTATTTAAGCTAATATTTTGCCTTATTTTAAACTATATTTTTATAAACATGTAAACTAATAAAACCTACATACATATGTACATACATGATATATGTTTATATATGTATTTTATATTTATTTACATGTTTATAAACATATGTTATTTATGTAAATATATGGATATTGGTAACTTTGAAACAATACACCAATATTGTATGTTACAGAAACTTATTGTTCCTTTGTCCAAAATAAACCAACCATCGTCGTAAAATTGACTCTCTTGTATATATATAAAAGCAGAGACCTTATGTAGGAAATACGAGGTTTTGCTAAGGGGCGCATTCTATGCAAAGAGAATTAAAATATTCTCAAGTGCTACATTAAAGATAAGAACAAATTAAATATTGACTTTTTGTTTCATTTGGTTCAATGTTTCAGGACTTTTCTAATTAAAAAAAAAAATTATTCTTTGTATCCTTTGATTCAATGTTCCAAGACTTTTCATCCCTCACACATACACACAAAACTCTTTGCGTTTTAATTTACTATTTTCACCTCTTGCACTTCTACCTCTTTATATATACCTACCCATAGCCCTTCATGTCATCCCACGTCAAATACACACAAGCTAAAAATGATATCATTTACCTTCAATCTTTTGGGGACACCTACGAAGGGGGGTTTGCATTTTATATTAAGTGACAATGACAATTACAATTTTGATGTTAAGGTCGGACGTTGTGGATTTGTAGGTTTTGTAAATAATGTAATTGATTGTGTGTGTTTGGGATGTGTCTTTTGTTTTAGAATTAAGAAGAAAGAGAAAGACATATTCTATATCAACTTTTATTTTGTAATATTCCTCCAAAGTTGTTTTTTTAAAAGAAAAAAAAAATTCTCATTACTTCATTTGAATAATTATAATGGATATGTGTGTGAAATTTATAATTGTTGCTTTTTATGATGAACTTATTACCAATAAATTTCTATAACAATTATGCTACAATATATATACAACATTCTCCAAAATCATTTTACATAAAACTTTACAATATTATCCGTGCATCGCACATCGCACAGGTAACTTACTAGTAATATTTATGTATCGCCCCCTTTCCCTTCTCTTACTAAATGAAATCAGTATTACAAAATCAGTTCTCACAGCATAACAAATTATAAGTCTACTTTAATTATTGAATCAACCAAACGTCATACAAGCAATCCAATACATAGAAAAGTTTAAAGGTTATGTTGGGTAGACGACCAAAGGAACACAACAATTGGCCCACCTGAAAACCATGTCCAGCCCACATAATAATAATAATAATAATAATTATTATTATTATTTTGGGTTAAAAGGGGTGATAAGTGCTTGAAATTAACTAGCCATAAAAGGCGAAGCAGTGGCTGAAAGCCTTAAGGAGTACATGCCAGTAGCATCTAAATTCAAAATTACAAATAAATCATCAGTAGGAGGAGAATCTAAAACAACTAAGTTCCCTAGAAGGGAGTAGCCTCCTTTAGCAAGGTAGCACACCTATTCGCCTCCCAAAACACGTGGCTGATCTTGATTCGGTGGAATTGTCCTAGGAGGTACCTGTAGTCATTAAGCAATGAGAAATATGAATTGTTAGAAGGCTTCTTAGAGAGAGCCAGGTCAACAATAGCTTTTGCATCCAATTCCACAAGAAGTTGGGTAATGCCAAGCTGGGAAGCTAGCACCTACCCATCCCTTAGAGCCCAAAACTCTGCAATGATACTAGTTGCTATGCCAATGTGTCTCATATAGCCCTTGATCCACTTCCCATTATGATCACAGATAAGACCTCCCCCACTTGCCTTCCCTGGATTCCCAAAAGAAGCCCCATCCGAGTTCAACTTGAACCATCCTTAGAGTGGTCTGTGCCAGCAAACCGTAGTGACTATATGGTGTTTTAATTTTTGCCCTCTCCTTACATAGTAAAAGAATTCTCTAGCTAGCTAGATGCACGATAGGTGGAGATTCGGATTGCTCGGAGTGTTTTCGAACACAACTCTATTCCTGTGTTTCCACAGACTCCAAATAGCAAAGGGGAATTGAGAATTCTAGGGGATACCATTGGCCAGAATTTGATTGATGCATAGACAATTTTCTCTTATCCCATCTAGGAGACTCAATTGGAGGAAATTGACTAAGGATTGGGGGGTTCCCAATGTTTTCTAGAAATTAATCGCAACAAGACAATCTCTTAGAAGGTGAATGATAGATTCCTCCTGGTCTTGACACAAGGGACAACTCGTGTTGTAGTTGATACCTCTGGCATTGATGACTTGCCTTACCAGAACACTATTGTGGAAACAGAGCCATTTAAGTGTCTAATTTTTGGTAGGGTGTCAAACTTCCATATCCAACTGCTCATTGTAGGCCGAGGCAAGGCGGAAGTCCCATCATGAGAAAATTTCCACAACAGTGAGTCCTCCTTCTCACCAAAAAGTTGCATGGGGATGGCTTGGATTTTGTCAGTGACCACCCTAGGAAGATCAAAGGAGATTTTCCCTCAATCCCATTTTCCATTTTGAAATTTTTTTGCAATAGCCAAGTTGTTTTCCTGCTGGGTAAGTGGGCCTTCAATAAACTCTTTGACAGCGCTACCCTTAACCCAATTGCTCCCCCAAAACTTGAGATTTGAGTTATTCCCCACATTTCAATAAATGCCCTTTTCAAAGACTGGAAAACCCACTTTGACAGTAGCCTAATTGGAGGAACATGGAGGCTTATCATGGTCTTTGGAGTTTCTTCGATATTGAGAGCAATATTCGCTCAGAGGAATTTTAACCCAAAGCGACTCTCTTTCCTGGTACTATCTCCAATTGAGCATAGCAAGTAGGGCAATATTCTCTGCCCTTGCCGCTTGTATGCCCAAGCCGCCTTCTTCTTTAGGTTTGATAACCCATATAATTATTATTATAATTATTATAATTAATTATATGCAACCCACATAATTTTCTTTACAGTTTTAACCACATGGTGCCATGGTTGGACAGGTGGTTAATAAGTTACCATGGTTTGGGTGACGGACAAAACAAGGAAAGTAGGAAAGAAAATTTACTGGATGTTGTAAAGTTTCACAAACCCAAGGTCATTGAAAAAAATTGCTATATGTTTTTAGAGTTTCAAAGAATATGCTGGGCTTCAAACTTTTTTTTGCTGGGCTTTAACTAATCTGTGTCTATTGTCTGCCGAAGACAAAACAAACCCTCACAAATGATAAAAACAAAACATAGCACACATCTCTTGCTGTTTTAACGTTTCAAAAGTCATTTGGTCAAACCAGCACCTCAACTCTCCTTTATATATATATATATATATATATATATATATATATATATATATATATAAAAGATACTTTTTTTTTCTTTCTATTTTAGCTAATATTTTTCAAAATACTTACATCTGGTTATTTATTCTATAAGCTGTTTTATTAAGATAACAATTTTTCGTGGTTTTTTAAAAACATTTCTCTCTTTCTTTATACACAGCAACCATTATTCACCATCTTTTTTCAACCTAAGAAAACACAAAGAAATAATAATAATTTGTTTTGCACAGGCTATAGTGACTTGTATATTTACCCAAACATTGTAGCAAAATCCCATTTTGTATAACCGATTCATAATCTGATGTGAATGATTTGTGCGCTTCAGTAGCTATATTTTGATCTTAATGCTATTTTAGATGAGCATGTACAAATGCTCACATTTTTTATTTTGTAAAATTTGGATGTTTGAATAGTTTATTAAATTGAAATTGATTCATTTTATTCCTTTATACAATCTAATAACAAATCATTCATCATTACAACTTTATCTTGAAATTTAAACCATTTTTGTTGTTTGATGAGTATTATTTTTTATTTTTAAATGTTTAAAAGGTTTTATTTGCAGTTTGCTAACAAATTGGGCAAAATGTTAGTATTAAACTTCAAAGACTAATTGAAGTAAAAGTTATGGATTAAGTCATTAAAAGGTTTTTTTGTTTTTGTTTTTTTTTTTCCTCTATACGTGAGGCTCTCTGGCTCCCTGCCTTAGAACTTATTCAATAGAATTCCTTATCTTCCTTAGAGTGATATTTCCTTCTTTCCCTTAACATTGTTATTGGTAGGGCTTGATTGGGCTTTCCTTTGGGGTCGGGGAAAGCTATTGGTTGGACATTCAAGCCATTCTGGAAATCTTGGAGGGAATTTAAGGTTCGAGATGTTGGAAATCAATCATATTGTATTGTTTGTTTTTGATTCTAAAACTGATGCTGAGCGTGTTTTGATGAACGGACCTTGGAGTTTTGATAAGAACTTGGCTCTATTTAGTCAGTTGGAAAATAATTCGGCTATCCGAAACATTAATTTTACTCACTCTTGTTTTGGATTCAACTTCATGGTTTGCCAGTGAAAAAACTTAATGTTGATACTGTGGAGACTCTGGGCACAGTAGTTTCCTCTCATTTTAAGAATGATATGATAGGGGGAGATTTTATGCGTGTTAGAGTTCGAGTTAATGTTTCAAAACCTCTTTGTTGGGGCTGTAGAGTTATTTTTGAAGATGGTAAAGAAGGATGGGTTGCGTTTAGGGATGAGAAACTTCCTAATTTCTGTTATTGGTGTGGACTTGTGAATCATGATGACAAGGATTGTGATTGCTGGATATCTAGCAAAGGAATACTAACCACTGAAACTCAGGAATTTTGGGCCTGGCTTCAAGCACCAATTTTCAATTATGGAAAGAAGCGTGTGGTTATTGTTGAAGGTTAGGAGGAAGAGGTTTATGGTAGTCATTCACGGACAATGGTGGCCAGGATTGTTAATGTCAGTTCTATGGATACAGATGAAGAAATCGTTAAACCTTCAAACATGGAAATTCAAAATTTTTCAAAAGAAGGTTTGACAACTGTCCCTCTAATTGTTCCTCCTATTTCTGAGAAAATTCCTGATTTGGTGGAGGCTACTCACTCACTAACCCACGGTAAGGACCTTCCTTTGGTATCCCAAATTTCCACACTGGATAATTCCCATTTTTCATCAACTTCTTTTAAGGCTTAGATTCAGCAGATTGATACTGATTTGAAGAAGTTTGACACAACAGAATCTCCTAAAAAAGGTATGGTCTATCCAGACTCTCTACTACCCTCATCTTTAGTAGAGAGTACATTAGAAGTCAATAACGTGGGGATGTCTAAGGAGATTAGTTTAGGTATTGAGTCTAATATAAATTTTGCTTCTAAGACTAGTCAACATAAAGTAGATGATCTACCCCTTAATTATAAGCCCTGGAAATGATTGGTTAGAAAGAAAAAAGCTGGGATTGCTTATGTGCAAGAAAAGTCTTATGGGAAGAGAGCAATGATTGAGTCTGAAGAGAATCAACTGGATTTACCTAGCAAACATTTGCAGGTTTTGAAAGATGATGAAATAGTACCCTTGAAATTGGTGGAGGCAATTGAGCAGCCCTGCTAGGGACAATGAGTCTCTTTGTTTGGAACTATCGTGGGCTTGGGAACCTATGTACAAGGAAGGAGCTCGGCGAATTAGTACGGGCTAAAGATCCAACTGTTGTGTTTATAGCCGAAACATGGGCAAATGAAGCTAGGCTAAAAGTGAAAAAAAAAAAAAAAAAAAAAATTTAGTTTGATGGTTTTTTTTTTTTTTTTTTTTTTGAGAAATAATATGTCTACAACATTTTTACAACAAATCCTAAGTGGCAGGTTGTTACTGGTTGTTATTGTTGGGGCAAAAAAGTAATCTTATTGTTAGTTTCAAATTTGAACCAATAACAACTAACCACCTGTGATTTGTTATAAAAATGTTGTGGACGTAGCATTTTTTTTTTTTTTTTGTTCCAAGAGTAAACAGGGGAGGAGGTTTGGCTTTGTTTTTGAAATATTCCATCAATCTGTCAGTTGAGTCTTTCTCAAAGAACCATATTGACTCAATTATTAATAAGGGGTTGAGTGAAGCTTGGAGGTTTATAGGATTTTCTGGGGAACCAGATACACAAAAAAGGAAGGAGTCTTGGGATTTACTTTGTCATTAAAATGGTGCTTCAAATTGCCTTGGCTCTGTGTTGGAGATTTCAATGAGAATGTGAGTAGTTCTAAGAAGTTGGGTGGTAGTTCAAGAAGTCAAGTTCAGATGCAGATCTTTAGGGAAGCTATTGATGAATGTGGTTTTCTAGATTTGAGTTTTACAGGGCCTCAATTCTCTTGGCAGAAGCATTTCTCCAATGGCCATTTGATATGGGGAAGAATGGATAGATGCATGACTAATAATGATTGGTTGATTAAGTTTGCCAGTTCAAAGGTGCATCACTTGCATTGTAGCACTTCGGATCTTATCCCATTGTGGATTGTTCTCGATGGTATAGAAACTTCACGACCATTAAAGCCTTTTCATTTTGAAGAAATGTGGCTCTCTGATAGTGGTTGTTCTGAAACTGTTGAAGCTGTTTGGACTAACATTGATCATATGGATCCTGGTATTCAAGTTGTCCATAAGATTGATAAATGTGGAAAAGCTCTTACATCTTGGAGCTGAAGATGCTTTGGTAGTGTAAGGAGGGATTTGGAACAAACTAGGATAAAACTTGTGCAGGCCGAAAAGGATGCTTCGATTTCAGGGGTTAACTTCTAAATTTTAGAGTTGAGGAGCAAAGTTAATGATCTGCTTGATAAAGAGAATTAGATGTGGTTTCAAAGATCAAGATCTTTATGGGTTGTTCACAAAGACAGAAACTCTAAATATTTTCACAGTAGAGCTACACAGAGGCTTAGAAGAAATAAAATCAGGGGAATAAAAAATTTGGCTGTCCAATGGGTTACTAATCGAACAGAAGTTGCTAACTGCCTTGTCAGTTACTACCAGACCTTATTCACCTCTTTTGGTACTTGTCAACTTGAAGAAGCCGTTAGTACCATTCCTAGTATAATCACTCTAGAAATGAATGCACAACTTACATCAGATTTCATGTTATGGGAAGTTCAAGCTGCTTTAAAGCAAATGGCTCCTCTCAAAGCCCTTGGTCTTGATGGAATCCCCCCACTCTTCAATCGTAATTATTGGAACCTTGTAGGTACGGACATTTCACAGTCTGTTTTTGTCTTTCCTTAATTCTACTTCTCTTTCCCAACACCTCAATCACACTTTTATTACTCTTATACTAAAGGTGAATAATCCGTAATTAGTTTCTAAGTTTAGACCTATTAAACTGTGCAATGTTTTGTACAAAATGTTTTCTAAGGTTTTGGCAAATAGGCTCAAGAAAATTCTCCCTCAAATAATTACAGAAAATCAGAGTGCTTTTACCAAGAATTGGCTTAAATCTGACAATATTTTGGTAGCTTTTGAAACTCTTCATAGCATGCAAAAGCACAAATCAGTCAAAGAGGGTTATATAGCTCTTAAACTTGATATGAGTAAAGCATATGATAGCATGGAATGGTCTTTCTTGGAGGTTGTTATGAGGAAATTAGGGTTTGATGATCAATGGATTTCTTTGTTGATGCTTTGTGTAAAATCAGTCTCATATTCCATTCTTGTTAATGGAGAACCTAAAGGATTTATTCATCCTACAAGAGGTATTGAACCTGGTGATCCTCTTTCACCTTTTCTTTTTCTCCTGTGCATTGAAGGACTCAATGGACTTATTTCTTAGGCTGCTCATTAGGGTGATATTCATGGCTTTTCTTTGTGTAAAAGCAGTCCAAAATTGACGCAACTCCTTTTTGCAGATGATAGCCTTTTGTCTTGTAGATCCACTTATGAGGAATGTCAGAAAATTATGGATATCCTTGGAACTTATGAGAAATGTTCGGGTCAACAAATAAACAAGAACAAGGCGACTATCTTTTTTAGTAAATCAACTATGGAAGATAGGAGGATTGAAATTAAAGATGCTTTGGGAATTATGGAAATAAAGCAGTATGAGAAGTACATGGGATTGCCATCTTTTGTGGAGAGGAAAAAGAAGGCTAGCTTTGATTACATCTAAGAGAGGGTTTGGAAGAAATTACAAGGGTGGGAGGAAAAACTTTTGTTGCAGGCAGTGAGGGAAGTTTTGATTAAGGCGGTGTTACAAGCTTTCTCCACTTATTCAATGAATTGTTTTAAATTGCCATTAGGTTTATGTAATGACCTTGAAAGTTTGATTAGAAAATTTTGGTGGGGTCAAAGGGGTGGTCGAAGGAAAATTCATTGGTTAAAATGGGATGAATTGTGTAAGCCAAAAAAAGAGGGAGGAATGAGTTTTAATGATTTGGCTTTGTTTAATGATGTCCTTGCAAAACAAGCTTGGTGATTTCTTCATGATAAAGAATCACAATTTTACAGGATGTTTAAATCAAAATTTTTTCCTCATTGTTCAGTTTTAGATGCCAAAGAAAATTCTAGGGGCTCATATGCTTGGAGCAGTATTTTAAAAGGTAGAGATGTGCTTAAAAGAGGTGTTCGTTGGAGGGTGGGAACTGGTGAAAGTATGAATCTATGGGCAGATCTGTGGTTGCCAAGCCTTGAAAATCCAAGGCTCCAATCTCCTTTGCCAGAAATTCTGAGTGGAGCTCTTGTTGTTGATGTCATTAACCCACTAACCAAACAATGGAATTTATCTCTTCTGCAGAATTTGTTTCTTCCCCACGAGGTCAGTTCTATTCTGTCTATTCCACTGTGCAGGAATCGGGTTGTTGATAAAGTTTTCTGGCCTTTATGTAAATCGGGTTTGTACACTGTTAAATTTGGATTCCAATTTTTAGTTGAAGAGCAGCAGAATTTAGAAGTTGATGGTTTGCTTCTCATCTAGTTAGAAGCCTTGTCTCTCGGTCAGGCTGAATGGAAGAAGATTTGGAGCTTGTCAATTCCAAATAAGGTGAGAAATTTTGTTTGGAGAGCTTGCAAAAATTATATCCCTATAAAGAAAAATCTGGTAAATGCTATAATTGTTGCCGACTTGGCATCCCTATTTTTTGGGTAAATTTTAATAATTTTTTGATCTCTTACACATAATGCACTAAAAAATTCAACATGTGACCTTGGGCTTACTAAACTTAAGAAGGCACTTCCCAAATCCAACTCCCACAATACATTCTAACATATATTTAGATCCAGATAACATGAAATAATTACCTCTAGAGATGATGTTGCTCTGTTAGGAAAGACTCCATAATGAACTTTAGCAGCCGGGTTGTCAATATGAAGGGACTTCAAAATGGTGGCATATAATTTGTAGCACAGACTTCACGTCCCCTACCTGTTGATTTCAATTTTTTATCTTGAAAACATAAAACAACGTTCATTACAGAGGCTACATACAAAAATAGTTGTTGCTATGGAGGATAGGGATGGAGGGAGAACATTATAACTGCTTAATGATAATGGGTGGAAGTTTGAAGTTGTATTTGTGAGAATTTGTAAGCATATTTTTTTTAAAGCGATAGTTTATCGTAGTTTATCTTATCCAATTGTTAACTTTTTTTATTTTTTATTTTTGCTGGCAATATCGGTGGTTAGTTAAGGAATAAGAAAGAATTTTGAACAATTAATTTTTTTTATTTAAAATAAAGGTGTAAATGCACTTTTAGTCCATACATTTTGCACTTTTTTCATTTTGGTCCCTACATTTTATTTTTACCACTTTTAGTCCCTAAACCAATTAACGCGTGATATTTAAGTTCTTACCGTCAGCCAACTAACAAGAAAAGCTGAGGTGGTAGACGGAACACTCTATTAGCTGACGTGGCACTGATGTGGCGATTAAAATATTATTAAAAAAAAATATTATTTGGCATTTTTATATGCCACATCAGCATTTTAATTTGTTATAAAAAGCCATGTTAGACAATTTAAACCAAAAGAGAAAATAAATTAAAAAACAAAACTTAAAATTATTTTTTTAATAAGAAAATAAGAACTTGTTCTTCATATTCTTCCCAAATCCAAGAAATAAACCTAGCACCCACAACCCAACCACCACCGGACTACCACAACCCAACCACCATCACAATCAATCCCACCCAATCAACCCACAAAATAAAAACTAGAAAAATAAAACCCAGAAAACCAGAAAAATGAAACCTAGAAAACCCAGAAACCTAGAAAAATAAAACCCAGAAAACCCAGAAAAATGAATCCTAGAAAACCCAGAAAACGCAGAAAAATGAAACCCGGAAAACTAGAAAAATAAAACCCAGAAATCCAGAAAAATAAAACCCAGAAAACCAATCAATCCCACCATTGTTGGTGACGACGTAGGGTGAAAAATAAGGCTGATCGAGTGGCAACGCATGTGGAGGAGAGGCTGGTGATTTGTGGGTTTTGTTTGTGTGATCTATAGCCCGATGAGGTGGCGGCAAGGTGGAGGAGAGGCCAGTGGTTTGGTGATTTAGCCGCGTATTCTAGAGAAAGGAAGAGAGGCTAGAGTGAAAGTGAGAGTGAGAGTGAATGATGAAGGGACGAGAGGTGGCTGGGTTAGAGAGGAAGAACTTAAAATTATTTTTTTAATTTATAGTTCTAAAGGAATAGCTATGTTAGAGGGGCTGGGTTTATTTCTTGGATTTGAGAAGAACATGAAGAACAAGTTCTTATTTTCTTATTAAAAAATAATTTTAAGTTTTGTTTTTTAATTTTTTTTTTTTGGTTTAAATTGTCTGACATGGCTTTTTATAAAAAAAAAAAATTAAAATGCTGACGTGGCATATAAAAATGTCAAATAATATTTTTTTAATAATATTTTAATCGCCACATCAGTGCCACATCAGCGCCACGTCAACTAATAAAGTATTCCGTCTGCCACCTCAGCTTTTCCTGTTAGTTGGCTGACGGTAAGAACTTAAATGTCACGAATTAATTGGTTTAGGGACTAAAAGTAGTAAAAATAAAATGTATGGACCAAAATGAAAAAAGTGCAAAATATAAGAACTAAAAGTGCATTTACGCCTAAAATAAAAGATAATGATTAGAAGTTAAGAGTAAAGCTTCAACTGAAATCAGGAAAAAAAATTGAATTTAAATATGAGAACGTGCACCTGGGATTTGAAGAGGTATGCTAAATTTTAGGAAGATGGCTGAACGTGGGATTTGATTTTTTTTTTTTTAATTTAGTTATTGAATTTCCTTAAATGCCCTATTTTTTTTATTTTTTAAGTATAGTGATAATATAATCTATTAGGGGTATTTTAGTCAATAGAAGTAGAAGTAACTAACTTTCTGAATTATCTTAATATATAAAGATAATTAATTGTTAGAAATAAATTATGATTAAAATGTGTAAAGCTTAGACAATAAAAGAGTTATTTGAAATGTATAAAATTCAAAATGTGTACGGGTGGGGATTTCTATATTTTTATATATTTCTTTTATTTCGCAACATTAATTAACTATTACATATAGGTTGTCCGGAATTGAAAGCTCTCACGTAGAAGAGAGAATTTGAGAGAATCAAGTTAAGTATCAAGAGATATCCAAATCCAAATTCCAACCGGATCAAGTTGGGTCACACACGGTGGGTCCCACTGGAAACCCCATCCCCATCCCGTTACTTTACCTTGACATTAAAATTAATAGATTTACACACCCACCAACAACACCTCCAGTCCACAAACAGCATTGAGCGAATTTTGCAGATAAAATTTCAAAACCCGAAAACACAACACTACTACAATTGAAATAGAATTGGGACTCAGAAAAAAAGTAGCTTTGAGAAAAAGAGAGAGAGAGAGAGATCAGATGGCAGCAATAACAAGCGCATTGATAGCAATAGCAGGAGTGGTACTGGGTTGGATCGCCATCGAGTTCGCTTGCAAGCCTTGCCTAGAACAAGGCCGCGAAGCCATCGATCGCTCCCTCAATCCCGACTACGACCCAGACGACGCCGTTTCTGCCACCACCACCACCAACAACAACATTCGCGCCCCTCTCATCACCTCTGAATCTGATGATCCTGTTGTTGTTGCTTCTTCCACCACTTCCTACGATTCTTCTGTCAAGCCCATCTGAATTCTCACTCTCACTCACTCACTGCCCCGCTTTTTCCCTGGTATTTACAATATCCACCCTCATATTTTTTGGGGTTTTTTTAGTTGTTGTTTGTGTTAATGGTGGAAATGAAATGAAAAGATTTTGTGAGTTCGGATTTGTTAATGACATGAATTTGTGACTTTTGTTCTTTGTTGTTGTTGTTTTGGATCAGATCACAGTTTATTATACATTTTTTCCTTGTTCTGGCTGGGAAAAACAATGTGAATGATTTTTAAATTTTATGATGTTCCGAAAATCAAGGATTTTGTCTACTTTGATTGTTGGACTGTAAATGTTAGATTCTCATAAGTCAGCAGACCAAAACAACATTGTGTTATCAAATGATACTTATGTGTTCAGTGACATGAACTTGAAGACTTTGTGTAGTGTTCAAAAATTGAAGTTTGAATCTTGAGCTTTATGTTGAAATTTGGGGATATGGTAATCGATTTCGACATTTCCTAATTCTCTCTTATAGACTCTCCCTTATCCGCGCATTACGTGTTGTGTTGCTGTTTCGAGAAGGCATCAATTTGTTTTGTTTTTGAATGTATTTGCTTTTAGATTGTTTGTGCGCTGCCATGGCACATGAATAGGTTTCATTATGTGTTCTTAAAACATTTTATGGACAATGGGAAAAAGATTTTAAAGTTGCTTGTTTAATTCATTTTTGCAGTGGGGTTAGGTTAAGTTCTGTTTATTATTCTGCTTGATGGGAATTAGTATGTCACTGAGTGGAGTAATGAGGATTTTACTATCAATGATGAAGTACATTGTTGTCTGTCGAGTTCTCAGACATTTGAGTCAGATCACTTAAAATGCATTTGACAAAGTTTTAGACAATTCCTTTTTTCTGAACCAATATAATTGCATTAAGATACTTTAAAAGGACCAGAGAGTACTTGGGAGTTAAGTACAAAACCTGCCCCATCTGCCTGCCACAACTGTAAGTTCTGAAGAAAAATAAATGTCATATTCTCCTTGGAAAAACATTTTGCCAGATGATGAGGAACAGTCGTACTAGGTGAGACTTGATTGAAATCCATGCTTGGAGAAAATTGAAATGTGTACTTCCACTTGAAGGTGGGGTTAAAATTATTTTCATGAGACACTTGCTTTAGGCCTATAACTAGGTGCTCTTGATGAGACCTGTAAATGTGCTTGTTCAGTCCATAAGTGAGCTCACTTGCTGCAGCTTGAGAAAGCTGTAATCGAAATTATACAAACCAACTAATTCTAAGTTTCTAACTAATTAAAAAGGCACATGTAAAAAATGTGGGAAATATGTGAAATAAAATAGAATCTGGACTACACTCTTATCTTCTTCTTCTTTTTCCTTTATTTCTTTTTTTGAGGAAAACTCTCTTATACAAAATTACAATTTCTAACAATAGTTTTTTTTTTAGTACAATTTCTGATGGTTAATATACTCTTCGACCTACCATATTAGAAACCCAAGTAACTTCACAATTGCAGCTACAAGCTTCACAGAGAGTATTGTCATCTTCATTTAGCTCGTTATCACTTGATTCCCATTCTCTCTTCTTTTTTAGAACTTGGCATGGTTCTTTAAGGGAACACTATACTTGTTGTCTAACAATAGAATTACTAATCCACATATCACGCATAACAGTCCTCATTCTCTTTCGACATTCTTTCAAGCCACTTGATTTAGTCCTTTTCAAAGAAGATAAAATCTTTAAGCCCTCTTGCTTTAATTGACCTTCAGAACATAGCAAGATAATCCCATATACGTATGTTGCTTCTGAATGACCTTTCTCTGCGACTCTTTTCAAGTACTCAAGTCCTGATTCTATCATCGCCAAACTAAAAGAATCCATCATCTCTTGTCTAAATAAGGACTCAGGGTTTCCAAACTCTTCACAACGTTTTAAAAAAGATGATGCTTCATTACTTATACGAAGAGGAACTATTGGAAATTTCTCAAGTGATATGCGTTGAAATATATAATCATCCTTTGCTACTTAAAGAAAGTATTTGCAACTCAACTTGACATTAAATAAACAAAGTTGAGGCAACATGACCAAGAACTTCCGTCAACAATTCATTTGGAGGAGATTTAACGGACGAAGAATGAAACTTTCTCTTGTATTTTGTTCTCCTTGTTGCCTTGATAATAGCCATTTATAGCCGCTTTAACCAAAGAAGTTCAATAACTCAAATGTTCTAAAATTGACCAAAACGAAATTTGCCTAAGAGGAAAACTTTCATAAATCTTATCAGTTGTTTTGTGTAGCAAAGATAGGAACAATTTCCATGACAAAATAGTGAAATACTCATACGGGCCTCATGGCTAACTTTGATTCCTAACCATGTGATTCTCCAAAAATGTGTAGGACATGATTAATTTACCCTAAAACTTTGTTTTAGGAAAAAGTTAACAGATAGGCATTGACTTAGGAAATATTTTTAAAAACTTTTTATTAGAAAAGAAAAAAGCAGCTAATTTTTTTGATACATTTTTATATTTCTCTTGAAAGTGGTAATCAAAACTTTCATAAAATGACCTATTAACAAATACCCTAAGGGCATCCGTTAACAGGATTCTACATTATACAGCTAATTTGGCACCAACAGTGAAGCAAAGAAGAAAGGGAAAGAGGTGAAATAATGATAAAAGAATTAAAATTTGAAGAAATTAATTAAATATTCAAATACAAAGTTACAGTAATCGTGTATATTCACACCATTACTATAACAAAAATGTAAACATACAGTTTTAAAAATAAATTGAATGGGTAGTTTTTGAGTAAATATACATTATTATAGTGGGCGTATACATTATTATATGCCCACTTATGTGAGTGCTCTAGTGTGGACGCTAGTGCTATTCCAAAGAAAAAGATTGATTCGGGGATATGAAGAAAATAATATTGTAATAGGAAAATGAAATTGACCACACAATCGGATTTTTCATTCTAGTAACCCTGAAGGGGATAAAAATTAAGGTTGACGGACCCGTTCCCTCCTTTTTCCTCGCAGCCGCCTGCTGCTTAATGTAAGCCTTCTCATTCCGTCTTCCATTTCTGTATAAGACGGACCAAAAAGGAGTTAGATAAAACGATTATGAAATAAAAAGAAGGGTAATATGTGATGGACTTACATTTGCGCGCTAAACGGTCGTGGCGACGGGCAGCTTCTGTGGGTTCAGGACCCTCGCAGTACCAATGGATAGTATCCAAGGTAACAAGCTTTGCCCAAGTTCTCTCTAATAACTTGATCTTAAAGATCTGCTCCAAGAAACTCCACTGCTCTAGAGTAACCTTTAGACGATCTCGAGCTGCAATAAGAGACGGTTAGTACATTATATGAAACAGGTAATAACAAATAAAATTTAAGACCGACGGACACCTACCGGACGAGGGAATTATGCCCCAAGTCTTGTCCACTGGCATGTACTCTTGGTCATCAGGGTGGCACATCCAGTCATCCCCCTCAAGGAAGAAGTACCGACTCTTCCAGTTCCTGTTTGAATCGGGGGTCTCACACACTAACCTAAAAGACGGCTTCCTTGGTAGGAAGCTGTACATTCCCCTTGACTGGACGATCTCGGATGTACGGTAGCAGTGGAAGAATTCCTCCACCGTCATCCTGCGTGCCCTATTTGAAAGAACTCCATACAGGACTTCCGCGCCAAGAAAAACCCTCCAGGCGTTCGGGGAGACTTGGGTGACGGCCAGCCCAAGATATTGGAGAAGGCGACGGTGAAGAGTGCTTAGTGGGAACCTAAGTCCCGCTTTAAACATTTGCTCGTACACTTCGATGTCATCGACACCTCAGTAGTAGCATTTTTCAGATTTGTATGGTAGATGGATCGGTATGTTGACAGGAATTTGGTATTTTTCCCTAAGGGTGTCGAAGTGTTTTTGCTTGATGGAAGACCTAAAGTCATTCACCGTCCACAATGGAAGAAGAATGAACTGCCTAAGGCCATCAGGTCCTATGACGGATTGGGAAGGGGGTTTAGCACTGACTAAGTCCTCATTTGAGTCACCCTCTGACCCGTCCACATCCACATTCTCATCTCCCTTCGCAGAAAATGAGTTGGAGGATGGAACTCGTTCATCATAGGAGGTGCCAGGGTCATCCTGACCTGACGGATACACCTTATCGTAGCCCGCCCCGTCGTGGACACACGATTGATCACTCGATGCCTCACTAGACATCTGTCACCTACACGTGACGGATAAAACCCTAAGACTCTACAGTTCTACATAGTGGACGGACATGCAATATTAAAGAAAAAGCAAAAAAATATATAATAAAGTTCAACTTAAGGCAATGAATACTTACAGGTAAACGATGCAAAGAGATGTCGGAGGAAATAGAAGACGGTAACGATCTGACTGGAAAAGTAGACGGTATGTTAATTTCTGGTGGAAGACGGTAGCGTTCTAACTGAAATTTGTGATGAAAAGTGAAAAATGAAGGGAAGAGGCAGCATATATAAAGGGAACAGCGTGGAAGACAAAAGGATGCTTCGGTCTAAGTAATCAGCCACCAGAAGTATGACACGTGCCCCTACGACATTTATGGCTCTAGGCTAGACTGTCAATCAAAGCACGCTTCTCAGGGGCTAAGTTAGATCGTCACTCCATGGGTCCGTCCATGTATGAGGGTGACGGACCCATGGAGTAAGGGGGCAACTGAAGAGGATAAAAATTAAGGTTGACGAACCCGTTCAAATAAACTTGACGGTACTAAATTAATGGGTTATCAAAATAAGACGACGAATTGAGGTACTGGAGGGAGAGATCACATGACGGATGGTCCCCCATAGTAGACGGATGGTCCCCATAGTAGACAAATGGTCCTCTTATATGGACGGATTCTAGGTACATAGGCCCGAGGCCGAAGGATACCGAAGCCACGTGGCACCCACATGGCTTAAGTAAACTCCAAGGAATCCTAAATGGAAATATCTTGCGCCTTACGATAGCCCCTGGTCAATGGAGTCCCTATATGGGAAGAATCTCACAAAATACGTACATTAATGAGGATCTTTTCCAGAAGGAAAGATCTTTCTGCCCAAGAAACAGGAGTCAGTTCTATACTACTATAAAAACCCCAAGCCCTCAAAAACAAGGTACGCATAATTTTCCCTAGTTCTGGCACTCTAGAGTTGTAAAGAATTCTCTAACTTAACTTTCGGAGAGTATTTGGCCAGTACCACACCGATACTATCTGTAAGGTCTTCTTCTTTTTCTGTGTTGTGCAGAATTTTGTTTAGAGCACGTGAGGACTGTGCAGCTTACTGACGATTTTTGGCATCATCAAACCCTATTACCAAAAAGCGCCATTTATTATCAAGAATACCAAGTCCTCTGAAGGAAGAAAATTTCAAAATAGCAACTAAATATGCTTTAAAGTTATAGTGTTAAACACAACAAAAATGAAAGCTACAAACTACTGAATAGACAGACAAAAGGGCATTCTTCCTTCTGTTGAGGACTGAAGTTTCCCTTGTCATTGTGAGGTAGAAATTGTAGAGAACATTGTCCAAGATTTTGATGAACCCAAATCAGGTGATTGCAAGTCCAACACTCATGTTATTTCTGTGGTAGGCGATACACCAATGTTTATTGATTTTGTTAAGGTTGAAAGATTTGATTCAATCATCAACTCTCATTTGGTGAAGGTTAAGAAAAGAGAATCTCAAATTAATTTGTTTCCTCAATTGATGAGTTGCAAGTTTGGAAAGAAGACCAAGGGACTCAAGTATTCCAAGTATTTGTTTGCTTGGCAGGGAAGATTTCAAATCTCAACCATTAACTTGTGGACGAGTTTTTTTTTCAAGTGAAGGGGTCTCATGTAGGACAGAATTTGCAATTAGGCTTTTGTTATTTCTTAATTTTGGTATTTAATTTGTAATTTTTGGAATTTTAGGTTTAGGGTTATTACTTCCTTGTTTTTAGGTGCTTTTAATGCTTTTTAGGTCAAATTTGGTTCCTATTATGGTTAGGTATTAATTAGGATTTATTTTAGAATAAATTTTCTTGTTTGTCAAGTTTTATGGAGCCCTTAAATAAGTCTTCAACTTGTGATAATTTTTTCAACTTGTGATAATAGAACTTTATTTTCTTTTCTTCAATCTCTTCAATATTTTCTTTAGAAATTGGCTTCATCCTGTCGACCCTTAAACATTTTTCTTTTCTTGAATCATATGAATATACAAATTTATAATTAACACTTGTATAATCTAGTATATCATAATAATCATGAGGAAATCATAAATCAAACAACACCTTTTCATTATTTACCAGGAGCAAATTGGATGCTTACCTCAACGCTTTCTATCAATTTGTGTTTTTCCACCATTCCTCTGCTTCACCATCCAATTTATTGAATGCAAGCCATACTCTTTCTTCATAAAAAAATTCCCAATAATCAAAATGCTCTATAAAATCAAGAAGCCAATCAATAAAATCCAACTTACGCATCTCTCCATCAAAGAATGAAATTTTCTTATATTTAGAAGTGCGTCTATTGGTGTTGATCTGGGAGGATTTCCTAGCAAGAGGGGTAGTGACTGCTGGCTGTAGTTCGCGTATTACTTGCTGGACATCATGTTGAAGTTGAAGGAATTCCTTCCTAAGAACTTCTGCTTTAACCTTTCGGTTACTGAAAATGCTACCGTCACATTTAGTAGCCATCAAACTAGGTTAAGGACAAGGCTTTGATACCAACTAATGCGGGATGCAGAAGCGACAAGAAGCAGAACACGCTACTTTAAGAAAACAAAAAACAAAACACATTTGCTTTTGAAAAATAACCTCGAATCCATGAGGGTTCCTTGAATTCACAAGGAGAAAGGGTTTTGGAATTCACCAGAAAAACAATAGACAAAAGTTTGTATTTTTATTAAAATCAATAATACTAAAAAACCGTTTACAAATTTGGAGGCTTATTTAAGGGCTCCATAAAACTTGACAGATAAGAAAATGTATTCTAAAATAAATACTAATTAATACCTAACCATAATAGGAACCAAATTTGACCTAAAAAGTATTAAAATCACCTAAAAACAAGGAAATAATAATCCTAAACCTAAAATTCCAAAAATTACAAATTAAATACCAAAACTAATAAATAACAAAAGTCTATTGCACCCTTTGCTACAACTCACTAGCCAATCTAATGAACAAGATTCCAAGGGGAAAATACTCTGTCAGTTATCAATATATCTATTGCATTTTCTTTACCCACAATAAACATGATGTTATAATTTACAAAGAGATCATTTCACCTGCTAAAAACGCTAGTACAACTTTTCAATGAGTTTGGTAAGGTCCTTGACACAAAGTAAGATTATATGGCCAATTCTTGAACTTTGGATCCTAAACAACAGCTCCAATTAATCAATAAACCTAAGGCCAATCGTGGCCAACTGTCTTGAGTCCATGTCCTAAATACTTTTAATCTAAGCTCCATAAGAGACTCACAATGCTCAACTAGCTAGACAAGTTTGGTAAGAGGCATGCTCATTGTCATCTCGACAATGTAAGAAATTTGGCTTCTTAATTTACTAGCCTATCTTTTGATTGATATTAAAATTCCTGCACTATGGGTGTGACATATATATGTATGAATGGGTTCATTGTTTCAAAGAACACTAATTCAGGCCAATGTTCAATCTATCTAATTGTCCAAAAAGTAAGATTTTACCATCCATAGTTTGTCTCTTGTTCCATACTAATATATGCTTCACAAAACTCAAAATTGCAATAGATCAACAGCAATATACACATAACGAATGAAAAGATTGGAAGAACTTAAATAATCAAGTTGAAAAACCAAAATAGCATTTTACAGTACAAAGTTATGTCCATTAAACTACTACAACTTTATGAAGATCTATCTACTTCTCTCATCACGCAACAGAGTAGATACATAAATCTAAGTGACAAGGGTTAAAAGCAAATTTTCAAAATTACATGAAAAATCAATATCTTGAAATCCATTTTGGGAAAAAAAGAAAAGACCTTGAGATTGCGAAAAGTAGGATCCGATAGCGACTCTGGTGGCTTGCGTGGCAAAGCTAACGATTGAATGCTTTCCAGTTCTAAGAGAAATCTTGAAATCCTTTTTGGGAAAAATAAAGAAATCAAGAAAAATTAAAACTTGAGCTCGCAAAATCTTTGTCACAATGCTGCTGAAACGATTTGGTTATGCTTGAATTTTTTTAGAACATATAACACTTAGTTATGCTTGAATTATTTGCAGGACCTCCACTCTATCCAATTTTGCGCATGGTTGGAGTGGACAAATTTGGTACCATTCTTCCTTTAGATTAGGTGGGTGATTGATAATAATGACTAGGCTCTTTTGTTTTGTTCTTTTCCTAATAAAATGTGTGTAATTGTATTTGAACAATGAAATATAACAAAATCCTGAATTTTGTGGACAAAGAAGGGCATTTAACGTGTTACCTAGTAGTTTGGCTTTACATTGTCATCTTTTAGATCAACTGGTATAATTTGGTGTTATACTTATACAAATTTGGTGAAAAATTAAATAGTTTGAAGAAGTCGAGAAGAGGGAAGAACCTAAGAGAAGAAATAGATTCTTGAAAAGTATTGTATAAAGACTGAATATGTAAGCAAAATTGAATATTTATTTTGTTTTCCAATTTTTTTGGTAATACTATTAAACCAATTGTAAGTGCATGTTATAATAACTATTAAATATTACTTTATAATATTTGTATCTTTCTCATTTTTAAGGATCTTGTGTATAAAATTTTGGAAATTTCTTTATAAGAAAATTTTAAATTACAGTTTTCATCTTATTCTGGAGCCAGTTCAACTTTCAAATAATAGAAATTAAAAAAATATTTAGATATGTACATATTAATAAATAACTTAAAATTTTTCCGTGCATCATACAGGTAAGAAACTAGTATACATAATATAGAAATTCTCAATACAACAATCTCTTCCTCAAATATTTTCAATAAGAAGAGACAAATGGGTTTGTCTACTTCTAACCTCCTTTACCTGCATCCCATCATTGCAATTCAATCCACACCCACATTGAGGAGAGTCCTCAAAGTTATCAATAAGAAAATCAGCACCTGCAATCCCAATTGAGTTGCCCTCAGAGGTGGAGTCAGAAATTTTTGTTTGGGGGGCCAAGTTGCGGCACTAATATATTTATCAAGATAACTCCGCACACACACATATATATACACACATTTTTTATTTGATAAGTTATATATATATATATATTTATATAGTTGGGTTCAAGTTACACCAATCAATATTTTTTAATTGAATGTGAATTTTGATAAATCGACCATTGAATTACATTATCTTTATATATTCTCCATACTTACAAAATTTCAAGGTGATCAAAGATCAATAGTCATATCATCTATCAATTGTATAAATTCAAGTTTTTGTAGTTTAAAATAATGCATAAAAGATGAGTTTATGGATTGAATGATAAATAACATCTGATAAGTATGAAAATTGGCATGCATGTTTAGAACAAATAGAATATGTAATCCAATGGTGAAATTGTTAAAATATAAATTTATTAACAAGCTATTGGGTAGTGTAATATTGCTTAGAATTACACCAGGTGTAACTTGAACCCAACACACACACACACACCCAACAACAACAAAAAATTTAGTATTTTTAATCAAAATTATATTTGATGGCGATCTTTCATAAAATAAAATTTAATTTTACCATTTTCATAGTGAAATTCTTAAAAAGTATTATTTTCATTACAAATCTTTCAATTGAACTAATGCAATTTTCAAAAACTGATCCAAAACTTGGAGGAATAAGTTAAGCTCTGAACATATTTGAAACTATCTTACTTTAACTCATTATGTGGTAACTAAAGAGACATTTCATGCATTGTTTTAGTGACGAGGATTTTTTTAATGAGTCAATAACTTGTTAATCGCCACATAACGGGTTGAAAGAGATAGATTCAAACATGTTTGGTGCCAAACTTTATCAAATATTTTACAGATATAAGAATACATTTTACAATAAAAAATAGAATTGAGAAAAATAAAGTTATATCTCTATTACTATTAGACCATTTTTATTTTTTTTAAGAGCATCACTAAACTGATTCAAATATATGGGAGGCCAACTCTTCTTTTTGTAGACTAAATTTTAAAAATATTAAAATAATTATATATATATATATATATATTAAGTTCAGTCCTCTAATTAAGTTTTAAATTTATTCAAATAAGACTTCTTCATCAACTTTTATTATATGTTGCGGTTAATTGTCAATTTTTTAATTTTTTTTCTTCATATTTTCAAATTAAAAAATCCAATTAATGATTGAAAAATAGTTTCCACAATTTTTTTATAAAAAAAATTTAAAGGAAGTTGACAGAGATGCCATAATTAAATAAATTTGAAACTCAAAAGACAAAAATAAACGAAAGCAAAGTTAGAGAACTAAAATGAACTCTGGAGAACTTAGATGGTATGTTTTGCATTTTAGCGTAGAAATAATTAATAATTTGTTATTACATTACATTGATTTTGGTAATGTTATCAAGGACATATCGATTATTGAAGAATTTCAATATGTGGTATATATAATTTGTTACAAGGACCAAGGTACCAATGCAAGATTTGATGAAGTTACAGATTTTGAACACAACAAATATATATGAAGTAGTGGAAAAACCAATAACAAAAATTTAATCCCAAATGACAGAGATTGGAAGATGGGTATTCAGTTTAATAAAACAAAAGTGCTAGAGAAACCAAATTAATACTTTCGTACTCCTTACGAAAAAATATGACGACTCTAGCCAAACCAGTTATGTCCCATGTTGATTTCAATAATATTCATCTCTCTCTCTCTCTCTTTGTAGCCCCATCTAAATTCTATATTCACTTCATCCAGTTGATAATTAACACCATACTTCTTCAGTTCTTTTGGTTCATCAAATATCCATAGTCTGAGTTCTTGACTTGAAGAAAAAAACCCATATCTTAAAAAAATATAAAAGATAATAGAAAAAATGTCCAAAAACCTAACCCAATGTTTTACACTCATAAAACTTTTAAAATTTGGGTAGAAAATCAACACTCAATATTCTTCTTCAACACATCAAATGGGTTCTTTCTCAAAAAGTATATAACTTTCTATAAAAAAGGAAATAAAAACAAAGAAAATAACCAAGTGTACTCTTTTAATCATCGCCATTTTAGAGAATGTGGAGAAAGGAACTTTCTAGAAAGAGATTTCATGGATTTGATTAGCAAATCAAAGATACGATATTCATTATTTTAGTCATATATATATATTATGAGAATTTAAGACATTGGTTTTAAAAGATCTATCTTACATTACGTAACCCGACTTTTTTAATTTTCTAAACATAAACTTATACTTAAATGTAAACATAGTTTTTTTAAATAATTGTTACAACCATAGGGGTGGGAGGATTTAAACCCTGGTCATTTCTGTGGGAAACGCCAAAAGGTGTTAGTTGAGTTACATGGTTCTTGACAAATCTAAACATAAATTTTAAACATATTAAGAAATAATGAATTTTAAGTTCACTTCACATTTATAATAAATATGGTACGTTTTCAAATTTGTATTGGAAAATGATAGATTATTTTATATTAAATATTTAACAGGAATACAAATGAGGAATTGGCGCACAAGCGAATGAAGGCTTGTATAAAAGCTCTTTATACTTATTGAATTTAAAAGTTATATATATATATATATTTATATATTTTCTTATTCTAGTCGTTATTTGTGGATAATATTTATATAAAAATGTTAGGTACAAAATAAGGCACTAAACAATATGTCAAGTTTTAAAGAATATTTTCACTTGAAAATGGGAGACATGCGAAACCTATTGTACAGTTGCCTCAATAATATAATTTAAAATCATTTAAATTTCTTATGATTCAATTTATTTCAAATGGGCCCAAAAGAGAAATAACTAAACATTCTTTTTCTAGAGCTGTTATGTAAAATTGAAAATCAACAAAGTCAGTATCAACACTTTTACTGTGATAGTTAGAATGCTTGTGGGGCAGTCCAGAGAAAGAAACTAAGGGTTCCTAAACAATGTATGTGTCCCAAAAGATGCTTGTATTTTCAAATGGTGTTACGATATTATTAATACAAATGAATAAAACCTGATTAATAAATGTAGTAAAACTTAAAATTTTTAAAATCGAGATGGTTGATATGCAACATTACTACAGTACAAAAATCCTTGTATTGTAGTAATGTTGGCATGCTTGTTGCATATTTTAGAATAAGATTTTTTTTTTTTTTTTTAAAGAATAAGGAAATTGAATTTGTCATTAGTTGGATAGAGTTCTCCATAGTTAAGAAAAAACAAAATTTGAATAAAATAATTTCTAAAAAAAGAATATTCTATTAAAGAAGTTACCTTTTGCAAATTTAAACTTTTTTAGCAATATATATTACACACTCGTTACTTTACATAGTTTTACACATGATTTTCAAGTGTTTAACCTAAACTTATTTGTCTATGGTACAATTTGGTGAAAATGAAAAATATACGTAGCATATTAAAAAAATGCACATGTGGAATTAATCTAAAAATTATTAATTTATTTCACTTGTTTAAAATATATTTTATGTTTATGTATATGTTTATGTTTAAGAAGGTTTGTTAAATTCAGAGAGGCTATATTGATGATAGTTTGTGTGTTTTTTTGTATGAGATGCATTGAAAGTATAAATCACTTACTCTTTGAGTGTTCTTTTATCAAAAGAATTGGGGATGCTATTATAGGGCTATCTTGAAAGGCCAAGAGTAACTAGTAATATACTAATCAAAAAGGGAAATGCCTGAGAGGCTCAGAACCTCCATTTGCTTGAGATTGGTTTGTGGTCTACTGTAAACTATATTTAATTACAAGAGATGCTATAGTTCATGAATTGAGATAGTTTGGTCAAAGGAGCAAATCCTAAGAAGTATTAAGAAGGATGTTAGAGGTCGTTTGGGATTCAAAACCAAATTTCACGACTAAGTTCTTAATTGGAATCTTTGCCATAATTAAGTGGGGGATGAATTCTTTTATCATGACTCTCTCAAGAAAAGATGGCCAATCTTTTTCTTGTTTCTTTAAGATGTTTTTGGTATGTTTATTGTGTTTTTCTTTTCTTTTGGAGTTGAAATACTTTTTTTTTCTTTGTTTTTAGTGTTATCTTGTGTAGTCAATAGGCTCTCTACATCTCCGATGTTTTTTGATTGGGTCTTTAATGGCCTCTTGTTTGTAATGTTGTTATCTTATCAATAAAAGACTGTTTTAACTTTTACCAAAATAAATTTGGATATTAGTTGTTGAAATATTCAAGTTTCAGATATTAGATGAAAGGTTTTTTAATTTACTAATTCAATGATATTTTCTGTTGATAGTAAAGAAAAATAATAATAATAAAAATAATATTTGTTATTAATTATTTAATGTAATACTGTAAAATACAAGAATGCAACTTTTTATTAAGTATAAAATGAGACTATTCACTTACATTCATTATTGTGTGGTCAACCCTTCATCAAGGATAATGAACTCTTTCCCAAATTAGAAGTATAAACACTTCTTGTTGGAACATTTTAATATTAATCAATTAAAATGAATAAATATTACAACATAAATGTAAAGATGTGAGAGTGAATATGGAAGATGAGGAGTTAAAAAAAATGTTTAATCTCATATTGAAAAGGAGAGAGACTATTTTGTTCTTTTTAATTGCGGTGATTAATGAGTTAATATGAATTGTCTCAGATATTAGGCTAGATACGTGCGCAAGGGGGAGGTGAATGGTTGAGGTGGTTAATGGACTATTTGTTTGGGCCTTTTCATTCTTTAGAAACTCCTTATCTCACCATTAATTGTGTAACTCCAGCCCATCAGATTAATATCCAACAATTAATCTTGTAACACCCACTGTATCAGAATAATGGACCTAATTAACCAGATTAATTTGGGTAGTAATTTCGTGAGGCCTATTGAGCTTATAAATAGACTCATTTAGACCCAATCCAAGTTACTGCAATATACACACAAAAAATAGAGAGATTCTTGGCAAGGAAGGGTGTTCTTTCTGATGGAGCTTTGGGCTTGAACACTTTGTGTAGAGGTTGTTCTAGTCATACGACACTTGTTGGGTTGTTGTATCCTGGTGGAGACAAGTCAGAGACGGTCTGCACTGGTTACAAAGTTTAGCCAACCAAGAGCTTGAATCTCCTTAAAGAGAGCGAGTGCCGCGCCTCAATCCAAATAGTGTTGTGTTATTTTTCTCATTAAATTAATAATATTTAGAAGTATTATTCAGTTTCTCTTTGTGTTATTTTCATTATTATTGTGTTTGTACCAACAATTTTAAGGAGATTTAGCACATGGAGCATACACAAGAGAAACCAAATGAGCCTGTTGGAGATCTCAACAAGCCCTTTCGCTTTAAGGGAGCCCACTTCAAGAGGTGGAAAGGAAAGGTCCTCTTCTACTTGAGTCTTCTCAAAGTCGCCTACATCCTCACTGACAAGAATCCATCAAAGGTTTCTACTGATGAGATGAGTGAGGAAGAATATAGTTTCCATCAAGAAAAAATAGATAAGTATACAAAAGATGAATATAATTGTCGCTCTTATCTTTTGAATTGTCTTGCCGATCATTTTTATGATTATTATGATATAACTTATAATTCTACCAAGAAAATTTGGAAAGCTTTACAAAGCAAGTATGATTCTAAGGAGGCTGGTGCAAAAAAGTATGCTGCTAATAGATTTTTCCGTTACCAAATGGTGGATGGAAAATTAGTGGTAGATCAAGCACAAGACTTCCAAATGATTATGGCAGAATTGAGATCTGAAGGCATAAAGATTGGAGACAATTTGGTGGTAGCTGACATAATTGACACACTACCACAATCTTGGAGAGAGTTCCAAAAGACTTTGCGGCACAAACAAAAGGAGATATCCTTGGAGACTTTGATCACATGCATCCGTGTGGAGGAGGAGGCTAGAGGACAAGATGCACTCATGACACAAGAGAGCAATGGTAATTCCACCACAAAGGTAAACCTTATTTCAGCCAATAATAATATGCCCAAAAATCATTTTCCTAGAAATTGTCAATTGAAGCCTAAAAAAAAGAGCCTTTAAAAATAATAATAGACCTCAAGTAAGGGGAAACCCGAATAAAAATTACAATAAGAACCAAGGAACCCCTTCACAAGATCAATTTAATAGATCCTGTTTTGTCTGTGGCAAGAGTGGGCATATTGCTCGATTTTGCAAAATTTGGAAACGTGAATCTGTCTTACAGGCTAACGTAATCGAAGAGACTTTAGTGGCTATAATTATAGACATCAATATGGTGCAATATGTTGAAGGGTGGTGGGCAAATTCTAGTGCTAATAGGCACATCTGCTATGATAAAAATTGGTTCAAGTTGTACACTCCTTTTGAAGAAGAAAAAACTGTTATGCTTGGTGACTCTAGTAAAACCAAGGTTCTTGGGAGTGGTGAGGTTGAATTGAAATTCACTTCTGGACGTGTGCTAACATTGAAAGATGTACTTTACACTCCATCCATGAGGAAGAATTTGATGTCAAGTTTTTTGCTTAACAAGGCTGGCTTCAAGCAAACTATGATAATTATTTAATCACTAAAACGGGAATATTTGTGGGCAAGGGTTATGCTTGTGATGGAATGTTTAAATTGAATGTTGAGAATAATAAAGCATCTACCAGTTCAGTTTATATGCTTTCTTCTATTAATTTTTGGCATGCTCGTTTGTGTCATATAAATAGTAGATATGTGGGAATCATGAGAAGTTTAGGATTAATTCCAAGACTGTCAATAGATTTTGAAAAATGTGAAACTTGTAGTCAAGCTAAGATTACAAAAAAGCCTCATAAAAGTGTTGTAAGAAATACCGAATTGCTTGAGTTAATTCATTCCGATTTATGTGAATTTGATGGAATTTTAACTCGTAGAGGAAATAGATATATTATCACTTTTATTGATGATTTCTCAAAATATACAACTATTTATTTGTTGAAAAATAAAAGTGATGCTTTTGAAAAATTTCAAGATTTTTTAAAAGAAGTTGAAAATCAATTCGGTAGAAAAATAAAAAGAATAAGAAGTGATAGAGGCCGTGAGTATGAATCAAGTGCATTCAACTCATTTGTTCAGTCTTTGGGAATTATTCATGAAACTACTGCACCATATTCACCTGCTTCTAATGGTGTGGTTTAAAGAAAAAATAGAACTTTAATTGAGTTAACAAATGCCATGTTAATTGAATCTGGTGCACCTTTACATTTTTGGGTTGAAGCTATTTTAATTGCAGGTCATGTTTTGAATAAGTTGCCACATAAAAAGTCACGTACCACACCTTTTGAGATGTGGAAAGGACATAAGCCAAATTTGGAATATTTGAGAGTATGAGGTTGTCTTGCTTATGTAAGTCTTACTGACCCTAAAATACCTAAATTAGGTATAAGAGCTACTACCTGTGCTTTTCTTGGTTATGCGATTAATAGTGCAGCCTATAGATTTTTTGATCTTGAAAACAAAATAATTTTTGAATTTGGTGATGCAATTTTTCATGAAGAAAAATTTCATTTTAAATTGAAAAATAGTGGGGGTGAAGAAAATATGTTGTCACAACCTAGTTCTTCTACTTCACATTTACAAAATCAAGAAAATTTTGAAATGGAACCTAGAAGGAGTAAAAGAGCTAGAGTTGAAAAGGATTTTGGTCCTGATTATTATGTTTTTAACATTAAGGAAAATCCCCAAAATTTAAAAGATGCTTTAACATCACCTGATTCTATATTTTGGAAAGAGACTGTAAATGATGAGATGGAATCTCTAATTTCTAATAGAACTTGGAAATTAGTAGATCTTCCATCGGGTTGTAAGACTATAAGTTGTAAATGGGTCCTTAGAAAAAAGTTGAAACCGGATGGATCAATAGATAAGTTTAAAGCTAGACTTGTTGCAAAAGGCTTTAAACAAAAAGCTGATCTTGATTTCTTTGATACATTTTCTCCGGTAACAAGAATTACATCTATTAGATTGTTAATTGTTATTGCTACAATTTTTGATTTAAAAATTCATCAAATGGATGTAAAAACTGCTTTTCTAAATGGGGACCTAGAGGAAGAGATTTATATGGATCAGCCTGAAGGCTTTGTAGAGCCTGGACAAGAAAGCAAGGTATGTAAGCTAACTAAATCCCTATATGGCTTAAAACACCTAAGTAATGGCATAAAGAGTTTGATTCCTGCATGATTGAGAATGGTTATAAATCAAATGAATGTGGTAAATGTATTTATTCTAAATCATGGAATAATTTACATGTTATTATTAGCCTCTATGTGGACGATATGTTGATTTTTGGCTCAAATATGCATGTTATAAATGAGACAAAAAAATATGCTTAAAAGCCATTTTGATATGAAAGATCTTGGTGAGGCTAATTTTATTTTGGGCATGAAAATTACAAAAGCATGTGATGAAATATATCTTGATCAATCACATTATGTTGAGAAAATATAATTTTCATGATCACAAAAGTGTAGCTACTCCTTTTGATTCTAGTGTTCATTTATTTCCTGTGAATAATGATGATGAGATTATTAATCAAAAGGATTATGCTAGCATCATTGGTAGTTTGTGTTATGCTATTGGTTGTACTAGACACCTGACATTGCATATGCGGTAGGAGTGCTTAGTAGATTTACTAGCAAGCCTAGTAAAGATCATTGGCTAGCTATTGAGCGAGTCATGAAATATTTAATTGGTATCAAAAGCTAGGGCTTATTTTATAAAAAGTACCCTGCTGTGATTGAAGCTTTTAGTGATGCCGATTGGAATACTTTGTCAAATGATTCTCTCTCTACCACGGATTATATTTTTACCTTAGGTAGTGGTGCTATTTGTTGAAAATCTAAAAAACAAACAATAATTGCTAATTCAACAATGGAAGCTGAATTAATAGCATTAGCTTCAGCTAGTGAAGAGGCAAATGGGCTTAGAGATTTGTTATATGAAATTCCACTTTGGGAAAAGCCAATTCCACCTATATTAATTCATTGTGATAGCACTGCTGCAATTGGTAGAGTTAAAAACCGTTACTACAACGGTAAATCCAGACCTATAAGAAGAAAGCACAGTACCGTGCGATCTTATTTGAGTAGTGGCATCATAACTGTGGATTATATTAAATCTAATGATAATCTTGCAAATTCATTTACCAAGGCCTTGGCAAAAGATAGAGTCTGGAACACATCGAGGGGGATGAGACTAAAGTCCATAGAATCATGAGCTATGTATGAGGATACCCAACCGAAGGACCAGAGATCCTGAGAATTGGGTTCAATGGGAAAAACGAATCATACGATGGTCGTAAGAAATGCACAATTTATTTTTTTTAATTATTTATTTTGTAAATAATTTTTTAAATTGTTCATCTTTATGATGTAAGTGCATTTATCTTGTAATGTGGAGAGGTTGAGTAAAAAATTCTTAATGAAATTTGTAGCTTGTATGAGTGGGGTGTCAGAATTACAGGAGTACCATTGACAAAATTTCACCTATGTAAGTGTGGAGGTGGGGCCGCTCCCTATGATATTTGGACTTAATCTCAAATACACTCATGAAACTGGGATCAGCACATGGCCGTAAAGTGCTAGCTATAAAAGCTCATGTCAACACCTGGGTTGTTATGTGTAAGCAGTGACGCTTAATTTCCCTAAAGCAGTTCTAGTTCAAGTCAGAGACCACTACGACTTTGGAGTTGAGATCGCTGTTTTACTAAGTGAAAGTTCAACACAGAGCATATCTTCATGATGCATAGTGACCCATCTTTGCCTGGTAATTTCTTTTTAACTAAAAAAATTTAATATTAAAATGAGTGGGGGATTGTTGGAATATTTTAATATTAATCAATAAAAATGAATAAATATTACAATATAAATGTAAAGATGTGGGAATGAATATGGAAGATGAGAAGTTAGATAAAATGTTTAATCCCACATTGAAAAGGAGAGAGACTATTTTGTTCCTTTTAATTGTGGTGATTAATGAGCTAATATGAATTGTCTCAAATATTGGGCTAGATCCATACGACACTTGTTGGGCTGTTGTATTCTGGGGAAGACAAGTCAGAGACGGTCTGCACCGGTTACAAAGTTTAGCCAACCAAGGGCTTGAATCTCCTTAAAGAAAGCGAGTGCCGCGCCTCAGTCCAAATAGTGTTGTGTAATTTTTCTCATTAAATTAATAATATTCAGAATTATTATTCAGTTTCTCTTTGTGTTATTTCCATTATTATTGTGTTTGCACCAACACTTCTCACCTGTTTGATTCAAATGGGAAATTTGATAAGAATGGTTCATATATATTCACTACGGGTTGAATCTTTAATATTATCTAGAGAATTCTCCTATGCCAATGTGCCACAATAAGAGGCCCGTGTAAAGTTACTAAGAAAAGGGCTTTTAAAGTTGCAATAGTAGTTTCTCAAAAAAAAAAAAAAAGTTGCATTAGTTTCTTGAATTAGATATTCTTCTAGATAGAATAATAATAAAAAATATATATTGAAGTATTGAACATATTGTGCCATAATTTTTCTTATGAAGTGAGAGTGAAATGTTGGGTGGTGAGTGTTCATGAGAGGGAATATTTCCTTTTATTAAAAAGTTTGAGGTTGAAGTAGAAAATTAAAAAAAACTGTGAAGTGTGAGTAGGCATTTTTGGACAAAGTGTGTTAATATAATAATATGTTTGTTGGGATTGAAAATAAAACAGGTTAAGATCACGTGGAAAGAAAGCAATGACATGTTCGTCGTGTCATATTAAATTGTATTCAAGGTTAAAGACAAAAAAGATGACAACTGGCATTAATATGGTGATTTTAATTAGTTAGAGTTGTAAACAAGTCGAGCTTTATCAAGTATTGAATGTTTAAGCTTGGCTCGGCAATAAATGTAAAATTTTCAAACTTGGCTTGAGCTCGAATCAAGTCTACACAAATTTTTTGGGCTTGAGCTTGTCAAAAAGTTTGAAAGCTTGAGCTTGGCTTGACTTGATTTATTAATCAAGCCAAACTTGAGCTCAATATTAAGTTTTTGAGCTCGAAATCCAAAACAAGTACAACATCAAACTCATATTAAGCACATTATCAAGTTCATTTGGTTTTAGACATGTGGTCTCAACTTCCAAATAATTAAAGACTTAGTAAATATGAGTTTATTTTTCAAGTTCATATCAAACTTATTAGTAAGCAAATAAACTAACCTAAGCTTAGCTTATTTTTTTTATCAAGCCTTATTATACATGAGCTTGCTCATGATTTTTTTTTTTTTTTGTTTGGGCTTGGCTTGTTTATTAAACAAGCCTATAATTAAGGTCAAGACTTGTTTATAAACAAACAAATATGAACAAGTTTTTTATTAAGCCAAGTCCAAGCTATTTATGAATGACTTGATTAATTTATAACCCTAATTCTAAGGTAGTTATCTCGAGAGATATGGATAGTTACCTGGATTGGTTATAAAAATCTACAAAGTAGACGTATGTAGCCATAATACAACACAATGACAGTTTTTTCGAAGCAGTTAGGAGAGGTTACCAAGCTCAGTTAGCAAAGAGTTAATTGGCCAAGAGAATCAACCAAGAAGCAACATGTGAAAAGTGAAATTAAGCATAACTGTCAAGGTCTCAAGTATAAATAGTGGCTTATTCTACAAGAAATCAACCACTTACAACATACCAAAAGTCATTTCTAAGTTCATATGTACTTAGATTCTTAGGGAATCTAGAAGTTCTTAAGAGACCAAGTAGTTCTTAGGCCTTGTAGAAGACTCTATGGTTGTAAATTTCTTCCTTTATAATTGTAATCTTGTTTAATTAAGTAATAGCAGTGTGTGTGCGTATATATATATACACTAAATTAAATTTCTAAAACTTAGATAACAAAGTTTTATCTAAATTAAATCTTATCTTTTAGTCAAGAATTTTGTAGCTTAATATCCTAATAAAATATTAATTAATTTAATAAGATGCAACTTGAGGAAAAAAAAAAGTGAGTTTGGTAGAATTTAAGTTTAGAAAATTTTAATGATAAACTTTTAGTTTTATTTAAATTAAATAGTTGTGAAATGTTATCCCTTAATTTGAGGAAATATATCATAACAAATAATACAAAATTAATTTACTAATTAGTTGTTCTTAAAATGTTCATAATAAAATTTTAGTTGGAGTAGAAGTCAAAAAGGTGGTTTTACAAATAGATTAAAAAAAGATTGATTAAGCCAATTAATTGTATATCTGCGGGTTGTTCTTGTCACGCTCTAGATACTGCCTGTCAATAAGGCTTTCAATCCGTTTCTTCAAATCAGCTGGCTTTATTGGAAATTTGAGCTGTTCACAGGAGAAGGAAAGAAAAAAAAAAATAATAAAAAAATAAAAATCCCCACATCACTAATACAATCCAATTCATCTTAAATTTAAAATAGTTGGGCTGTCCATTTTATGCCTCTCAGGGTCATCAATCACATTGTGTTTAATCCGAGTTCAGAAGGGGCTTCCATAAATTCAATGATTCTGTAAAATTAACCATTTTCTCTTCTTACATGGAAGCCAAATACCACATGCCTGCCATGATATTTGATTTTGCCTGGCCCTACCTTGTAGAGATCTCAATATTAAAAGAAAAAGATAAATAAAGCAGAAAACATTTACCTGTTGGAAGAGTTCAGTTATCCGAAGTGTGTGACTGAGCACTTTTCTGGTCTTCATTATTCGTACAATAGCAGCATCAACCTATGGTTTAACAAGAAAACAAATTATATTAGAAAAGTTCAGTTTCAATTGGGAATCTAGAATAATATTTAGTATGTGCATATATCTATGTTGGTCTTTTTTGCCAAATATCATAATTTTAGGAAAAAATTAGGAAAAATGTACCAAGCCAAACTTATTTAATTACGTAGCATTTTTTTGGGAACTCAAGTTTGGCAAACTCAAGTTTGAATTTTATTTCAGTCAAAAAAAAAAAAGTTTCAAAAAAGTGCTACATAACTAAATAAGTTTGGTCAGGTGCTATTTAACAAATTTTTCCTAGAATAGTACATAAACATAGGTTTAACCTGATATTGACAGTCCTGAAAAACTCGTTCTGTGGTGATTATATTCTTCTCCACTGTTTCCTTCATCTGTATTGCATTTACCTGCTCCCATCAATGCAATGTTAGCTTCAAGTTCAATCATGTAAGTGGAAACCAAAACTCAAAGTCCATTAGTGGAGTCCTTAATATCTTGAAAGCTTAGCCTCTCAGCATCATTGAAGAGCATCAAAACAACAGTCTGTAGCACAAGACATACAATATAACCAGAACACTATAAGTTGTCTACTTGGGTAGGCAAAATCAATAATAATAATAATAAAGAGTGCTGAAAAACAAAACAAAGCATAATGGCCTAAAAGAGACCAACCTGAAACAGAGGAACTGCCAGCTCCTTTTTACCTTTAGGATATTCAGCTTTTAACACAATGACCTAATGAATTTTGCCACATTAAGCGCCTCCCACTGTACTTGCTTAAGTAGAGCTCCTTGAAAATGTACTATTGCACCAAGCAAAAGAAAAGATTGAGACAGCTGCTCAGAAGCACAATGAAACAACCTACAATTGAAAGAGCTATATGGTGGTCTCCCCCAACCTGGTAGACATTCAATTCACGAGGAAGTCTAACATCCTTGGGCGGATATGTTGGCCAGTACCTGCAGTTAGTCACCCAAAACCAATGAAGCTACTTGGGAATATTAGGTGAATGAAAAATCCGATTGTGTTTGAACAAAGTACGAGCTACCCTGTTGTTAAAACATGTGAAGTCAACTCAATCCCGGATGGGAGTTTTGTCCTGGCCTGGGATGATTGTTTGAAGGATTCATTTATTTCTTTTGATAATTCAATGTCCTGAAAATGTTTCACAAAAACAACGCAGAAACTATCATTAACTAACCCATGCAAACTCATTATAAAAGCTTATATGGTGAGTGTTTCTTAACGGGGAATAAAAAAATCATTTACTAAGCTTTTTTAAAGATAAAAGCTCAAAATGCGCACTGCAAAATCATGATAATGAAGTGATAAGGATAATAAAGAGGCTAACAAATTGACTAAAGAAGCTCATATGATGAACTTCTTACTGTAGAAAGTCAACCCATGACACTTCATCTCCCTCTTGCTGAACTTCACTAATACAAATTACACACACAACTTTTTTTTATTAGTACAAATTATACACAATACAGTAGACAATAATTTGTCAGCACAGTGCTGCATTAAACATTAACTAGACTTGATCTTCATATTATTGTCAATTTGAAGTCTCGATTCCCAGAGCATCATAAAAAGTTGATCCAGTACTCAGGATGCAAACACTTGGTCACATGAGAATCTTAAATGTGGATTAATGGTGAAAACATGAATTTTGTATGTCTAAATGATTCTTACATCGCTCAAGAGAATTGCAAGCTAACACACGCTCCCCTAATATATCCACTAAAAGTTAGGCCTAGACCAAGGTGCTAATCCGTAATTTAATATGTAGACTGCATAGCTTAAACCTGGAATGAACGGGTTCTGCCATCAAACCAGGTAAGACCCTAGTGTAAACTTCATATTTAGAAAATAGGACAGAAGCTGCCATCCCATTCATGACATCAACACATCATCGAGGCCACATCATCTAGATGATATTAAATGTTGGGATAAGATCCTCTCCCATTCAAATCCTCCAATTCTCTATTATTTTTAGCTAGATGTGAGAAACGTGGTATTTATTTGATTTTGTGTGGTTTACATGTGTTTTTTTAGGACCATGGGATTTCTTAAATGCGTCTTACATCTGGATTAAAATTGAAGGATTTGAATTGGAAGGGAGCCTTTCTCATAAAGGTTGCCCCACTCCCCCACCCCCCAAAAAAAGCCCACAATTTGAAAACATCTTTAATAGCAATAATGATAATTGGCAATTTTCAAGCCCGAAATTTATACAGATTAACAAATGTGCATACTTTAAACATTCCTTCAAGTTTGTTTGTAAATTGGCTACCACACTGTCTTTAGCGAGAAATTATAAGGTCCTCATGGTAAACAAGTGACGTGATCTACCATTTCAGTAAAAAACTCCTACCTATTTAAAATTGCTGACTTAGAAGTTTTTTTTTAAACAAAAACTGATTACTGACTCAGCAATTTTAAAAAATTGAGAGTCTTTTAGTGGAATGGTGGACAAGTGACATGCTCTACCATGAGTACTGTATAATTTCTCGTTTTTAGCTGCATTAGCAACAAAAACTTGTTAGCATAATGAATAGATGAAAATCATGCAGCAAATACATAGAAGTCCCAAAAATCAATCCTTAACCTGCTTAGACATCATGGATTTCTCCGCATCAATGGAAGCGCTCTTTCCCAAAAGCAGCCTTTTTGCAAGATCCTTCTTATAAAATGCTTCAAACACATAAATAAGCAAGAATATGACATGTTTCTCAGTGTCATTTTGATGAAAAACATGAGACGTAAATAGTAGCAAGAACAACCATTGCCAGACAATAGAACAGTTACTTAATCCAATAGTCAAACTAACCTGAATAAAACCAAAACTTTATCAAGAGTACCCTCCAATTCTTCCTCAGAAGTACCATTATTCGCAGCACGAAGCTTTCCATCCAGAAATTTCGCAATCAGCTCAGCAGGTCGGTTCTATGAAAAGAAGCACAAATATATCAGAAATAATGACTTGATAGATAAAAAGGAAAACAAAACAAAACAAAACAAACATAAGATTGATGCAGATTTTAACAAGTAAAGGATTTCCTGAATCATTAAAGAGAGAAACTTCCATGGGCTTTCAAGAACTCTTAGTTTTGTTTTAGGGTACTCAAATATTTTGGCAACTAAAGCAGTACGATTGATGTGGATTGGGCAGAACGCTATACAACTATGAAAAAGCAAATAATGCAAGTCACTGCACCAGTTGGATGAGCTTATTACTGGAGTCAGATTAGGTATCTTTCCTGGCAAGTAGTGACTGAATTAATTGGTCTGACAGTATGCATGCAGCATGCACACCAAAATCTTGTTAATAACAATTTCTAATATAAAAATTATGAATTCCTATGAGGTAAACTCCGTTTCCTTGATAACTGGTGTAAGGGCGAAGATCCTAGGCCTGTGTATTTATTAGCAATGGCCTCCTTCCCATTCATATTCCCATGAAGAAGAATGGTCTATCTACCTAACATTCCCATTCCCATTTCCAGTGTAGTTTGGTGTTCGATTAGTATTTGTGTAACTAGGCCAACTTCCATGTATAGTGAACTTATGTGGTGAACTACAAGAGGAACTGTATTTGACGGTAAGACAATAGGTTGGCGGCCACTGGAGAACTAGCTGATAGTAAACTTCGGCAACCGGGGTTGAGATGACCGAGAAGCATACTATTACGATTACCATGTTTCAACTTTCAACTATTAAGGAAATAGAGTGCCAAAAACCCTAAATTCAGCTAATAAGTTCCACAATTGAAAGCACCATTGCTAACCAAATTGCATTGGAAATAAGGTCGTTGAATCAGCATCTAGATCCAACAAATTCCATCCAGTAACTAAATTGCATAAAAATCCAGAGCAAAATCAAAGGATCGAAGCTGAAATAAACCTAAAACTTAAAGAGTTTCAGCCAAAAAATGGATATTCTTGAAAGAGAGAGAAACCCTAAAATAAATTGATGGAATTGATAGAAACCTTTGAAGAGGGCATTGCCATTGTGTAGCGCTTAAATTTGAGAAGCGAATAGATATTTGTCTGTGTTGAGGGCGGGCTGCAATAACAGTTGGATTCATGGTTCAAAGTCCAAAGTAAGTTGGTGGCAGTGTGGCATAATGGACTACATTTGAATGGGCTTCTTTATTTTCATGTAAAGAAAGTGAATGAAATTCCCACATGCATATGAGACCAGCCCATGAAGTACACAGCTTTGCGGGCCTCGGCTAAGAACCAAGGCCTGATTTTTGGAGCACTAGACAAGCCTGATCCAAACTTGATACAGGCTACATTAAAATATATATATATATATATATATTTATATATATTCCATTTGGCCTGGAGCCGTAGTAGATGACCACTTCTGATTCGGAATCCATAGATTCAGATAATATGCTTTGAAAATTTTCTCTCTAAAATAATATGACGTAGTATTGGTGGAGGCAAATAGGTAAAATGCTAAATTTACCAATTAAATATAACAATAGAGTGCTGTAGCAAAAATCATATTTTTTTGCTGTTGAGCTACAGTGCACAGCCATTTTTGGTGGTCGTGGTTGTTGTTTTTTATAGTAGATATATTATTTTATTGTGTTATTTATATTATTTTATTGCGTTAAATGCTAAAATAAAACCATTGATGTTAGGTGTTTTGTAAAGTGAAGTGGTAAAATAAATAAAATAGCTTTTTGTAGTGTTAAATTGTTAAATTTTTGGTACCACCAATACTAATGCTCTAAGGTCCTACGTTATCAAGTTCCAAAACTAAGTTCTAAGTGAGATTCAATGCCAACAAGTATCAGGAAGTTAAGTTAACGTTATGCCAAGTTTCAATGCAAAAAGAACATATTGATGCGCGCCTAAATAAAGAACTACGAACTTGAACCAAACTAAGTCAAACTTGATATAAATAACATTAACAAAGTAACAATTTACAAGGAAAAAACTTATTGGCATGAACACCAATTGCATAACCCTACGAAATAAGGGGAAAACTACAAAGAAAATACAGTAAGAGATTTATCTCAATATTAATAAGTTTATCAATGGAGAATTGTGTTCATAAGGAGCTCTTCTTTTATGGGTAAAACTAATTAAAAGTGGTTGTTATTTCCGGCCAATAACTATCCCATAAGATAAGGGAATAGTTTCTTATATCTTGGACTAGGCTGGACAAGTGTCTTCAAGCCTTCTACGCACTTGACAAGTTTCTTCAAGTATTCTATACAATGGACAAGTGACATTTCTTGATGCGTATAAGATAAGAAGCTAGTAGTTGTTACCTACCAATGAATGACTTATCAAGATATGAAGGTGAGATACTCACCATATGGCATAATTTGCCAAATCACAAGTGGAGCAATTTGGTCCAGTTTAGGTCCCAAGTAGCCTTAGGTAAAACAAGTGGGGAGGTTTTACAGGCGGCCGAGTAGCTGCTATCAAGGGGACACACAAGAAAGTGTTAAGAAAAAGTAGAGCTTTTTTATGCTTGGTTAAATTGCACATTTTGGTTCTCAACCTTTAATCCTTATCTGAAACTTAGCTTTTTATGCTTTGTAATGTTTCAATTAAGAATTTGTACTTTTAAAATTCTTTCAAGTAGATCATTAATGTAGTCAACTAATAGATGAAAAATACTAAGGTGGTAAATGAAATTCATGTAACTGAGTTCGATCACTTAAAGGACGTGGAGTCTCTACATGTAAAGAAATTTGAATATAGGAAAACAAGACAGCCAAATCAGCAAATGTAGTGCATGTGTTACTAACAAATTGGGAGAGGCAGAGGATTTTGAAACAAGGGTTACATGTTTGATTATATTTGATCCTCAAATTGAAACCCTTGTTTCTTTTTCTTTTTTTAATTAACATGCAATTTAACCTTAATTTTTTTTCAGCATTTTGTTTGCAAAATCTTTTTCTCGAATCTATTCACAGCCAGCTTAATTCAGGTTCTAAAGTATATATGTATTGGCAGCAAATAGAGTAAATCAAATCCTGTATCCACCTAGGGGCAGAGGATTTCTCGAAGGGTTTGGCTTATGTTCTTTTTGTTTGTATATTTTAACGTAAATAACAAGACATAATTTGACTCGGATTCTTCCCAACTAGTTCGGCTTATGTCCTTTCTATTTTCAGTAGGTTTAATTTATGTCATCAAGACACAATTTGGCCTTCCATACCTTGCCTCCAAATCAATTTATGGGGCATCAAATTGAACAATATTTTATCCCTGAGTCCTTATTTAGAATTTATTAACAACGGTGTGTTCCTTTATATAAGTCTTGCTCCATTGATTTTCAGAAAAAAGTCATAGATTCATTATTGAGCCTAACAGTTTTTAACTATTTTTTTTCCCTGAGTTATTGAACCTAACATTTGAGCCACCATGAGGACGTATCTTGAGCTCTATATGTCACCCAGTCAAATGGGATGAGGATGGAACATGGGTGCAACGCATGTACCTTCTTGGACACTATGGTTGTGTTCGGTGCACTATGGTTGTGTTCGGTGCACTAATCTATTTTGATGAGATAAAAAATTAAGTTAGATTTAATTTGATAAATTGTACTTATAAGCAAGAGTCTTTAAAAAACTGTACCTAACAAAATAAATTGATTTATAATTTATAAATTAAGATATAAATGGTTATAAGTAAGATAATTCCATGGTAAGATAACCTAAAGATGCAGACATCTTCTAATTGGCTCACATCACATACCAGAAGGAGAAGGTACTTCTTGCGCCTGTCTTATGCACCTTATGTGAAACTGACATGTGAATCTCAAATAGAATGCATGAGATGGTCACATCCAGAAATTTCGCTACCAAAATAGGGTAATAAAATTGAGACCAATCATATGCTTGTGTGATTTCACGTGCTAGCTGTATGCCATATTTTACCAAACGCTAATAAACCAAATTAAACTTATTGACTAGATTGGTTTGACACATAAAACTAGAATATTCTTATATAATCCCATAGAAATAATTGGATTAAGCTTGTGGAGTACGGAACTTCACCAAATTATGTCCAGGTAACTGATGAGCTGCAAAGACAGACAAGAGCGGAAAGCTTATAGAAATTTCGGGTGTTTGAAAAAGAAGAGCAGCGAAATGACCAAGATCCCACGTCTCTCTTATCTTATATCATAAAATAAGCTTAAAGTTTTTGCATGTGCGAATTGCGATGACTGGAGACCCCCCTCCTGGGAGTTTCCTATAATCTTTTTCAACTAAAACTTATATTTTGGATAATTAATAATATATATGATGGGAAAAGATAAGCTTGTTTTCTTTCACCAAGGTTGTAATTATTAATTTATTTATATCCAACTTCAATGATAAACTTATTAGGATAAATGAGATTTAATTTTGAAATGACGTTTTATTATTAATTAGTAATTTACTATGGTATCTTGATATTGTTTGGAAACATTGGGGTGATTATCTTTGAGTCAAAGTTAAATGGAACCTTCTTATGAAAAAAAAAAAAAAAATGGAACCTATAGAGACTGATTTGACACTCAAAGTTTAAGTGGAACCTCTCTCTCTCTCTCTCTCTCTCTCTCTCTCTCTCTGTCTCTCTCTATATATATATATAAATGTTCTTTTTAGTAAGAAGATTAAGGTTATGTGACTATATTTGTCTAAAATCATGAGGTAGGAAATGATAAATTGACTCCTTAAGTATTGACTTAAACATAATCATAAAATTGTCTCACATAATAATAATAAAGGAATTGAACTTTAGGGTCCGTTTGGTTGGGAGGATGGAAAAAATAGGAGGATAGATAATGGAGAGATGATGAAAAAGTGAGAAGATAGAAAAAATTTTAGTTTTTCTCATTTATGTTTGGTTAAAAGGGTGGAAAAGTGAAGGGATGAGAATTTTTTTTGTTTGGTTGAAAATAAAGTTTGTATAAATTTACCATCATGTCCCTATTAAATAAAACAAAAAGTAACACATTATATTTTAAAAAAATTGTGTATAGATGGACACTTCAGTAAAAAAAAAAAAGCATAAGAAATTAACCCAAAACTGTTTTCTAAAAAAAAAAAAAAAAAGAACAAAAACAAAAACCAACCGAAATTAATGAGAAAATAAACATATGAGCACCAAAAAAAAAAAAAAAAAAAAAGAAGAAGAAGAAGAAGAAAGCTACACATCCAGAAAAAAAAAAATTAAAGAAAAAAAGAAGGCGAAAAGAAGCCAACATGTCCATACAAAAGCAAGCAAGCAAAAAAAAACCCAACCAACACGTTAGTACCAGAGAAAGAAAAAGAAAAGAGGAAGCCAACACATGTTAGTAACAGAAAGAAAAAATCAAAGGAAGAAGAAAAAAAAAAAAAAAAAAAAAAGTCAACACATTGGTACCAGAGAAAAAAAAAAAAAGAAGAAGAAGAAGAAGAAGAAGCCAACAGTTGGAGAGATGTGAATTCCAAGTGTATTTTTGGAAGCTCATTTCATGAGCTTTCCTCTCTTAGTTTTCTCTCCATTTTGGAGATAAAACTTTTTGGTGGGTCCAGAGAGAAAACACCTAAACCTCACCATTTATTTTCCTTCCTCTCCACTCAACCAAACACACTTTAAAAAAAATTTCATTTCTATTTTCTCTCTAAAGTTTTTCATCCACCCTATTTCACCTCCAAACAAACAAACCCTTAGATAGATTTATTTACAATGAAGTTGGATATGAGTTGAACCTTAAGGAGCACTCCACTTTAATTAGTGGGAAGGAGAAAGACCTAACCAATTGGCCTTAAAACACATGCACATGTGCGCACACCACTCTCATTAAGTTGAGGCAAGCGACCCTCATAGGGTGAAATGAAAAACTCGTTTCATTGTTTTAACCAAACCTTTTTTTATTATTAAACTTATCCCTCTAGGTTTCATTCAATAAGCTAAACTAGTAAAATATTTTTTGTGAATGAAGTACTTGGGTTCAAATCCCGTCTATATTAAAAACCAATCAATATTTTAACTTATTGATAAAGAACAGTCATTATGAAGTGAATGCTATAAATTTAAATCATATCATATTTATATAAATACAATTTTTGTGGGTTTCAATTAAAGTATTTGATAAAAGACTAATGTCCCCAAATAAATGATTTGAGATTCTAATTTTTCCAATACAAAAAATAATTATTATCATAATCTAATGATTAAAAAGAATCAATTATAGAGTAGACAATAAGTTCAAATATATTATCTTAAAAAAATTACTTATCTTTTATTATTTATATACTACTTTACTATATATTCTAGATGTGCTTGATTGGCAAGTAATATTGCCACCTTTCAATATATATATTTTTTGGCACGTGAATGGAAAGATAGGGTAATGATGACTTTGCGAATTTGCAGATTTTTAAATCGTTGCGTGCTAATTTGACCGAGACTTTTGGATTTTGGTCCTTCTAGACTGCTATTTTAACGGTCAATTGATTCATCCCCTCTTTTGTCTTAACTGTCAAAACCCCACGTTTGTTCCCTTTTTCTCTTTAGATATTCCCAGCCCCGGTTTCTATATAAAAACCACACACACACACATACACAGTCAATACACAACTTATTCAAACAAACACACAACAAAAAAAGCACACCAAAACCCCCATTAGCAAAGCAAAGAAAAAGTTCCAAAGCTAGCTAGTAGTATTTTTTTCAATGGCATACACAAGTCGTGATGCAGTGAAAGTTGTGCTTATCAATACCCAGTACGTGGAAACAGACACCACCAGCTTCAAATCTGTAGTTCAGAGCCTTACTGGTAAGGATTCGTGTGTTGAATGGATAGAAAAAAGTTCGTATGCCGCTGGAAAGAGAAAGAGACCCGTTGCTGTGAATGGTGGCATTGAGAGGTCACGCCACTTCGGAAATGGTGGTTGTGGAAGTAGTAGTGCAGTTCCGATGTTATCGAAGGGCATGTCGTTTAAAGACTTGGATAGTTTGATGTTGGAGGTGCCTCCAATGGAGGAATTTCACTGGCTATGGGCTCAGTAGATCTTGAATTTTTATTTTTATTTTTGTATAATTTGATAGTTATACTAAGAGAAGATATTTGAATCTTGTATGTATCGGTTAGAAATACTAAAAATTATCAGTTGAGTTACAAGATTTCAGTTCGATTTTACACCTGTTGTGTAATGTATATATACAAGTTAATCTCAATATGTGTTTTTGTTTGAATTTCAATGTTAGTTGTTTTGAGATATCTAGTCAATAATCTTTGTGCATTTTGATGAAGTCAAACATAGACAGCGGCCCTGTAAGCTATGGTGGACAATAATTGCCACGGAACTTTCATGCATATATGATATATCTTCGTTGTTGTTGTGGTAATGAGTGGCTGTGCTTATGCCAGTGCATGTATGTGTGGACAAATGCTTTCGCTGGATATTCTATAATTTCTGTCTGAAATGATTTAACAATTCTGCTTTAAAATATTTTGTGCATCATAGAATGTAAAAAAAAGGAAAAAAAGAAAAAGAAAAAAAAATGGATTGATTTTCCTGGTGGAAACATGATTATTTTGTCAAACTATGGTTCATTTCAATAGAGGTATTTAACGAAAAAGGTTTGAATTTGAATTTATGTTTAAATAAGTTTTTTTTTTTTTTGGATAGAATATGTTTAAATAAGTTGAATAGAATAGAATCTTTTTCTTTTTCTTTTTTCCTATTAATAAAATTGATGGATGGGTTTGGGAGATGATATTTCAAATCCATCATATTACTATACTGTTTTTGTTTGAACAAAATTTCCACAACTCGCATCATCATTTATTGTTACTTATATCTATATCAATCCATTTATACTAACCATTATTCTTCCAATTCTTTAATTTAAAATTCTTATATATATCCTGTTGCGTGGCTTTCTTAACGTGGCTTGAATGGCCACAACGACCAAAAGTCGTCGGTCATGGCTCTTTGACAAAGTCCAAGCAATAATTGGAACACCCTCGCAGAAGAGTGAAGAGTGTACGGGATAGAAAAAAAAAAAAAAGGAAGAAGAAGAAGAAGAAGGTCTTCTTATCTTGTACCTTTTTATGAATGAGAGTTAAAGCGAATTTGGGGTTTGGGATTTTAGATGGTCTTGTGTAAGAGTTATAGTCTTCCTATTTTATAGTGAAAAATTTTCTTTGTCGTTGTGCATAGATGTTAATAGGTAAATTGTCAAATTATGTAAATTCTTGTGCTCTTTGTGTATGTGTGCTTGTTATTTATTTTTTGCGTTTGGTATTATTGATTTGAATCCTAGGGAGAACATACCCAAAACCAAATGTTACTTCAATTCAGTTAACATTGTAACTAATTAATTAACTATATTATCATTTTTACTGTGAAAATACTTTCCTTAGAATTTAATGTATATGGTTTTATTCTAAGAAAAAAGTGTGGGCACTCTTAGTAATTGGCCAGAAGAGCGACTTAGATTAAGGATAAGGTGCACCTTCCTTTTGGAAGACATGCTTGATTTGATTGTAGATACGTGTTGTCTCACAAAGGTGATTTCTTCGTGATCCAGTTGTTTATGCAATATATGAATTGTCCATCTGTGTTAAAATCCTTAATTCTTGATGAGTTATGAAGGTATCTTAAATGGCTAGCTTCAAGAGAGCCAGACCTGCTAAGAATGAGAAGGAGAATTAGAGTTTAGAAATGAAATGTTCTCATTTCTGAATTAATCCTTAGTCCTTACCATTGAAAGTTAGCCCTTTTATATCTAGAGCTGCTTGAGTACAATGAGTGCAAAGCCTAGCTGCTGCCTAACTAGTTGCTAGTTAATTAAGCTAACATAGTGTTAACGGCATAATTACCTTCTATAATAAGTCACATGCCAATTATAAGGGTTACACGGTTTGTTGGGTTATAAATTAACCCCAGAGAAGTTGATTAATTATTCAAATTACATGCAAATCAAATTATGGCATAATTAAATCATCAAACTAAATTAGAGTGAAGTATAAAATAAGTTTGACATAGCTAGACATGGCAAAACGGACGGGTCGGGTTTGGTTCGGGTCGGGTTGACCCGTATTTTTCACATGATTTTTTTTTTTTTTTTTTTTTAATAAAGAAAACATGTATTTGTCATTTGGAAAGTCATGCAACAAATTACTTGATGTAAAATGCATTACTTTGAATTCACCACTTTTATCAAGAATGAACTACACTTATTAATACTTATTCAATAATTTTAAAATTATACAAATCCTAACATTGCTATCTAAAATAGAATAACACAAAGATAAGTAAAACAAATACACAAGTTTTATTTCTACACAATATCAACATCCCAAAATATAAAACAAAATTACAATTAACTTATTGGATAATTAATTTTATAATCTATTATCAATTGTGGTTGGCACTCTATTTCAATTTGAGATATACATTAAAGTTTGATTGTTTACTTATTTATACATGGTCTCTTTTTATGAATATCATATCATTGTTAAGCAACACACACTCTAGGAAATATCATAATTTATTTTGAAAGCCGTTTATTTTAGACATAAATTGTTAAAAAATAGGTCTAAGCATTCATAATTTATGTTAATTTGATACTTTGGTTTCACTATTTTCATACTTGTGAATGTTTCTTACACATGTCTACAATTTTAAATCTATGTTTTTAACTGTACTATAACCAGATTATCTTGGCATGTACTTTGCTATTTAATATCTAAAAATCTTTACTCATTACAGAATGCTCAATCATTCATCTTTGAATTAATTTACATGCAGTTATGTAAATGTCTCAATTGTTTTCTTAAAGCTCACAACAAATAATTAAACCAATATTGTTTTAAAATTTTATTTTTTTACCCAAAAAAAAAGTTTTAAAAAATGGTTCAGGTTCAGGTCGGGTCACGGGTTCGGTTGGGTTGACCCGCAAAAAACACAGGTCGGGTCACGGGTCAACCCGTTTTTGCTTCGGGTCAAAAAAATCGGGTTTGAGTCAGATATTTTTCGTGTCGGGTCAGAAAATTCGGACCCATTTTGCCATGTCTAGACATAGCGATTTGATCATGATGCAGAAACTCCTGCTGGCAAAACCCTATCGGGTGAATTTCAAGTCACCATACCATTTGTTGTGCAACATCGAGGTCTTCTTGAACACACTTGACACCATCACTCAATTACATATAAAGTGTGTTTTGTCTCAGGATATACCAATTTACAAAAATGACATTTACATGGTCAATTTATGAGTTGGTTACAACCTTAACAGATTATGACTTGCAAGGAAAATCTAATACTTAACTAAATACAACCTAGTACTAAACAACCTTAAAAATAATAACTGGCATCACAGGCACCAGACAACTAATCAGCAACAGTGACTTGAATGGCTTGTACCCTTGGAATAGCCGATTGGCATAGCCTAGTAGTAATAGCAATGCATAGCAGCAGTAATAACAATGCAAAGTAGTACGTGTTTGGGAGATAATTGTTGAGAAAGCTATATAAATCTCACGCATAAAAAAAACACAGCTGAATACAATCAAGATCAAATTTTATGAAGCTATATCACATGTTCTCAAGGATTTTAGTTACAGTTTATAGAGTACTCACCTTGATGCAAAAAAAAAAAAAAAAGAAAAAAAAAAAAAAAAAAAGGAAGAAGTTGCAGCAACTAGAGCTTGAGAGCTCTTAGATCTTCACCTCAATGACCACCGGATCCTTGAGATAGTGGGCTCACCTAGTTGAGATTCCAACCCTAGCCGTGTAGCACCCTTGGAGAACTTTCTTTCTTCTCTTTTGTGTAGCCCTACAGCTCTAATGGCCTGTTTGGATGGAGGGAGTGGAGAGAAGAGTATAGTAATTGGGAGGGTATGGTTAATGAACCTTACTTGGATGTTTTTTAAGAGATGAGAGGGATGGGTTTGAAGAGATTTGTAGGGGTATCTTACCCCTCCCAACCACTCATTTTTAATTCCCCCAAATTAGAGAGATTTGGAGGGGGAGTGAAGTGGAGGGGATTAAGAAAATGTCAATTTTACCCTTAAGATGTCAATTTATATTTATTTTTTCTTTAAAATTAACCAAATAATGTCATAATTGTCAATTTATATGAAAATTCTCCTCCCCCTTTTCTCTATACTTAATTTTTAAAACATCCAAACAAATGAGAGATATATCCAAACAAAGTGGAAGTGTAACTATTCCCCTCTACTCTCATTTACTCCCCTCTCCTTCCCCTCCTTATCCTATACTCCCCTATCCCTCTAAACTTCCAAACATATTGTTAGAGAGAGAGAGAGAGAGAGAGCTATTCTCTTGCCACTTGGCCATGTGGTGCTCTTGTGTTTTAGGCTTTTCTCAATTGACTAATTTTTTATTTTTTCTAATGTCTGATATATAATAGATAAGCTAATGGGTGAGCCATGGGCTTTAACACAAGTAGCTAAGGATGTACTAAAGCGAAAATTAAAAACACTAGTTCCAATGGATCTTAGGCCTCTTGTCAACTTATGTTAAATCTACAGTTACCATTAATTCCACTAAAAAATTATGGTTGCACTCAAGACTTTTATTTAGTCAAATAATTATCCCAGGGCTCCATTTAAATTGCATTTTCACCCCTCAATGGAATCATACATAGTGAAACAAAGTCAATTGTTATTGTCACTTTGAAAATCATTATAGCTTGAGTCCTATTTTTTTATTTAATTTTATAATTATTCTTATATTTATGTAATCAAATTTCATAAAATATAAACTTTGGTGACTCTTTACTAAAGTTTTCAAGTCCAACACTTTGAATAACAATTTCCACTAAACCTATTTCAAGGAGCTGTTTCTTGTTTCCAAAAATGATTAAGTTTTCCATATATGTGGGTTTTGAGACCACTTTGTGGGCCACAAACAAGTTTTACTATAGACTTTTCACTTCACCAGTGCGTCATCTATGAGCCTCTTGTATATTATTCATAGGAACCACATGTCAATCCCACATGTGCATCAATTCTAAAAAAAAAAAAAAAAATCAAATTAATTCACAAAAATGTCTTTCAAAGAACCCAAATTAACCAACAGTATCACCACAAAACCTTATGTGATGTTTGGTTGGGGTGAAAAGAGAGAGGATGGAAAATGGAGGAAGAAAAGGGAGAAGAAAATTAGATTTTTCAATTATTTAGTTTGGAGTGAAAAGAGAGTGGAAAGAAAATGGCGGCGGATGAAGTTTTTCCCCCGAGCCAACCAATTTTTTCCTCCTAAATTCTGATTCAAATTAGAATGAAAAGGTGAATAATTTTTTGATCTAAATTGTGTGTTTTTGTTTCCAAGGAAAATGAGAACATTCCACCAAGAGAAAAAAAAATGGAAAAATAGATTTAAAAAGAAAATAATTGTTAATTTTTTTTTTTTATTGACATCGACAAGATGACATAGTTTTGAATACATTAAAACTACATTGTTTCAAAATGAACTAGTATTTAACAAATAGATTACAAAAAAATATGGATGGAATGAGTTTTTTTTTTTTTTTTCCAAATGTTCCGTGATGTTATGGGTAAAGATTTTAGGTGTCAAAATCAAAATTACCTAAAGTACGATGGTGTAATCTACAATTTCACCATTTCTTAATTAATATTATCAGCAAAGCTAAAATTTTCTTTAGTGAATGCAAACTCTAACAACCAATGTTTCTTGGACACATGGTGTTTGCTCAAATATTGAAATTCTAAAATAATAATAAAAATCAATAAATTATCCGTAATTGATTCAAAAATAATAATTAATTAATTTCAACACTTTTGTGATTATAATTTCAATTTTTTCAAAAAAAAGATTAACAATCTAACATGAATTTCATAGTAACTAATAAAGAATTTAACAAAACCTATAAATCTTAAACGAATATGACTTTAAATTAGAACTTTATAATTCTTATATCGTAACTAAAATTATGGTGTTTAAGATATCATTAAGAACACAATTTTATTCTTTTAGCTTTTTTTCAAAAATAAATAATAAAAATCTAACATGAATTATATACTAACTAATAAAGAATTTAAAAAAAAAAACCTATAAATCTTAAACTAATATGACATTAAATTAGAACTTTATAATTCTTATATCATAACTAAGATTATGGTGTTTAAGATATCATTAAGAACACACTTTAATTCTTTTAGCTAACCCTAAATCATGATCAAGAAAAGTATTCTTCAAAAAGTGACAAGGTAATAACTTAATTTTGCATTTTATATCATTATTATAAAATATAATTAAACTTATTTTGTGTTAAATCATGTATTTATATTTGATTTTGGAGTAATATTGTTGAATAATTAATTTTGTGCTTAAAATTATTTAATGCATGAATGTCTTTTGTGGGAGAATGGAATTAATTCTAACAAGATTTATCAAGAAAGACATGAGCGAATTTGTGTAATGAAGAAGGCTAATAGATTATATATTTACAAGGGCCATAATGAAATTAAAGAAGGCCATCCAATTAAATTTGAGTACAATTGTATTGTTAGGACATATGTGTTTCACTTGTTAAGAACATATGTCATTTTTTTTATGTAATTGGCTAATTCTTTGACAAAACGTACTTTACTTGTAATTGGTTAGATCTAGGATGTGTTTAATACTTCAAGAAATATGTTGTTTAAGTCTAGTATTAAAGGAATGAAGATTGGACCAAGAAACAAGTGAAGAAAAGCTGTTCACTAAAACTGGACAGATAGCTCAACACCTGCGGACAGATAGCTCGACAGCTGCTCGACACCTCTCGACAGCTAGGCTATCTATCGAGCTCTTCAATTGAGAGATATCGCAATCTCGACACCTCTCGATAGCTAGTGGATCAATCGAGAAAGCTCCTGTCTCCTCGATAGCTCCTCAATAGCTTCTCGATAGCTGTATCTGTCGAAACTTAAAGCTCGACACCTCCCGATCGATCAAGGTTATGGGAATTCAGATTTTCAGATCTGATTTTCGGCCCATGATGACATGTATGTGTATGGTTTCTTTTCTCACAACCCTAGACCTATATAAGGCTTATTTTAAAGGCCATCATATAAGAGAATACAAGGAGAATGAATGCAAAAGGTGACTGATGTCTTATTCTCTCTAAAAGAAGCTACTGCGTCTTTGCGCCTTAGGGTTTTGTAATCAAGTGCTTCTTGATCTTCATTGTTGATGAAGTGAAGAACTTTGCAGCTAACATCTTCATATTATGGACTAAATGATAATGTCCAAATATTCATGTTACCACTATTAGATAATAATAAAACAACTAATATCAATCACAATATTAAGTCATACATAATGTCATACATAATGTCATACTTAATATCATACATAGCATCATACAATAGGATTTAAGGACAATAATCTAACTCCCATTCCCTTCAAATGTGACTCGAAAGTCCTTTGAGGCAAGGCTTTGGGAAAAGGATCTGCTAGATTATTTACACTTTCAATCTTTGCAACCACCACATGTCCACGAGCAACAATGTCTCGAATGATGTGGTACTTTCTTTCAATGTGCTTTCCTTTCTTGTGATTCCTTGGATCTTTTGATTGTGCAATTGCTCCACTTTTGTCGCAAAACAACGTAATGGGAGCTTGCTCCATTCTCACTACACCAAGGTCAGAAAGGAATTTCTCGAGCTATACAGCTTCTTTTGCTTCTTCACAAGCATCAACATATTCTTCTTCCATGGTGGAGTCCGCAATACAAGATTGTTTAACACTCCTCCAAGTTATGGCTCCACCTCCCAAGGTGAAAACACATCTTGATGTAGACTTTCTGAAATCTAAATCCGATTGAAAGTCTGAATCTGTATAGCCAATGGAAATCAAATCCTCACAACGGTAAACAAGCATATAATCTCTTGTTCTCCGTAGATACTTGAAAATATGCTTTACAGCTTGCCAATGTTTTGGTCCTGAATTTGATTGATATCGGCTGACCATGCCAACTGAATAACAGATATCTGGTCTAGTACAAAACATGGCATACATGAGACTTCCTACTGCAGAAGCATAAGGAACTTGTCTTATCATATCTATTTCTTCTTGAGTCTTAGGCTTTTGGTCATCAGACAGAGGAACTCCATGTCTGAAAGGAAGTAATCCTTTCTTGGAGTTTTGCATGCTAAACCATTCTAGAACCTTATCTATATATCCAGCTTGTTATTAGTCTAACATTTTATTCTTGCAATCTCACCAAAACTTGATCCCTAGAATAAAATTAGCCCCATCCAAGTCCTTCATATCAAATTGGCTTGACAACCAAACCTTTACCGATGACATTACCCCTACATCATTTCCAATGAGTAGAATATCATCAACATAAAGCACTAGGAACATTACTACTTTGTCTTGATGTCTTTTGTACACACATGGTTCATCAAGATTTTGTTCAAAACCAAATGACTTGATTGCTTGATCAAATATGATGTTCCATGATCTAGACGCTTGCTTAGTCCATAAATGGACATTTTCAACTTGCATACTATATGCTCTTGGTTCTTTGCTATGAAACTTTCCGGTTGCAACATATAGATTTCTTATTCAAGATTGCCATTGAGAAATGCAGTCTTGACATCCATTTGCCAAATCTCATAATCATAATGAGCATCAATGGATAAGAGAATTCTAATAGATTTAAGCATTGCTACTGGTGAAAAGATTTCTTCATAATCAATACCTTCTTTTTGAGTATACCCTTTTGCCACTAGCCTTTCTTTAAAGGTTTCAACATTTCCATCTATTCATCTCTTCCTCTTATAAACCCATTTGCAACCAACAGGTTTAATGCTGTTAGGCGCCTTTACAAGATCCCAAACTTGATTGGAATACATTGAATCTAATTCAGATTTCATAGCTTTGACCCAATGATGTGCATCTATATCATTTATTGCCTCTTCATAAGTGTAGGGATCCGATTTAACCTCTTATGAGATAGCTTCATAAGTTTCTCCCAAACCTATGAATCTTATAGAAGGCCGAACAATTCTCTCACTACGACGAGGCACCCTCTTGAGTAATATCTTGTAGTGTATCTAATACAGCCACATCATCCCTAGTTTCATTCATTGGTTGTTCATTTACAGGTTCATTCATTTCAACCAAAACAACTTTACTTCTAGGATTAAAATTATTCACATAATCATCTTCCAAAAATTTGGCATGGGTGCTAACAAACACTTTGTTATCCTTATGATTATAGAATAAATAACCCTTGGTTTCCTTTGAATACTCTAAAAACATGCATACTTCTGTTTTAGCTTCCAACTTATCAAACTTCCCTTTCAACACATGTGCTGGACATCCCCAAATGTGGAGATATTTCATACTAGGCTTGCGCCCACTCCACAATTCCATAGGTGTGTTAGGAACAGATTTTGATGGAATTAAGTTTAAAATATGCATTGCAATTTTTAGTGCATATCCTCAAAAAGAAATCGGTAAAGTTGAGTAACTCATCTTGGACCTAACCATTTCTAAAAGAGTCTTATTGCTTCTTTCTGTTACATCGTTCTGTTAGGGAATTCCAGGTGCAGTCAATTGGGATACAATCCCATTTTGAGTTAAGTAATCCTTGAAATCCCCAAGAAGGTATTCGCCACCATGATCAGATCGAATGGCTTTTATGTGTTTACCCAATTGATTCTCAACTTCAGCCCTAAACTCTTTGAACTTTTCAAAGGCTTCGGACTTCCGTCTCATTAGGTACACATAACCATATCTTGAGTAATTATCGGTAAAGGTGATGAAGTACTCGTAACCTCCTTTTACTTGGGTTGACATAGGACCACATACATCAGTATGAATTAATTCAAGCAACTCTTGGGCTCTTCTACCTTTTGCATTAAAAGGTCATTTGGTCATTTTTCCTTCCAAACAAGATTCATAAACTGAAAATTCATCAAAGTCCAATGGCTCTAAGAGTCCATCTTTGATCAGTCTTTGAATTCTGTTTGGATTAATATGACCCAAACGTAAGTGTCAAAGATATGCATCATTAGTAGAAGGAAACTTTCTCTTTAATGATTTTACATGAGAGTCATGATCTAATTCAAAATTATATAATTCATGCTTATAAGGAGTTAAAATATAAAGACCATCCACAATATTGCCAGAACAGATAAACAATTTACCTTTCTTTATTACAACATTGTCTTTAAGAGTAACACAATATCCATGTTTACCTAAATAAGTTGTAGAAATTAAATTCCTACGAACATTAGGTACATACAGACAGTCTTCCAATATTAAAACTCTAGATTCAAAACATAAATTAAATACTCTAATAGCTACAACCGAAATCCTGCTCCTATCAGCCAAAGTAAGAAACAATTCCCATTCTCTAAGCTTTCTGGTTTCCTGGAACCCATGCAAAGAATTGCAGATATGATTAGTACAACCTAAATTCACACACCAAGAATCTGTGGGATTTTGTACTAAACATATTTCAAGGAGGAAAGAACTTTTCATGCCCTTATTATTGGCAGCCTTGAACTTTGGACAATTCCTCTTCCAATGTCCTTTCTCACCACAATGGAAACATTTTCCTTTGATCTTCTTTCTTTTGTCGGCAACCCCTAAGGCAATTTGTTTACCATCTTGCTTGGTGAAGTCCTTCTTCTTACCCTTGCCTTTTGACTTAGGTTGAGAAGTAGAAGTTTCACCAATATTGGCTTCAACATTAGAAGTACCAAGGATGCTTTCTGCCGTTAACAACTCATTCATTAATTCAGACAATGTATAAATCTTTTTGTTCATATTATAGTTAAGTTTGAATTCCTTGAATAATTCTGGTAGTGACTGGAGTATCATATCCACTTGGGATTCTCCATCAATATCGGCACCTAAAACTTCTAATGTATTCAGATTAGAGATCATTGTAAGACAATGCTCCCTTACTGAACTACCTTAAGCCATTTTGGTATTATAAATTTGCCTCATGGTTTCTTGCCTTGCAGAACGGTCTTGCTCACCAAACATCTCCTTCAAACTTAGCATAATGTCTGAAACTAGTTTTACATCCTGCATTTGATGCTGTAGAATATTTGAGATAGATGCTAGGATGTAGCACTTGGCCATCTCATTAGATTTTTGCCAACGATCATATCGTTGTTTTTCCTCAAAAGGAGAATCTAATGAAGGAAAACTAGGACATGGTTTAGTAAGCACATATTTGTGCTCTTCAGCAGTGAGAACTATGTCCAAATTTCTTTTCCAGTCAACATAGTTGAATCCAATCAGTTTGTTTTGATTAAGAATAGTAACAAGTGGGCTAAATGATGCCATGTTCAAATCTGAAAAGAATAAACATAAATATAATAAGTAAACTGGACATTATCAATTTAGCATATAAGCATATAATATGGAACCTTAATAAAACCATAATATAATATATGCAACGACAACCTAATCCATGTTTATAATTCCTTGGTAGCAAGTTTATTATAAACACATTAATTGATTGAATTCTATTCTCATTACTAGTGCTATCATGATAACTCTTATCAAACACTAATAATATGTCGTATTAACTTTAACCTCTAAGTAATAATGACATAGTTCCTTTGGGAGGTTAACATTACACTTAGTCTAGTGTATACCATTATCTAGAATCATGTGTAGCCACATTTCATCTCCCTTTATAGTGTTTAAACTTGTAGTACCATGGAACAAAACACCGTCCGTTGGGATCGCGAGGCATATACGCCAAGATGAGGTGCTTGTCCACACTACTTTAAATGGGTAAGTTCAATCTTGTAGTACTATGAAGTAAACACCCTCCTTTGAGATCGTGAGGCATATACGCCAAGACGAGGTGCTTACCCACACTACTTTGAACTGATAATGGAGGCTGTGAGATACAACCCTTGTATCTCTCTCCCACTAGATGTTTTAAATTAAAAGGTTTTTTTTATATAAAACATGCATAAACTAATTACACACAGCTTTGCACTTTAAACATTTGAAAACACATAGAAAAAATTCAAAATTCCCTTCAGTGGCATTTTCGCGAGTATCTCGCGACTAAGCTCTTCTCGCGAAAATGAAATAGTGAAAACACAAAATTCAAACAGAAACTCTCGCTACTGTCTCGCGACTATTTCGCTAGTAAAGCTTACCCGCGAAACAGTTTTTGTGAATCAAAGGCATTTTTCGTGAGTAACTTCGCGGGAAGCTAACCCGCGAAAAACCCGTGTTTTCAGTTTTTGAAGGGAAACTCTGAACAGTTTTTCAACGATTTTCATGAATATATAAACATCATATGAACATGATAGATAGATTTGATATCAAAACTGAATTTCATTGATGCTATAGCCTTAAAGTTCAATTTAACATACTTAAATTCAAATTTAAACAACATCATAACATCAATATTAGTTTTCATCAAATCATAGTTTCAACAACCATGTAGAAAATTAAATGCACATATAATCTTCTAACATCATGAAACTATTATCTCTAATTCCAAAACTCACAAAACATGTTATACAGATTCGAAATGAAGACCGCTCTGATACCATTTGATGGAAATATGCATCTAGGCAGCGGAAAATTAACGGATCTACTTCATTCGCAATTGATAACATGTACTATGTAAATTTCAGAATATATGAACAAGAGAGTGTACCTTGATACGATGAAATTCAAAACCAAAGATGAAGAGTACTTGGGAATACTTTTAATCTTCACTCCAATTCCACTTGATGCCCAAGATGTGTGGTCTCTCAATCAGTTATATGTGTATGTTCTAGAGAGAATGAAAAAGTGTCTAACCCTCACATACAAACCATTTCATTATTATAAAATTATGTATGTTTCTCTTCACATAACTGATTATCTAATTGGGTTAGCCTTTTGGGCCTTCTCAATTGGGCTTTAGTGTGTGGCTTAGAGTGGGACCAAAAGGGAACAAATAAGACTCTAGCTCCAATGGGCCTTGGGCTTTTCTGTCAACTCTTGACAAGTCCAAAGTTACCATTAATTATATTTAATACCACTATATAAATATAATTGCACTCTAAGCCTTATTAATAAATTATATCCTAAGACTTTATTGTATATGCAACCCCTTCATAAAATATTCGTAGTAATACAAAGTCATGAATGTAGACTGCCACTTTGTGAATTATTACATCTTAATCCTTGAGTACCCGGTTTAATCCTTTTAAGTTATTCACCATATATTTATGAAATCCAATTTCATAAATATATACTTTAGTCTTACTAAAGTGGTTAGGCCTAACTCTCTGAATAACAAACTCATTAAACTTATCTCAAGGGAATATTTTGTATCTCCATTAAGAGACTATGAATTCTATCTTGAGAATATATGTTCTATCAACACTAAATGTGGCTGCCCAACATACTGAGGTTTTGACCGTTACTTTAGATCTCACTCCTGATATATCAAAGCAACCTACGTTTCATAATCATGTCCATTATTCTCTCAGGATTAAGAGTTCATATAAATATAAGTCGTGAGATTTATTATTCATTTGACAGTCTTTAGGAGAATAATCAATCTCATAGCAGTCCAGTTCAATATATCTTAACTCTTAAAACATATCAACATATCAACTAGAAGTCTCCACTTCCATGATCAAGACAAATCATCTTAGTTAATATGTTATAGTCTTCGCAGATGAAACGCCCAATTTCATCACCGTCTACGAACTATAATTCTGAGTTTACATAGAACTTGTGATTTATATCTTCTATGACTAAATCACATAAATCACATACTATGCATCTCATGGACTAAATGATAATGTCCAAATATTCATGTTACCACTATATAGATAATAATAAAACAACTAATATCAATCACAATATTAAGTCATACATAATGTCATACTTAATATCATACATAGCATCATACAATAGGATTTAAGAGCACTAATCCTAACAGTCCTGTGATAGTAGTAGATAATTTGGCATGCCACTGTCTGCTTGCCTGCTTCAAACCATATAAAGATTTCCTTAATCTACAAACAAGTGGTCTACCATCACTATTACCAGGTGCAAAACAGTCCCCCTTGCTGTGAAACCCCTATGGCAAAGACATATAGACTTCCTCATGTAAATCACCATGTAGGAAAGCATTATTTACATCTAATTGATGTAAATCCCAACCTTTCATAGCAGCAATACACAAAAGCACCCTGACAGACACAAACTTTGCAACTGGAGAAAAAGTCTCTGGGTAGTCTAGCCCCTCCTGTTGAGTATAGCCCTTAGCTACCAAACGGGCTTTATATCTCTCGACTAAACCATCAGGATTATACTTTATCCTATAAACCCATTTGCACCCAATTGGAGACTTCCCACTAGGTAAAGGTACAATATCCCAAGTATGATTGAGCTCAAGAGCAGAAACTTCTTTATCCATAGCCTCCTGCCAAGCTTTGGAACCAACTGCCTGATGAAAGAACTCAGGCTCAACCTCAGCACCAGTGGCAAAAACAAAAGTTTTGTGGAAAGTACTTATGTTGGCATAGGAAAGGTAATGATTAAGATCATAAGGTGCACCTAAGGAAGGTTTACTAACAAGTAAATTACAAGAATAATCTTGTAAATAGGAAGGGGCCTTATGGACTCTAGTGGATTTTCTTAAGGGTAGAGAAGTGTGGTCAGGAAGTGAAGGAATAGGAGGGTCTATGGGAGCTGAATCAATGAATGAAGGTGAAACAGAAGTAGGACAGTCTACATTAAGTGTGTCAGGGAACATAGTAGGTGCAATAGAAGTAATGTCAGTAGGTAGGGAAACATAGGTAGTATTCTCATCATCCAAAGGAGTTGGTAAAACAGAAAAAGGTGCATCAGAATTGGAAGATGAGGAAGGAAAATTGGAATTTGGGAAATGAAAAGGGAAAAGGGACTCATGAAACTGAACAACTCTAGAAATGAAAATAGAATGTGTGTTAAGATCCATGACTTTGTAACCTTTAATGCCAAAAGGATAGCCTAAGAAAATGCATTTAGTAGCTCAACTCTAGAAATGAAAATAGAATGTGTGTTAAGATCCATGACTTTGTAACCTTTAATGCCAAAAGGATAGCCTAAGAAAATGCATTTAGTAGCTCTTGGAGAAAACTTGTGTCTGTCATGATGTAAAGTTGAAGTATAGCAAGGACATCCAAAAACCCTTAGATGGGAAAAAGAAGGAAGTTGTCGAAATAAAACTTCATAAGAAGTTTTGTTAGAAAGAACAGAAGATGGAGTCCTATTTATGAGATACACTGCTGTAAGAACACAGTCACCCCAATACTCCAAAGGAACATTGGACTGAAACTTAAGTGATCTTGCAACATTCAAGATATGCTGGTGTTTTCTCTCAACAATGGAATTTTGTTTAGGTGTCTCTACACAACTCAAATGATGAATAATGCCCTTGGATTTAAAAAAATCTTTCATTAGAAATTTAGTGCCATTATCTGTTCTAATGCATTTGATTTTCTTGTTAAATTGTGTTTCAATCAAAGTATAAAACTGAGATAGTAGCAACTATGTTTCTGATTTAGCTTTTAACAAATAAACCCAAGTGCATCTAGAAAAGTCATCAACAATTGTGAGAAAGTATCTATAACCATGCATTGTAGGAACAGAAAAAGGACCCCATAGATCACAATGAATAAGATCAAAAGGAAATTGAGAAATACTAGTACTTGAAGTAAAAGACAATCTTTTTTGCTTAGCAATTGGACAAATGTCACAATGTACTGTCTTATTACACTGTACAAAAGGCACAACCTTATTCAGAAGATCAAGTTTACCACTTGAAGGACGCCCTAAATGAAAATGCCACAAATTTGGTTGAGTACAAGCAGACTGACAAAAGGAAAAAGAAGCTGGAACAGAAGATGAAACCTTGAACTTGTTGTCCAACAGATAAAGGCCATTTTGCTCTCTACCCAGACCAATCGTGCTCCAAAGAGCAAGATCTTGAATGAAGCAAAATGAACCAAGAAACATAAGGCAACAAGTTAAAGATTTGTTAAGCTGACTGACAGAAATGAAATTAAAGGAAAAGGATGGAACACACAACACATTATGAAGTATTAATTTTTCTGTGAGATGAACAGTCCCTATATGAGTCATCAATGCCCTTTCACCATTAGGTAAGTAAACATAGGTATTAGACAAAAAGGTAATAGAACTAAACACATAAATGGAATGAACCATGTGATCAGTGGCTCCTGTGTCAATGATCCAATCTATGCTTGTAAAAGCTGACCTATTTACCACTCTAGCAGTGAAAATAGTGGAATTTGAAGGCAAGAAAGAGGAAGAACAGAAAACTTTACCTGAGAAATTGTTCAAGTAATCAGAAGTAGAGGGACTTAAGGCAATGGGCTGAAAAGTGCTTGGTCCTGTAGTGATCACAACAGCAGCCTGAGGTTCAATCACAGCCTGAGAGTTAAGGAAGGCAAGTAGTTGCTCACATTGTGTCTTACTGATTGGACACTGTGGGAATGTAGAAGCTGGATCTTCCATAACCTGAAAATTGAAATGACTTCCTAGATGTGGCATCTGGTTGCAAGAAAACTGATTTGCCAAAGACTTGTTCTTGAAATTGAACCCTGGAGGGAAACCATGAAGCCTATAGCACTTGTCTGCCACATGCCCAATCTTACCACAATAGGTACAGATTGGTCCTTCTTTCTTGAATTTGCCCTTTCCACCGTGATTATGCTTAGGTCCAGTCTTAGCATTAGAGTATAATGCAGTAGCCTCAATAGGATGAACCATTACAGCATCAGTGAAATCTCCATTCTTGAAACTTCTTTGCTTCTCTTCTTGCAAAATCAAGGATAATACCTTGTTTATATCAGGTAAAGGCTCATATAACAGAATCTGACCCCTAATTGCTGAATAGGAATCGTTTAACCCCATTAGAAAGCTCATCACTTGATCACGATCTCCAAGATCTGAGGTAGCTCTTTGTGCTCCACAAGTGCAAGGACACTTGCAGTGAGGAATGGACTGGTAATTAGCCAACTCATCAACCAAAGCCTTAAATTTGGTATAATACTCTTCCACAGAAAATTGGCCTTGCACCAGATAAGCCGATTCCTTTTGAAGCTCAAAGATCCGAGGGCCACTTTTCTAAGAGAACCTGTGACGCAAATCAAGCCAAATTGCTCTAGCATTATCAGTGTACATAATGCTAGAACCAATTCCAAGTGAAACCAAATTAATGATCCAACTCAGAACTGTCATATTGCATTAAGTTCATAAGATGAATTGTGGTGAATCTGGATTTGGCACTGGAATTGTGCCATTGATGAATCCAATCTTGTGTTTAGCAGTGAGTGAGATGATCATTGATCTCGCCCATGGAAAGTAATTCTTTCCACCAATCAATTTCTCAGACACCAATTGAACCGTGTTGCTATCACCACTTCTAAGAAAGAAAGGATTGACAGAATCCTCATGCATAGAAGAAGAAGATTGATTATTCGAAGCTTCTTCAGTAGTCGCCATTGTTGAATCTTCAAAGCTTGAAAGAAAACAAGAATCAAGCAAAACAATGAAAAACAAACTAAGTTGATCTTGCTAAAAGCTCTGATACCATGTGAAAACTTGGAAACTAGAAGATGATTCTAGAGAAAACTAGAAGAACACACAGAGAGAAAGAGAATTTCTTTATATTGAAAAATGAGAAAATGAAAAAGTATTTCTACAATGTACAAGCTCTGCGTTTATATACAAAAACAGAGCAACTGACTTCCCTTCGAATACGGAACCAATAACCTTATGACATCTGTCCCTACTTCTAACTAATATACACTTAGTCTCACGTGACACTCATATGCATCACTTAACTTTTCAAAACTACAAGCAATCTATTTAATTGTTTAATCCAAAATGCTGCCATTCTGCTACAGGTCTTCTTTTTGTTGTTGTCGTTTAAACTCTTCTTATTCTTCAGCTTCACAGACTTCAAACCTCCCTTCTTTGATTCCTTAGATTTGCTTAGACCTGATTCATTCTTGACAGTCTGCTTCTCAACTCTTTTCTTAACATTAAAAAGAAAAAATGGCTGTTAAATTATTCTTAATTGATTCAAAAATAATAATTAATTAATTTCAAAACGTTTAAGACTATAATTTCAATTAAAAAAAAATATATAACATGAATTTTATACTAACTAATAAAGAATTTAACAACACATGTAAATCTTAAACTAATATAACATCAAATTAAAACTTTATAATTCTTATATCATAACTAAAATTATGTTGTTTAAGACATTATTAAGAACACACTTTTATTCTTTTAGCTAACTCTATATCATGATCAAGAAAAGTATTCTTCAGAATGAGACATGATAAAAACTTAATTTTGTATATTTATATCATTATTATAAAATATAATTAAACTTATTTTGGCTTAAATCATATATTTTACATTTGATTTTGGAGTGTTGAATAATTAATCTTGTGCTTAAAATTAATTTTAATGTATGAATGTCTTTTGTGAGAGAATAGATTAATTCTAACAAGATTTATCGAGAAAGACATGAGCAAATTTATGTAATGAAGAAAGCTGATAGATTATATACTTACAAGGGCCATAATGAAGTTAAAGAAGGTCATCTAATTAAATTTTAGTACAATTGGATTAAGGAATCAAAGAAAATTTGTATTAAATTCAAATCCAATTCGGATTAGGATTCCAATGTGCTCAAGTGTTAGAAGTTCAGCCGCCATAACTTTTATCCAATAAACTAAATTGAGATGATGCAAGTTGAACCGGAAATATAACTTAAAGGGATACAATTTTGTAGTTTATGAAAATTCCAAATTATGACGTTTAATGGTCCAAAAAAAAAACAATTAGTTAAGTGGAGCTTAAAAATTAAAGATTTTTTTCCAAACGGGAATTCTACTTGCACTAGGATTTCTTAGCCTATTTAATGTTTTTTTGGGTCAATATTCAAAGGGTGACATCCTTAGAGAAAACAAATAAGGTTTTCTTAGATTTTTTTTCTTTCAATTTTTATAACTTTATTTGGTGCAATGGCTTGTTAGAAGTCTTGCTAAGTCTAGTGGTGAAACCAAACCTTCTATTGGTATGCTCTTAACAATACTTTTATGATTTTAATGTTTAAATTTGTGTGTTTTTGACTAATTTACTAATACAGAAAGTATTTAGTTATATATAATTCTTTGATTTAAGGTAGACTTAGGGAACTTTTTTTTTTCTTTTTTTGGGAGGAGACTTTGGGCACGTTAAACACTAGGATTCTATGCAAATTAAAAAATTATTTTGGTCCTACCTAAAATCATTCAAATTCATAAAACTACAGTAGAAAATTAATTATTGTGTTCTTATTACTAAATAATCAGATTAAATAAAAATTGAACTATTAATAGATGTGCAGTCTAAGGTTGAGTTTTAGCTGATTTTTCTCAGTTATATTTTCCTTTACCAACCCAATCATAGTTCTTTTTTAACTAAATTAAAAATTTTAGTTTTATATTATTTAGATTGCTAATCAACTTATTTTCCTCTTGGATTCAACCTTGGACTCATTGAATTATTACTTAATGACAATTCTACACTAGGAATCAATAGGGCCTTAAGATGAAGTTGGATAATCTTCAAGCTCGAAATATAATTTAGGGCCTTAAGACCTAAAAAATTAAACCTTAAACAAAATCTACACATTCATTACGGGTCTACTTAATATTGTTTTTATTTTTCTAAATAGTTTGATAAATGCAAACTTAATTTCATTTTAAAAAAAAAAAAAAAAAAGATAAATGCCAACCTACTTTTTTAATTTTTATACATAACTTAAAAATATAAAAGAGATATGAATATATCAAGTAAGATTTTTTTTAATAAAACACATAAACAAAAGAATAAACATAAAAATGAATATAAATATTTTTTTTTATTTGAACCCAAAACATAGTATTATTCAAATAGACGCATATGATAATATGGAAATTTCAATGTCAACATTTAAATTTTTTAGGTTATTCATATATATATATATATATATATATTTTTAACATGCAAATCAATTTCTAATCTCTAAAGAAGTTTCAATTTCTAAAGATAATCTGACATTAATTTTGTTTGACATTTTCTTATTAGTAATTTTGTTGAATATTATTTCAAAGTATTTGTATTTATTCCGAGAGTGTTTTCTTTCAGTTCTTAAGCAAAAAGTTTTAACTTAAAACCTAGTTGTATTTTACTTAGTTGACATGATAATGGATGCCCTACTATTCATCTAGACCAATATTACCTCCATTAACATAGGAATCAGATACTAAAACATACATATCATTTTCATTCAATTTATCAAAAGAAGAAATTGTTCTATTATATTAGATATATAATTTTTTCTCATCTACATATTGCGTTAGAATGAAAAAACAATAAAAGATTCACACGTATGAGTTCGTTTATAACTATTTTTATAACGTACATGTGTAAGAGAAAAAATATATTATTTATTTCAATATATTATTAGCAATAAGAGAAATATTGTTATTCCCCTTGCATCATCAACATGTTTTGCTTGGATACGGTAAAAGTAATTGTTTCAGGAACTCTAGTGTAGGACTTGTAATATTTAATTTTTTTACAAAACAAATAATAGTATCTAGAGAGCTAAATACAAACAGTGGCGGCGCCACGTGCAAGTCAGGGTGTTCCCAGGAACACCCTGACCTGAAAAAAACCTGAAAAAAAAAAATTTATATAATAATTAAATTTTTTTTAATATTTACACTTAATTAAGAACACCCTCGAACACAAAATAAAGAACACCCTCAATTAAAAAAAAAAAAAAAATTTATTTGCTCAATTGCTCTACTTTCAAGCAAAAAAAAAAAAAAAGCCCAAAAAAAAAATTTGAACTAAAATCTGAAAAAAAAAAAAAAATTGTAACAAAGCCAAGCCCACGGCAAGCCCAATAGATTACAGAGGTAGCAAACCTTACCCACGGATTCTCCAAAAAAAAAAAAAAAAAAAAAAACCAAACCCCAATACAGGTAACAGAGCAAGTCACTTTTAAATCAGAAATCACAAGGCTTTATCAAAGAAAAAGAAATCACTAAACTTCTTAAGGCCTAAAGCAAACCTAAAGACAGCAACGCCGTCACTTATGCCTCAATCCCTCAGAGCAAGAGCAACGCCGCCGGAGATCGGATCCAGTCCAGATCGTCGTCGGAGATTGGTAGTCCAGATTGTCGTTGCTCGTCGCTCGCCCTCATCGCCGTCGAAGATCGCGGATCGCTCGTCGGTCGTCGCGACGTCGCCTCGTCACCGAGTCTGCCTCAGCGGCCTCAGCCCAGCCTTCAGGCCTCCTTGCTCAGCTGCTCCGGTGCTCCCTCCCTCAAGGTATTTCATTTTCCTCTTTCTTTTTCTCTCTGACTCTCTCTAAGTCTCTCAGTTTCTCTCTCTCTCTCTCTCTCGAATGAAATGAAAATAAAATGAATGAAACTCTCTCTTTATTCTTTAATAAGACTAACTCTCCCTTTTAGTCTTTTGAAATTTGAACTGTGTCTCTCATTGGCCAAACTAAACTTCACATTTATTAATTTTTTGTCTGTTTTTGACTTTTGTCTTTTTGAATGTTTTGCTTTTCATGTGTAGTGTGTTTGTCAGTTTATCTTAATACCTTATCCTTTGGTTAGTGTGTGTATTGTGTTGGTGTTGATATTAATTATCTTTTAGACCAGTGTAACGTGTGAAATTTTCTGATTGGCAGGGGGCATTAGGCATTATTAGGCGTGCTTGTTTGATGAATGAGGTGGGGTGGGATGGGCACATGGGGCCAGGTTACACACTGCTTTAATTATTGTGCTACATATAAATAATGTGCACATCAGTCATCAATGGCTCTTTTAGTGTAATGTGCACATTAGCACATGGGGCTAAACAATATAACAAATTAAAACAGTATAATTAATGACAAACAAATTAAAGCAATATAGTTTATTGTTAAGGTAAACAACAATAATCAAAGCAGTATAATAAACCAACAATACATTATAAAAGGCAAACAAATTAAATTACGTTAAGCTAAACAACAATTAATAATTTTATAATTAATGAAACAACAATAATGTGTGCGCTAGTGTGTGTTAATGCACAGTGGGGTGTGTGCTAGCTAGACTGCTAGTAGTTAGTAAAAAAAAAATTAACGAAGCAACTAAACACCAATAATTAATAATTTAATTAACTAATACATTATAAAAGACAAACAAATTAAATTATGTTAGGCTAAACAATAATTAATAATTTAATAATTAATAAAACAACAATACAACAAATTATAGTTTATAAAAGACAAACAAATTTATGAAACAACTAAACAATAATAATTAATAATTTTATTAATATTTCAAATGAACTTATAGTTTATAGTACAGGTACCTTTGTTCATTTCTTTTCTTTTCATTTTTTTTCCTTTCGAGGTTTTTCAGTGTACAGAATGCAAATTTGTTTTGATTTTAAGAATTTTTTTTTAAGGCCAAATTTTGAATTTCGGCCGGTATTTACCGAAACGTCCCGAAACACCCGAAATAGACTAAAATGACTCGAAATTTTTTCAAAGTGAAATAGGAACACCCTGGACAAAATTCCTGGAGTCGCCACTGAATACAAATATTCTTTTTATAAGATTTGCCATAAATCTTGTTACAAACAGTCTAGGCCTGACTAGGACCCTTTGGTTCTTCTTGGGCTTTTGGCTGCTGAATTCCTTTCAATCGTTTTTTTGGTTCTCTAATTTTTATTAACTAGTCTAAGAAATCTAATAAAACTTTATTCTCAAAAAATCAACGTAATCTATTCATTATACGTGCACTAAAATGTTAGTAATTTTTTAATATTTAAATTTTCTTTTGTTATTTTATTTTTATTAATAGGTTGAGGAAAGAGGTACAACATTTTTATTAAATAAACATAAACAGAAATATAAACATTAACATGAGCATTTATGTTTTTTTTTTTTTTTTGTTCAAAATTTTAAAATTAAAATATTTGAGAAATTGGTACATCAATTACTGAATTCGTTAGCCTGTTTACACCTATTCCTTATTTACTTTTAATATACAAATTATTGATGACCATTTTTGAATACAATACATGTTAGGATTAGTGTCCTAAAACCCAATTGTATGACTCCATTTTATTAATAAAACTTTTTTTTTTTAGAATATATTTGTCTGAACATTTGGACATAATGTGTTGTACAAATGAGATGCATTGTATATATGTTATTTAGGTATAAGAATGAAATTCACATACAGAATATACATATATATATATATATATATATAATCCTTATAAACTCATAATTTTAGTTTTTAGTCTGTAATGAGATTGCGCATATTTTCTGATCATTGAAGTGAAAACTTCTAATTAATATATTAGTGTATTTGGAATACACTAAATTGGACCGCTATGATATGTTCTATAAACCACTGTTACCTGTACAAACATTGTCATAATTTCTATGTGCATCAAGTCAACTCTAAATTTTGAGAGGAATGTGAACTTAAATATAAATTGTTGATTGGTTTGATGTCTATAGGAGCGAGATCTTGTATGATTAATACCTTATTATATCATATGTAGTGCTGTGTGAATTCCAATTCTCAAATAGTGCAAATTTGATCCAAACCTGACGTAAACTCACTATTTAACACCGTTCAATAGCATCATGCCACGTCAGCATTTCACAAAGCAATCAAATACACCTACCAAACACAATTACTCCTTAAAACCCAATTTCATAAAATCATAAAACCCACCCACGCACGACAAAATCCACCCATGCCATCATTGGAAAAGCTTCCAAAGCATTGCCAAACTAAACAAAAGCCGTTGGTGCCGCTATTTTTGTCGTCAAATTCAGTAAAACCCAAAACCCATCAAGCCCAGATTCAAATGATGGTTTTGCCCAAGTGAAAGACTCCGAAAGCTCCAACGGTTCAAATCCAAAGGAGAAGTAGATGTGTAAAACCCAAAAAGAAAGTAAAGAAAAAAGAATTCTAATCTAAAAGTCACCTAGGGTTCAATCCAAAGTTAAAGACCACCCCACCCCTACATCCAGCCCAATTCTCATGGCTGCTCTCCTCTTTGGTGTTTGCTCTTTTTGTTTGTTAGCTTAGACATTGCTTATAGATCTACCATATATGCAAACTCTTTTAAATAACAAAAAAAAAAAAAAAAATACAACTACTTTCACTACCATTATAGATTAAGTGTCTGTTTGAGAACAATTTATCTAACTTTTTTTTAAAAGTACTGTAAATAAAAGTAAAAGTAAAATAAAATAATTACGAAACTCACATGAGACCGGTATATAGTAGGAAAAAAGCATTAAGCTTGCTTATAAACAAGATCCAAACACACACTCAGGGACGGAGCCAGTACTTTGAGTTAGGAGAGGCGGCTTTACTGTTGGCTGTGTTGGTTAACTGAGCTTAATTTTTTTAGTTTTACTATTAGTAATTTTTGTTGTTGAGATTTTTTTTTTTTTTTTTTTTGTTAAGGATATATTTTGTGTAATTGGCTAATTCTTTGACAAAACGCACTTGTATTTGGGTAGATCTAGAATGTGTTTAATACTTCAAGAAACATGTTGTTAAAATCTAGTATTAAAGCCATGAAGATTGGACCAAGAAACAAGTGAAAAAAAGCTGTTCACTAAAGCTGGACAGATAGCTCGACACCTACGGACAGATAGCTCGACACTTTCTCGACAGATAGCTATCTATCGAGGTTTAATGAGACTCGACAGATACTATCTATCGAGGTTACGAGAATTCAGATTTTCAGATTTGATTTTCAGCCCATGCTTTTGTATTTGTGTAGGGTTTTTTTTTTCACAACCCTAAATATATATAAGATTTATTTTAGAGGCCGTCACATAAGAGAATACAAGGAGAACATATGCAAAAGGTGACCGATGCTTTATTCTCTCTGAAAGAAGCTATTGCGTCTTTTGCGCCTTAGGGTTTTGTAACCAAGTGCTTCTTGATCTTCATTGTTGATGAAGTGAAGAACTTTGCAGCCAACATCTTCTTCAAGTTAGTGTGTTAGTCATGTACTAGGAGCCGTGCATCTTTAGTTAATCACATACTGGGATCCATGCAAAAAGGGTGGCGTTCATATATTGAAGAGTTCAGAGGTTCTGAAGCGATAGAAGGTTTATGCTGTAAGTTCATCTACAGTGATTGTAGAGTCTAGGGATAAAAGTTTTGTACTAAATCTGAAACTTCTCTTTACTATAGTAGATTGCTTTTCGGGAAGGTTTCCCCCCAGGTTTTCTATTGTGAAATTAGTTTGTTTCATTGGTTTTCCTAGGTCATCATATCTTGTCTTATTTATTTTTTTTTCCGCTGCATGATATTGACATGTTATTGATGTTTGTTTGTTTTAACAAGTTTTATTCATAATAAATCTAATTAACAACTTGGATTTAAAACTTGTTAATTCTATCAACCGGGGTCTAAATTTCCCAACAAGTGGTATCAGAGCGGGTACACTCTGATTGGATTAATTTCCTGAGTGTGATCCTTGACCCCTGTTGTCATGGATCGTGGATAATCTCTTTTGATTCCTCATTTTTTTTATGGAACTAATTATGCGTACTGGAAAGTTCGTATGAAAGTTTTTTTGCAGACTCTAGGTGAACAGGTATCGCAAGCTGTTGAAGTTGGCTGGATTAAGCCAAAGGAAGCGCCGGTGGATTGGGATGATGCAACAATCATAGCGGCAAATTTCAACAGTAGGGCCTTGAATGCTTTGTTTTGTGGGGTGACTAATGAGGAATTCAAGAGAATATCATTCACAGAAGTTGCAAGGAAGCATGGACCATTCTTGAGACCACCTATGAAGGTACTAAGGCAATAAAGACTATAAAGGTTCAAAGACTCACTAGTAGTTTTGAAGAAATAAAGATGGAGGAGGATGAGACCTTTGATGAGTTCTATGCTAAACTCAAGGATATTGTGAATTTTGCTTTCAATCTTAGAGAATCTATTACAAAATCCAAAATTGTTAGGAAAATCCTTAAGTCCTTACCTGAAAGATTCCATGCCAAGATCACTGCCATTGAAGAAGTAAAGGATATTGATCAAATTCCTTTGACTGAGCTTGTAGGGAACCTTCAAACTTATAAGATGAGATTAGGTTTAATGGGAAAATGTGGAAATAGTAGAAACTTGGCTCTTAAGGGTATAGAGGAAGAGATTGAGGACTCTGAAGATGAAGATGAAGATGAAAATGATGATGAGGATGAGGATCTGACCTTCATAACTGATGAGACTATCAAGCTTCTTCAATTTAGGAAAAATGATAAGGGCAAACCTCCTAGGAAATCTAAATCTTCAAGGAAGGGCAAGAATGAGAAGCCCCTCATCCAATGCCATGAGTGCAAAGGTTTTGGTCATATGAGGATAGAGTGCCCAAACTAGCTCATGAAGGAAAAGACCAAGGAGTCAAAAGATAAAGGGTTGGTTGCTACTTGGAGTGATACTGAGAATGACTCTTCTGATGAGTATGTAGATGAATGTGGTCACTTTATGGCTTTTGCTGCCACAACCGATAAGGTGATTGTGGAGAGTGCTAGTGACAGTGAGGATTCTTCTGATGATGAAGTACCCAAGAAATTGACCATTCAGGAAGCCTATGATAAGCTATGCACTGAATTTATAAAATTTGAAAAGACTTCTCATCTTTGTAGAAAAGAGCTTAATGAGGTAAAAACTGAAAAAGCTGATCTATTAGTCAAAGTAGATGAGACTACAAGGTTAGTTGAGACTCTTGTTGTGGAGAACACCTCATTAAAAGAGAAGGTCAAGAATCTTGAGGTAGAGCTTAGTCAAGCTAGAACTCAAATAGAGAGGATGTCTAGTGCAAAGCTTGATGAGATCTTGAGTGCTCAAAAGAATACTTCTGATAAGACAGGTTTAGGATATGCTGTTTCTTCTAGCTCCTCATCTTCCATGACTTCTGGATCAAGGACTATCTTTGTGCCCCAATCTGAGAAAGGTAATAAAGGTATGAAATCCAAAACTGATCTGGCTAATTCTAAATCCTTTGTTAGACCTCATGTTTGTCACCATTGTGGTGTTTCTGGACACATTCGTCCTAATTGCTTTAAGTTGTATCCTCAAAAGCAAGTGTCCAAACAGTCACAGGTTTCTTCTCAAGGACCTACACCTTTGTTTGGAGAGTTATTAAAAGTTTTGAACTTTTTAACTCAATTTCAGGAGAATTATAATTTTTTTTATGTCCTTTAGTAGACACACTAGGACACGTGTCTTTTCATCTTCACGGCCAAAGACTGGTGCTGTGTGGGTGAGAAAGGAGCCTAAGACTTAATTGTCTTTTTTGTTTGTCCTCTACTTTAATTCTTTCTATCTAAAGTAGGACTCTCTTTACTTGATTTATTATCTGCTTTTGGAATCATGCTTTTATGCATCTGCACCTTTCTATCATGCCTCCATGCATATGCATCTTTCTTTCATGCTTTCATGTTATTTGTCTGTTTTTGTTTGGTTGTTTAGTTTTTCTTTTTCTTTTTTTTCAAAATAAAAATAAAAAGAAAAAATCAGAAAAATACAAAAACAGTGTGTTTGTGTACATTAGTACTTATGTACCTTGGATGGCGATTGAAACAAAGTTTTTCTAAACTTTGTATCTTTTGTAGCTTAGATGAGTATCTTTATGCACAATTAAGCAAGTGAGCTTTGTGGCTCGTGTTTGTGATGAGTAAGATTAAGTAGTCTCTTGTACTTAATACTCGTATCACTCTTTTTTACTGGAATGACTAGAAAATTCTAAGAGAAAGGCATAAATAACCATCTCACCACTGTTGCCCGCCAATCATGAATGACATTTGTGTGCTTCGGCATAGCAAAATTGGAATGTCAAATGCTTAACATAACTGGGTATTTCTTTTCTATCTCTTATATGTCCATGCATGATTTGCTTAAAAGAAAAAATATGCAAAGAAAATAAAAAGCAAAAAGAATCAAAATGCTTTATATATGATTGTAAGCGTGTATTCTAAGAGATGTGGGAGTTATAGAATGTACCTCGAAGGTGATAGTCCTCATCAAGCAGTTATGAATATGTGTGAGTTAAAGCGATTTTCTCATATCTCAAATCGTCATAACTAGTTGACACTTATGCAATCTTGCGATGTTTTTCACACACAACATGCAATATTCTTTGCTACTCTTGATACATGTGCAGGTACAATGTGATTTGGCTATCACAAGGTTTTACATGTGTTAATGTATGCTAACTAAACTGTCTTGACTTGTTTTTGAAATATAAAATTGGTTAAACTTGTTTAGCGTGTGTGTGTGTGTTTTGGGATTGATATGCTTAACATTTTTATAGTTGAGAGAGGTTTTTGAAGAGTTCAAAATGATTTTTGGATCATTGGTTGAGTTGCATGCTTGATTGCATTCATATCTGTGTTTTTCCCTTCTTGAAAAACTGTTTTTAAGCAATCTCGATAGCTCCTCGACAGCTCCTCGACACCTAGCTTATCTGTCGAGCTCTTAAACTGTTTCTTATCGCAATCTCGACACCTCTCGACAACTAGGTGGATCGATCGAGAAATCTCCTGTCTGCTCGATAACTTCTCGACACCTCTTGATCGATCGAGATCCTCTTGCATGCATTGTTTTTCACATGTTTGCATCTTTTTATTATCTTGTCATCCATGGCATCTTATTTCATTACATTCATGCATTTTTATGGATTCTTTGTGTCCCCTTGATCATCCTTTATCATCTTTATGTCTCTTGGGTGAAGCTTTCTAGCTTCTTGTACCCTTTGTCAATCATGACAAAAAAGGGGAGAAATTGTGAAGAATATGTGGTTTTTTTTTAAGATTCTACATGTTAGAAGGAGAAATACATTCCTTTGTAAGGGGGAGATGTGTTTCATCTTATTAGGGGGAGTGCTTACTTCTTTCTTCTTGTACACCGGTCTTGTGACTATTTTTACATACATTGTGCTTATCTTTGATATATATATATATGATGATGTATGTTTTTCACCTACCTCTACATGTGTTGTTTCTTTTCTATTTTTATACACATGTTTCTTATTCTTGTATGCAATCTATTATTTTTGTTTCACACTAAGATGCCGTGATGAGTTTTGTTTAAAATGTTTTAGAAATACAGGTTGTTAAAGTCTACTTGCCATAAACTCTCTTCCTGCAAAGTTTTTCAAGAGTTTGTGTTAGGATAAATTTTATTGTATTCAACAAGTGAATATGAGTTGAGTGATTTATGACTTCTCTCATATGTTCATTTGTTTGTTGTGGTTTTGTCACGGATTGCCAAAGGGAGAGATTGTAAAGGACATATTTTGTGTAATTGGCTAATCCTTTGACAAAACACACTTTACTTGTATTTGGGTAGATCTAGGATGTGTTTAATACTTTAAGAAACGTGTTGTTCAAGTCTAGTATTAAAGCCATGAAGATTAGACCAAAAAACAAGTGAAGATAAGTTGTTCACTAAAAATGAATAGATAGCTCGACACCTGCAGACAGATAGCTCGACAGCTGCTCGACAGATAGCTATCTATCGAGGTTTAATGAGGCTCGACAGATACTATCTATCAAGGTATCTATCGATGTTATGGGAATTCGGATTTTCAGATTTGATTTTCAACCCATGCTTTTACATTTGTGTAGGGTTTCTTTTCTCACAATCCTAAACATATATAAGACTTATTTTAGAGGCCGTCACATAAGAGAATACAAGGAGAACATATGCAAAAGGTGACCGATGCCTTATTCTCTCTAAAATAAGCTACTGCATCTTTTGCGCTTTAGAGTTTTGTAACCAAGTGCTTCTTGATCTTCATTGTTGATGAAGTGAAGAACTTTGCAGCCAACATCTTCTTCAAGTTAATGTGTTAGTCACATACTAGGAGCCGTGCATCTTTAGTTAGTCACGTACTAAGAGTCGTGCATCTTTAGTTAGTCACGTACTAGGATCCGTGCAAAAAGGGTAGCATTCATATATTAAAGAGTTCAGAGGTTTTAAGGCGGTAGAAGGTTTCTGCTGTAAGTTCATCTACGAGGATTGTAGAGTCTAGGGACAAAAGTTTTGTACTAGATCTGAAACTTCTCTTTACTATAGTGGATTGCTTTTCAGGAAGGTTTCCCCCAGGTTTTTTTACTGTGAAACTACTTTGTTTTATTAGTTTTTATAGGTCATCATATCTTATCTTATTTATTTTTTTCCGTTGCATGATATTGACATGATATTGATGTTTGTTTGTTTTAACAAGTTTTATTCATAATAAATCTAATTAATAACTTGGATTTAAAACTTGTTAATTCTATCAACCGGGGTCTAATTTTCCAACATTTTTTTTTTTTGGCTTGTATATTTTGTTTTAAATTTTAGATCTATATATTTTTGTATGGTCACTTAAATGAGGAAAATGCTAGAGTTACAAGTTTTTTTTTTATAAATTATATGATAAATGGTTATTGGTAAGTAAAAAAATGATGTAAGTGATTGGCCCATTATGCGAATCAATAAGAATTTGCTACCAAAACAGTTTGTAAAAATACTATAAAAAAGTTTGTGAGTATATCATTATGCTTAAAAGAATTAATGATATTGTTTAAGGAAAACAAAATGTAATTTTATAGAACAAAATTGCTAAAATTAGTACACATATATATAATCTTTTTTTTTTTTTTTTTAATTTGGGGGGCCATTGCCCCCACCACCCCCCCCCCCAATGATAGCTCCATCTCTGCACACACTTATAGTCTCCCCCAACTTCAACCCTTCTTCTTCACTTTCATTTACCTAAATTAATAAATAAAAAGATTTAAAAATGTTCTAGGACCGCTAAGACTCCACGCCAAATCATCATTTGAATCTAGGCTTGATGGGTCTTAGGTACTAAATTTGACCACAAACGACGGCTTCAGCTGCTTTTGTACTGTCCGACAACAATCTAGAAGCTTCTACAACACTCTAGAAGCCTCTACAACGACAATGTGGGTGGGTTTTGCTGTGTATGGGTGGGTTTTTTTTTATTTTTTTATTTCATGAAATTCGATTTTAAGAGTGATTATGTGTGGTAGGTGTATTGGATTGTTTTCTGAAATGTTTACGTGACATTTTGCTATTGGAGGGTGTTAAATGGTGGGTTTACACCAGGTCTGAATTTAATGTTTTCTCATTTTCAAAATGGAATCCTTAGTCTCATTTAGAGACACCAAACATCTCATTGAGATAAGTTTAATGAAAATTATTTATTTAGAGTGTTGTGCTCAACCACTTTGGTAAAGAGTTATTAAAATTTATATTTGATAAAATACAAGCATAATCAGATTTACAAAGTATCAGTAACTTATGACTATGTTTAACTATAGATGATTTTACAGAGAGGTTAAACACTATTTAATAGAGTCTTGGGCTAATTTAATTAAATAAATAAAAACCTTGAGAGTAGCCATATTTTTATAGTACAATAAAAATATAAGATATGGTTAATGTTAACTTTAACCAGGTGTAAAGCCATCAGGCACAAAAATACAATCCCAGTGTCTTGGACTAGACCACCTGAAGGTTGGGTGAAGCTAAAAACTGACAGCTCGGCTCTAGGGAACCCTAAGAAAGTAGGGGGAGGAGGATAGATTCGAAATCACCATGGGGATTAGATAAGGGGATCCGCCAGAGCACTCGGCAACACCAACAGCTTCGTGGTAGAATTATGGGCTCTAAGGGATGGCCTAGCCATTGCTAAGGAGCTTGGATTGAACAATATAATTGTTGAGTTGGATGCCTTAAGTGTAGTGATGCTTATGAACAATAACTCTATAAATTTGTTAATGGAACCCTTGTTAACTGATTGCAGGAACTTGATACAGTCCTTCACCAACAAACGGATAGTCCACATGTTCCGTAAAGCCAATCAATGCGCAGATGCGCTAGCTAGACTTGGGGCGAGATTAGACCCCTCTTTTGTTGTTTTTTTAAACCCACCGCCTGTGGTGTCAAGCCTTTTGGCTTTTACAAAACTGATATATGTTGTAATTCTTAATGCAATTCTCTGGTTTACCAAAAAAGAAAAAAAGTTTGTTATGAGACAACAGGAGATTCAAAGCCCATTAGAGCTGGGGTTTTATTTTCTCTTTGGTCCCACTTAAAGATACATAAACTAAAGCCCATAGTGAGCTGGCCATATATCTAATTCATTATTTATCACACGTGTAAGTAAATAAAAAAAAGGTACACAAGTTGAGAAAAACTTTATAAGGCACACAACGGGTTTCCATCAACAAGGAAAGCCCACACTCTTGGCCTAGTTTGTGTACGTTAAGGTAAAGTCTAGGTTTCTTGTGTCAAAATCAAGGTGATTTCAAGATCAAGACTTTCTAGAATTTCAAATTTTATTTAAGGCTTCTTGCATCAAGGTAAGTTTTCTTTGAACCTTAAATTAAAAATTCAAAGTTAAAATGTGTTCTTGCATCATGAAAAGTAGTTCCTATTTTATTATTCTGCATATGATATGTATGAGATACACATGGTTTTCCAACACTACAAGTGCAATGCAAGTAAAACCCGACTCTCTTTGAACCTATCACATATTGAGTAATATGTTTATTGTCTCATGGGTAGCCCAATTTTTTAATTTAAAATTCTTGTATATCCTGTTGCGTGGCTCTCTTAATGTGGCTTGAATGGCCACAATGACCAAAAGTCGGTCGTTTCTCTTTGACCGAGTCCAAGCAATAATTGGAACCCCCTTACAGAAGAGTGAAGAGTGTGCTGGATAGGAGAACCAGAAAACAAAATTTTTTTTTTCTTGTCTTATACCTTTTTATGAGTGAAAGTTAAAGTGTATTTGGGGTTTGAAATTTTAGATGGTCTTGTGTAAGAGTTGTATTCTTTCTATTTTATAGTGAAAAATTCTGATTCAAATTAGAATGAAAAGGTGAATCAGGTTTTTTTTTTTTTTTTTAATCTAAATTGTGTGTTTTGTTTCCAAGGAAAATGAGAACATTCCACCAAGAGAAAAAAAAATTTAAAAGAAAAAATGACTGTTAAATTATTCTTAATTGATTCAAAAATAATAATTAATTAATTTCAAAACGTTTAAGACTATAACTTCAATTAAAAAAAAATCTAACATGAATTTTATACTAACTAATAAAGAATTTAAAAACACCTGTAAATCTTAAACTAATATGACATTAATTTAGAACTTTATAATTCTTATATTGTAACTAAAATTATGTTGTTTAAGATATCATTAAGAACACACTTTTATTCTTTTAGCTAACTCTAAATCATGATCAAGAAAAGTATTCTTCAGAAAGAGACATGATAAAAACTTAATTTTGTATATTTATATTATTATTATAAAATATAATTAAACTTATTTTGTGTTAAATCATATATTTTACATTTGATTTTCGAGTGTTGAGTAATTAATCTTGTGCTTAAAATTAATTTTAATGCATGAATATCTTTTGTGAGAGAATAGAATTAATTCTAACAAGATTTATCGAGAAAGACATGAGCAGATTTACGTAATGAAGAAGGCTAATAGATTATATATTTACAAGGGCCATAATGAAGTTAAAGAAGGTCATCTAATTAAATTTTAGTACAATTGGATTAAGGAATCAAAAGAAATTTGTATTAAATTCAAGTCCAATTCAGATTAGGATTCCAATCTACTTAAGTGTTAGAAGTTCAGCCACCATAACTTTTATCCAATATACTAAATTGAGATGATTCAAGTTGAACTGGAAAGATAACTTAAAGGGATACAATTTTGTAGTTTATGAAAATTCCAAATTATGACATTGAATGGTCCCAAAAAAAACAATTAGTTAAGTGGAGCTTAAAAATTAAAGATTTTTTTCCAAACGAGAATTCTACTTGTACTAAGATTTCTTAGCATTGAAGGCCAAAAGTGATGAAAAAGATGAATCATCTGAAGTTGAGGATGCTAAGTTAAAATCATACATCACTAGACAATTCAAGAAATTCATCAAGAATGCAAATGTCAAGGGCAATGACAAGGATCGCAAACAATCTACTTTCTCTCAATTCAAGTCCCAAGACAAAACTAAGAGAGAAGCCAAAGATGGTGGCCAAAACAGTAATGTTCCTTCTAGGCCTAAATGCTATGGATGTCAAGGGTTTTGACACATAAAGCAAGAATGTCCTACTTATCTCAAATCCGATAGAAAGAGCAAAGCTCTAGCTGCCACCTTAAGTAATATGGAACCAGAAGCTGAGTCTAATGATAGTGATCAAGAAGGGATAGTAAGTGCATTCACTACTACTATTGATTCCCCTGATGAAGAAGAAGAGTTGATGGGATCCAAATTTGAGAAGATGGATGAACAAGATGACATCCATACAGCCTACTCAAAGTTGTACAAAGTTTCTGAGAAACATGAGAAACTTTACATACTTGCTACAAAGAAGCTTAGTGAGGTGGAATTGGAATGAGAAGAACTTTCCACCAAGGTTGATGAAGCTAATCAGATCATTGGAGTTTTGCAGTTTGAGAACAATTTTCTGGCTAAAAGGACTAAGAAATTGGATGCAGAATTGTTTCAAGTCAGAGCTCAATTGGAAAGGGCTTCAAGTGCCAAGCTGGATAAAATGCTCAACTTCCAGAAAGCAGCTTCTGACAAAACCAGTTTGGGGTATGATCATTCTATCTCTTCTCATAATACTTCTACTAGTGCTCATAATAAAGTCATTTTTATCCCTCTTGCTAATAATGATAACTCTGAGGATAATGAACCTAAAACTGAAAGTGCAAGTGAGAGTGAAGATGATAAGGGAAAATCTATTCTAGGAGCAACCCCCAAGACTGTTAAGAAAGAGACCAAGCAAAATGGCCATCGCTCTATTAGCAAGAAGTCTTAACCAAAGAAGCCACACTTCTGTCATCACTGTGGAGCATCTGGTCACACTTGTCCAAATTGCTATAAGTGACTAGCCACTCAACAGAGCAATAGTGTGTCATCTTTTGGCAGCCAAAATCAACTCCAAATCTCTTTGGCTCCTCTTAGAGAACTTCTTAAGGCTGTCATGCTTCTTTCGAACTTCAATGGATTCAATTCTCCTTCTTATCCACCCGAACAAAGATTCATGCAAAAAAAAGGTTCCTCATCTAGGTCTCCCATCTGGAAGGAAAAGGACTCCAAGTTATTCTATCACTTTTCTCCCCTGTTGCTTGTGTGTTTGTTGTTTTATGTTTTCTGTTTTAAGTCAATCTAGTTTTTATGCTTTCTTTTTATATGCTTGCTTTGTTTATTTTTTTTGTTTTGTTTCAATAAAAAAATGGAAAAATTAGAAAAATACAAAAACATTGTGTATTTTGGTACTTGTGTACTTTGGATGGCCTTTGAAACAAAGTTTCTCAACTTTGTATCACTTGTAGCTTAGATGAGCATCTCAATGCACAATTAAGCAATGTGAGCTTTGTGGCTCATTTTTGTGATGGGTACAGTTGGTTGATCTTTTATCATTCATATTCATATCACTCTTTTTGACGGAAAATGACTAAAAAAATCCTAAGAGAAAGGCATAAATAACCATCTCACCACTAAAACTCATCAATCACAAAACATCTGTATGCAATTCATAAAATTCGTGCTCGGTAAGGTGTAGCACTTGCACAGCAAAATCAGGATGTTCAGCTTGCATAATTGGGTATTTTCTTTTCTCTCTCCTATATGCCCAAGCATAATATGCTTAAAAGAAAAATATGCAAAGAACATGAAAAACAAAAAGAATCAAAATGTTTTTAATATGGTTGCAAGCGTGTTTTTAGGCGATGTGGGAGTTATATGATGTACCTCGAAGGTGATGGTCTCCATCAAATAGTTTGTGAGGGATTTTCACAATTCGCTCCAATACCAATGAGCTTGGTCTACGATCGAATGCTATAAAAGATTTGTGCCCCCTCATCCTTCACCAATTGGTGGTTGGATGGATTGGTAAGGCACACGATCCGACAAGTGGTATAGAGCTCGGTCATAGGTTCGAGTCGTTGGAGCCGCATTGTGAGGGAGGGATTGTGAGGGATTTTCACAATTCGCTCCAATATCAATGAGCTTGGTCTGCGATCGAATGCTATAAAAGATTTGTGCCCCCTTATCCTTTACCAATTGGTCGTTGGATAAGGTGGTATGGACCTCAGTCTGCCAAGTAAGTGGTCTCAGGTTCAAATCCTAGGAGTGGTGAAACTTGGAGGGTTTCCACTCGGTAACAAGGATTGCGAATGCTGTAGCTGAAAGGGGGCTGAGGGAAGTGTTCTATCTGGTTATCAATTGGTCGTTGGATGGATTGGTAAGGCACACGGTCCGACACAGTTATGATTGTGTGTGGGTGTAATTGATCTTCTCATATCATTACTCTTTATAATATAAATCACTTATGCATTCTTGCAAAGTTTTCACACAATACACGTACTTTTTGCTACTCTTGATACATGTGCAGGTACAATGTGATTTGGCCATCAGAAGGAATACATGTGGCAATATATGCTTACTAAACTGTCTAAACTTGTTTTTGAAAATAAAATTGGTTAGACTTGTTTAGAGTGTTTTGATCTAGAAATGTTATGCATCTAGAGTTGATGGTGTGTTTGAGTGCTTAGCATGCTGCTTGGATGTTTGTTATTATGTCTATCTTGTTGCATACATCTTGTGTTGTTTTTCCTCCTTAAAAAATCTTGTTTCTGGCCTTTCGATAGCTACTTGATACCTCCTTGACAGCATCTCGACAGCAGCTCAACACATGCCTCTTCTATGGAGATTTTTGGGTTTGTTCTCGACAGATAACTCGATCTATCGAGCTAATTTCCTAGAGCTTCTATTAGCTCAATAGCTTCTCGACACCTCTTCGATCTATCAAGACCTTTTTGCCATCGACACCTCCTCGATACCTCTCAATCTATCGAGAATTAATTCTTGATACTTGCTTGATACCTCCTAGATCTATCAAGCTACGATTTTCTATATATAGTTGAGGTTCGACCCGGTTTTGCTCACTCTCAAACATCTCGATATCTCTCTCTTCTCTCTCAACCCAAACACTCATTTTTCACCAATATATCTTTTCCCTTTAAGATTTTGACCTTACCCAAGCTTTAATTTCTTGGTAAGTGTTTTTAATCCTCTCTTTTTCACCTTCTTCATGCCTTTCATGCATTTAGACCTAGGTTTTCAAGTATTGGGAAAAATTTGGGGTTTTTGTGTTTTTACTAAAATTTTTGGGATGGGTTTTGTTTAATTGTTATCACATGTTCATGCGTTGCATTCTATATGCAATACAACATTGTTTCATGCATTCTAGGATTGTGTGGTTGATTATATCTTATGAGTGCTGTTAGATTGGATTAGGTTTTTGCCCATGATACAATTTACTTTTGCACGTTATATGCTCATGCATTACCATGCATAGTTCTTTCTTTCATTCTCTCCTGAACCTTCTGTTGCGTTCATGTTTTCTTTTTCTTCCCTCCTCTTGTTTATTTTCTTGTCTATGGCACCTAAAAAGTCAGTCCCTTCCCGGAACCCGATTTCACGTTGTCGTTTCGCTTCTTCGTCTTCTTCTATTCCTCCCTCTATTCGTTTTCGTAACGAAGATGCCCAAAAGGACTTCTTCGAGAACTTCTCTGATCGGGCGATTCATTTGGAACGCCAAGTCATTCTGTCTGACTTTCTGGACACTCCTCTACCTAGTGCATTTCGCTCTCGGGGATGGGCTTCTCTATATGAGAAACTCTCGAGGTGTCCCAACGTGTTCATATAGGAGTTTTACTCCAATATGCACGCCATCGATACTTTTGTGTCTCAGTTTACTACGGTATTCCGTGGTACACGTATTTTAATTACCCCAGAGCTCATTTCAAAGGTACTACGAGTCTCTAGGGTGGATCATCCGGATTACCCTAGTCATGAGCGCCTCTCTTCTATCTCTAGAGACGAGTTGGCCTTACGATTTTGTGAGAATGAGGTTCCCCAAATTTCTCCACAACCGAGTTTGCTAAGGGTCCAAGGATCCTTAATATGGTGATGACCTTTGTTATCACTCCACAGTCACACTATAACACTATCATTGAGCCTCGTGCTCATTTTTTTCTTTCTCTCATGGAGGATCTCTCTATAGATTTTCCATCACACGTGATAGAGTCTATTATAGAGGTCTATCGAGACACAACTACATATGATAAGCTCATATTTATTTCAGCTATCACATGCATCCTCACACACATGCACGTCACCATTCCTCCCTCTCCTCTTCTATGTCATGGGTGCCATTAGCAAGGAGTCTATCTGGAGGAGTGTAGTGCACCTAGCTGCGAAGCGGCCTCGTATGGAGACGATGGATGTAGCCCCTACCCCTCAACCCTCTTTTTCATCTACCCCTTCTTCCTCTTCTTGGTAGTCATCTCAACCATCTATCTAACGAGATGTGTCAGATGAACACCAGAATCGGTCACATTGCTCGTCGCCAGTCTCACCTTGGTGGTTTCGTACCCTCACCTTCACTCGAGCCTGCTGAGGAGTCCTTTTCTGATGGAGATGATGCTGATGGTTCTAGCTCTTCTAATGATGATGAGATGACGACCTCTCAATGATACACCCTTTGTCACTCATGACAAAAAGGAGGAGTAATTTTGTATATGAGAGTAGTTATTATGCTAAGGGGAGAGCTAGCATAGGATATACTAGATAGGGGGAGAGCGCTTTGAGGGATGTAGTGAGATTTTGATGTATCTTTTCTCAATACATGTACCGCGGTTTTGTGATCATTTTTACATACATTGTATTCTTCTTTCTATATATATGATGATGTATGTTTTTCACCTTATCCCACATGTGTTGTTTATTTTCTCTATTTATACACATGTTTCTTCTTTTATACAACTTGTCTATGTTTCACATTTGATGCCTTGATGAATTTTGTTTAAGTGTATCAGTTAAGACAGGTTGCAAGTCTACCATGCTATGATCTCTCTTTTTACAAAGTTTTTCAAGAGTTCATAGTAGGGTTAGACTTATGTACTTTTGTAAGTTATGGGATAGTTGTGTTAGACTTCTCTCTTAATTGTTGTTTATGGTTTTGTCACGGATTGCCAAATGGGGAGATTGATAGGGTCATACTTTTTGTAATTGGTTAATCTTTTGACAAAATACACTTTACCTGTAATTGGGTAGATCTAAGATGAGTTTAGTATTTCAAGAAACATGTTGTTCAAGTCAAGTATTAAAGACATGAAGATTGATCCAAGAAACAAGTGAAGAAAAACTGCTCATTAATTCTTGATAGATAGCTCGACAGATAGCTGCTATCAAGACTTAATTCGAAACTCGATAGATAGCTTGGCACCAGCTCGATCTATCGTGAATTATGATTTCAGAATTTCCAGATCTAAAATCCGGCCTAAGCTTATGTCTATGTGTAGGGGTTCTTTTCTCACAACCCTAGACAAATATAAGGCTTATTTTAAAAGCCGTCATATACGGATACAATAACCAAGTGCTTAATTTCTCTGTAAGAAGCTACTGCATTTGTACGCCGTTGGGTTTTTTGTAACCAAGTGCTTCTTGATCTTCATTATTGATGAAGCAAAGAACTTTGCAGCAAACAATAACCATTCAAGTTGCAGGAGTTAGTCACGTACTGGGATCTGTGCAAAGGAGTTAGTCACAAATTGGAGGTTTGTGCATCAAGGGAAAGAAGGTTACTACAAGATCAAGTCCAATTGAGTATTAGAGCGAAGGTTCAACTGAAGATTGGTATTTCAGGATAGGCCAGGGTAGTTGGTAAGATTCCTTATACTTGCAATCGCTTGATTGTTGATTAGTGGATTCTTGAGAGTGGTGACCTTAAAATCACCTAGTGGGCTTTTTGCCTTCCGAGGTTTCCTCCATTTGTTAACAAATCACCATGTCAAATATATTTTCCGTTACATTAGGTATTTTTGGTGATTTTTTGGTACCTCCACGATTTGCATGCAATTGAACCTAATTAATCAACTTGGGTAATTGAATTAATTAACCGGGGTCAAGCTATCTTAACCCAACACTTATTTTGTGTTAAATCATAAATCTTATATTTGGGTTTGGAATAGTGTTGAATAATTAATTTTGTGCTTATAATGAATTTTAATGCATGAATATATCTTTAATTTGTAGGAGAATAAAATTAATTCTAACAAGATTTATCAAGAAAATCATGAGCGGATTTGTGTAATGAAGAAGACTAACGAATTATATTTTTACAAGGGCAATAATAAAGTTAAAAATGGTGAAACCAATTAAATATAGGTCAAATTAAAGTAAGGAATCAAAGAAAATTTGTATTAAATCCAAGTCCAAATTCAGATTAGGATTCTAGTTTTTAGCGCAATCTTTAGTAGTTCAAACACAAATTTTGTCCCAAATATCGAATTGAGATGATTAAAGTTGAATTGAAAAGATTATTTTTTGTGTTTTTTTTTTTTTTTTTTATTGATCTACTTATATAGAAAAAATGTTTAGTTTTGTATAATTCTTTGATTTATAAGTAGTCAAACCATTGAGTTGCTAAACCAATGGGGAAGATGTTGGATTATGGGAAGACTTCTGGCTCCCATCTGGACCCTTAAGGAATCAAATAGAAGGGCCGCTTGCTGAAGGGGAAGGAAACATGTCTGTGAAGATGTTCATTTCAAACTCTAATGGGATATCCTTTAATCTTCCAGAGACCATACTCCAGGAAATTCAAGACATACCTCTTGCTACTAACCCGAATCTAAAAGACAGGCTTGTTTGGGCCTTCTTGAAGGATGGATTATTCTCTCTTAAATCTGCCTATCTTATTGCCAAAGATTTAAATCCTTTGAACCCTGATACTCATCCATGTCGGTGGGTTTGGGAAACGAATACCACGCCTAGAATAAAATTCTTTTTATGGCTTTGTTCCCAGAATAGCATTCCTACCCGTGAAGTTCTTGGTTCAAGAGGTTTTAATCTTGATACAATGTGTGAAGTGTGTGAAAGAGCTTCTGAATCTATCACCCATGTTTTGAGAGATTGCCCTGAGGCGAGCAAGGTATGGAAAGGGTTGGGAATTAGGGATACTAATCAGGTTTTTTATGATCTTCCTTTCATGGTCTGGCTAAAGAGCAACTGTAGCTCTTCTGATTTTTTTTCCCAAGCCTCAAATCCCTTGGAAAATTCTCTTCCCACAGGCAATTTGGCTCCAAAGAAACAAGATTATCTTCCAATCTGGGAGAGTAGATCCTAATACGTATGCTCATTGCATTAAGAAAGGAGCAGAGTTCTTTGCTATAGTTCCAAATAGCCCCAAGAAACCAACAAGAATCCAGGTTCAAGTGGCTTGGAATAAACCCCAATCGGAGTGGGTAAAGATAAACTTGGATGGTTCTGTGTTTGGCAACCCGAAGAAGGCTGGAGGGGGAGCAATTCTCAGGTGCAATAATGGGGATTGGATTGCTAGTTGTATGAGAAAGCTTGGAAACACTTCAAGCAACTTGGCTAAATTATGGGCTCTATGTGTTGAAATGGATGCTGAATTTCTTATCTACTTACTATCTAATTTATCTATAGAAAATCTTATCCTAGAACCACTGTTAATTAAATGCAGGAACCTGATGAAGACCTTCCCTAATTGCACTGTGGCACATGTGTACAAGGAATCTAATAGATGTGCAAATAAGCTAGCTAGGATGGGGGTTGATCTTCAATCAAATTACCTTATTTTGTATAACCCACCGCCTATGGTGGAAGACCTGTTGGCTAGTGATAAAGCCGGCCATGTTTGTAACAGACTTGTGGTTCCTTAGTTTTGAATATATGCATGGTTAACCCAAAAAAAAAAAAATTCTTTGATTTAAGGTAGAGTTTGGGCATGTTAGGGCCTGTTTAGTAAGAGTATTTAAATATAGTTTTTTTATTTTGCAATCCATAAAATGATGGGTCTCACACTTGAATTTATTGTTTGGCTAATATTTTCTAAATACAGTTTTCAAAAAACTGTATTTTTATTTTTCATGTTTAGAATAGGATTTTGAAAACGACTAATGGGATGTTTTCAGGATACAGAAAATGTTTTTAATGACATAGATGTAAATAAATTGAAAATAGTGGACCCCACATATTTGTTCAAACTCTTTTATTTTTTAAATTAAGGAGTTTATCTTTATCACAAAAAGAATTCTCACACTTCAAATTTGAAACTTATCATTAAAAAAAAAAAAAAAAAAGTACATGATGAGCTCTATTCCCTTATCATTATCCACCAAAAAAAAAAAAAAGTAATTTACAAATTCTACACATTACTTTTTGTAAATATATATTTTTAAATCTCAAAAATTTTCTCCCAAACAATTATTTTTTATTTTTAGTATTTTGAAAATTGTTCTTAAAAGTGGGAGCCAAACACGTATAATATAAAAATTATTATTTGAAAACTAGTTTCAAGTTCAATTTTTTTGAAAATTGTTTTTATACTGTTTTGAAAAAAAGAAAACAAAAATCCTCTTACCAATTAGACCCTTAAACACTCACTACCTCAAAAAAAAATTTCTTGAGTTCTTATTGCTAAATAATCCAATTGAAATCATCATCCGTATGAGTTTTATTTGAGTTATTTGAACTACCAATAGATGTGTTGTCTAGCTAGATCCCTAAACCTTAGTGTTAAATTTTTTTTTAAAATGTTTTCCTCAATTTAATTTTAATTTACCAAGTCAATCATTGTTCTCTTCAATTAGATATTATTTTTTTAAAAAAAAATTATTTTATCTTATGAATTGCTAATCAACTTCTTTTTCCTGTAGGTTTGACTTCGGACTCACCGAGTTATTACTTCATGACAATCCTACACTTGAAAGCAATATTGAAGTTCCAGCAAAGCAAACTAGGATAAAGTTAGATAATCTAAAAGTTCTACGTATATATTTATTAAGAATCATTATTTTTAATATAACACTTACACAAAAGCATATATCATAGACATAGACATAAATAATTTTTTTTATTTGAACCCATAAACATATGTTTTTTTTAATTCAAATAGAAGTATAAGAAAATATGGAAATTTTGGTACCAACATTTGAATTTTTTAGGCTATTTTTACCCTATTTTCTTCATTTTTAACGTAGAAATCAATTTTTTACTATTTATGTAAGAGAAACTTAGGTTTTAGATTTTCAAAACTCTAAATTAGTTTCAGGATTTAAAGAAAATATAACCTTGCTTTTGTGTGACATTTCTCGTATTACTAAATTCATTGAATATGATTTCAAAGTAATCGTATTTATTAAAATACTTTTCAGTAATTTCAGGTGCTAAACAAGAAGTTTTAATCTAAATTCTAACTATATGCTACTTAGTTGGCATGATAATTGGTCCCTACTATTCATATGTACCAATATTATCCCATCAACATAGGAAGCAAATACTAAAACATATATACATACATATATATATATATATATATCATTTTCAATCAATTCAGCAAATAAAATAAAATTCGTCCAATTATATTAGATGTATATTTTTTTTTATAATTTTTTATTCTCACATGTAGGACGCATTAAAAAAAAATTTAATGATATTTTATTAATCTTCTAATAAAGTCAGCTTTAAGAAATGTGTTTCTAAGTCCAACTTAGTCATATTATATGTGGCTCCTAAACTGGTGGACCATTTCACTATATTGTTGGGAATCACACACACAATCATTTAGAAATATTTATATAATACATCGTTATGGCATGATTGCAAAGTAAAACTGAGTCTATAAAACTAAATATAACATCTGGCAAGGCAAATGCATATATTTTTATTATAAGCTTCACCCTAAATCTTATTACGAACAGTTTGGTTTGAATGTGACTTTTTGGTTGTTTGTAGTCTTTTAATTATTGATTTTCTTATAATCATTGTTTTTTTTTTTCTAATTAAAATTATAACTAGTTTAAAGAATCAACTAAAACCTCTACATCAAGAAATCAACCTATAACCTATTCATTATGTGTAATGAAACGTTATTTTTTTAACATTTAAAGTTTCTTTTGTTATTTTATTTTTATTAATAGGTTGGTAAATCCAAATTTATTATTTATATTTCATATATATAATTAAAAATTTATTAAAGAGCTACAAATACTTCAAAATAATAATAATAATATTTAGATAAAACATCTTTAACAAAAGCATAGTAAACATTAACATGATCATGCATGTTATTTTTTATTATTCAAATTTAAAAATTAAAATATATGAGAAATTTGTACATCAATTATTGAATTCATAAGGGAATTTACACCTCTTCCTCATTTAGTTTTTAATATACAAATTATTGATGACCATTTTTGAATACCATACATATTAGAATTAGTGTTATAAAATCCAATTCTATGACTCCATCTTATGAATAAAATTATATTTTTTTCCCTGAAATTATATTTTTGTGAATATTTAGAAACAACGTTTTGTAGTCCATGAGATGCATTTTATATATGTTATTTAGGTATGAGAATGAGATCTGCGTATAGATGATCTAAATTGAAAATTAATCCTTATAAAATCAAAATTTTAGTTTGTAGTATGTAGTATGTAATAAGATTGGACATCTTGTTTGATAAAATTATAATATATTAATTATGATGATCTATCTTGATCATGGAAGTGGAGATTTCTAATTGATATGTTGTTGTATTTAGAATATATTAAATTAGACCGTTGTGAAATGTTCTACAAACTACTGTCACTTGAACAAACAATCTCAAAATTGCCACGTGCATCACTCTTTTCTATTCATCTGCCGGAAGAGATGGAAAAGAGTGGGTTAAATTTGTCTTTCTTTTTTACTATTTTGTATTTGGTTTATCTCTCTTTCATTTTCGTTTCTGAATTTGTTTCAATCAAGTGGCACTCTCACTGAATGCTAAGTAAATAATTTTATCCAAAAAAAGAAAAGAAAAAGCTAAAGTTCATGATGCAACAAAAAGTGTTCATAGGGTTCAATCTGTAAATTTTCACAAAAACAAAAGACCGAAGGCAGAAGTGACCTACGTCGTGGCACCCCAAGCCCTTAAATTTCACATCTCTAAAACCAATAATCATTCGTGCTTTTCACTTCTTTCAATTAGCTTATCTTATCATATACATGTCCATTGTCGCAAAGCGAAATTGGGCATTCTTTTTTGCCCATAGCCCTCTTACATTCGTAGAAGGTAGAAACATGTAATGGTTTCCAACATGGCTTACCCTTAAAAATGGGTTGTGACATATTCTAACTCACCCAAGGCATGGAATCCGTGGAAAGAAGCTTGTTTTTGAGCAAAAACACACATGTGCTGGTGTTTGCTAAACCTTCATGCAATGCACCTTACATACTTTCCACTTTTTTTCTTCCATGATATACTTCTTTTTACACCAAATGTCTTTAACAAAAGCATGTCCTTTACAAACTACTTTAAGATATCTCTTGTACATACACCTAATAGAGAAGTCTCTTTTATTGGATGGGAAAAAAAGGAGGATATGCATTGACTAGCTAACACGTCCTATGGTGGGTATGAGTACTTTTTTCCTTCGAGCAAAGAGATGTGTATGAGTTGGATTTTAAGACCAACAGAAATGAGATCTGCTATAGATCCTACTATTTTCCTTAGGTTGATGACATTTAGAGATTGCTTTTTAATTTTTAAAGACATTTTGTAATGTAAGGCTAGCTTTCTTTTTATCTCTTTTACTAGTGAGATCACATGTATGACCCGGGTGATGCCACACAAGGCTAACTAAAGTTAAGCTTTGCTGCAACTTGTGTCTTGCAGATCAGAAGAAAGAAAAAAAAGTACCAAGTACAGACAGCTTTAGTTAGGTCCACAACACCCTCTCCATTGATTCAATGCTTGTTACGTACTGCTCTTATCCGGAGATATGTCGGCATTGAGAAATAGCTAGACTTGGACCCGTAAAAGTGGAAAGAACTGAACGGCTTGTGGAAAATCAGTTTACTTATCAGACAATTTTTAATTTCAACAAACATAGGCGTGATTTGATACAATATCTTATACATATATCACGTATTCTTTAAATCATATATCATATAATATATGTTGTGATTATACTGAATGAATGCTTTTTTCTTATGTCACAAAGATGATTTTTTCTCATTTCGTTATGGAATTACCCGTCTCAAAGAAAAGTATTATTTTAATAAACATCGAGAGCGATAAATGAATGTCTTTTTCTTATGTCATGTGGATAGTCTTCTTTAATTCGTTACGAAAGTAACAATTTCAAAGAAAAGTATCATTTTAATAAACCTCGAGAAAAATTGATGTAATTTATCTCTTTTCTTTTATAATATTTTTTTAGTGGCCACCATAACTCTAGAGAGATGGATGTATTTAATTTACCCTTTTTCTATTTTAAAATATTTTTTTAGTGGCCACTCACTGTAGGTCCATTCTCTGCATGTGTGATAATAGTATACTACAATAATCACACAGCCACAGGCTGCAGAAACTAGAAAAGGTTGGACATGCATGGAAGTGGGCCTATTAGAATGACCTTCTTGTTTATACCAAAATTGTCAATGTTTCTAACATACTTGGGACTTTGGATTTATGATGGTTAAACATTAAAGGTTAAGAGTTCTTTTGTAAGAGCATCCTACAAAATTGGAGGAAACACAGAATCTAAAAAAAAAAGTCCATAAATTTTTAGGCCTAACAAAACAACAATATTCTGGCATGCAGAGAATGTTGTTATCAGACAGATGGAAGGAGATGAAAGATATGGATTAAGATAACGACATGCATGCATCTCATCATTCCCACGTATTTCATTCAATTCCTGATCCACTTACCAACTAAGGGCCTGTTTGGTGAGTGAGTTTAAACTCACATTTTTATATTTTAAACAACATTACACACTTTTTCACACATTTTTTCACACACTTTTTCACCCACACGTATTTTAAAAAATTCCAAACAACAATTCTCAAACTACTACCAAACACCCCCTAAACTTTTTTCAATTGGGAATATATTTGGTCGAATTACGTAAGTTATTAGCTAGCTTTGAATCCTCCCACTAAATTCCCGATGTTTCTACACCTAGTTTGTCTCTTTGTCAAAAGTGTTCTTACAACTTTATTCTACTTGACTAATATGACTTCTTTTTCTTCAAGATTCTTTTTTGATTATTTTTTTTTGTTATGGTCTTACATGTGACGCCTCCATTTCTGCTTACTCACAATCCTTTTCTTTTCTTTTTTCTTTTTTTTTTTGAGATGATGCTTAATCACAATTCCACCGTGCTTTTGCTCCCTTCTTAATTTCTTGTTTTATCTTATTTAATTCTCCACCCACCCCAAAAAAAGCATCTATATTATTTTATTCTCGACGTCTAAGGATGCAGTTAGATTTTTTTTTTTTTTTAATTTATTGAAAACTTATTTATTAAAAGTTGATAAAAATAGAGCTGTATTTTAGATTAAGGTTTTTACTGGAAAACTTGTGTAGCTTATTCAGTGAGAGTTTGATAGAAGCAACTCTTTAAACTCTAGATTCCAATTAACTTAATTGATAAATTTTTTTGTTGTTGTCTAACATAAAATATGAATTAGAATAATTTCTTGACTTAATAATAAAAGGGAATTATCTTGAAGTAAACGCCATAAATTAAAATTTTAAATTATTTTTAATATAAAAAAACTTAATTACACTCTTTAAACTTAAAGATCAGGCAATACAAAAAATCAGTGGAATTGTATGAACCGCGGTTGGACCACCTGTAGAACCGTTCACAACTAATTGACCTTTTTCCTTTTTCCTCAACTCCGACAACCACAAAATCAAATTAAATCTTGTAATGAGGCCATAAATCTTGTAGACATGTGACTATGAATGATTAAGAACAAAGAGAAATACAAGCCAAGAACAATAATTATTTAGTTGATTCGAGTAGTTAATTGGTTAGAGAAACAATCTTGAGCTTTTGCTGATATTTGCTTTGTAAAATCCTAGTATAAATACTAGGCTCCCGTAAACATTTCTCATGAGTATGAACATTGATGCAAATTCCTCTACTTTCTCTATAGGCTCTCTTTTCCTAATCCACTTTCATTTTTGTTAGAGGGTGACAACCTCAAACTAAGTTGGATTTCCTTAAATTGCCACACACTTTCCTTAACCAAAACCAACAATTCCCATTCCTGGCCTTAATACCCAAGCTAGTTCATTATAATTGGATAAGAATACTCAGGTCCAAGAGGTAAATGGTACGAGATTCACACAATTGGATGTGAAAGACAATGAGTAGATTCATCTAGAACCTTGTATACGGTTTTTCTATGTTGAAATACATATCATCATGGCCCAAATATATGTTGCTCATGGTGGTGCTTGAAACTAGAGCAAGTCACACAAAATCCACTGCCTAAGAACCTTGCTAAAGAGAACCCAATGAAGAGCTTGATGTTGGAGATGAAGAGTTCCTTCATCCTTTTGCATTTGTTACATAAATGTATTAGTTATACGGAGATTTAAAACATAAATTTTTCTATTGAAAATATCAAAAGGTGTCAATCAGTTAAATTACAAGACTCTTGGTTGATATTTTGATTTCTTGATTAAGGACCATTTGACTTAATAAAATTTGGATCAAATTTTAAGGGGGATCTGACCATGTCGATATGTCATATTGATTTTACTATCCCATTAGATAATTTGTTCATTTGAATTTTCAAACCTATAAGTTAAAATCAGAATCAATATTAAATGGAAAATTGGTTCCTAATTTAAAAAATTCCAATCAAAACTCATTGAAAACGTTGAACATATCACACGTGAAGATAAAAATCTCAAAAGAAAAAAAAAAAAAAATTGGTTATTTGAAATTGCATCTTATTTTTATATATTAACATTCGTTCTTTCCAAATATACGTGTTCCGCTTGAGAAATGAAGTTTGCCTCCTTATTATAGAATTTCGTGTGTCCAGAAATGGGGTCAATGAGAAGACAATAAAAAGTAGGATGAATGCGAAAGAGAGAAAAGCAAAAAATAAAAGTGTTCGAGGTGGCCTAGCTATGCCACTTTGAAGTAGACGTACACGGTACACCACTTGTTCAAACGAAATTCCAGAAAAGCTAGAGCATTCATCAGTAAGCAATGCAAAAATCACCAAAAAGAAGGCACCTGACGTATGCCGTTGAATTCTAGGCCGGTGTCCAGACTCAAGTAACGTATGCCTATCGAGGTAGACATATGCATGCTAATATAAACTCCCTATTTTGCAACCTCAATTTAACATCACAAGAAGGATAAAGTAGCCATTTTGCAACACAAAGGGAAAAATCGTAATTTTGAATTCTTAATCTTTCAATGCTTCATTGAAAAGAAATCTAGGAGTTCTAACGATCAAAATGGCGTATTGTGTGCTTCAAATATGGGACCATTGGATCAAGTGCTTCAAATATGGTGGGATTATTGGATCAAAAGTCATAGTTGGAAGAAGTTTTAATGGGTAACATAAAACGCAAATCACAATAATTAACTATGATTGTATTGTAAAAAATTTTTATACAAGATAGAAATTCTACTCTACCATAATCTAAGTGTATATGTGTATGAAGCTTCCCCTTGGAGACTTAAGTCCCAGATCTTACCCTTCATATTTCACAAGCATTTATACATGTGGAGTGACCATCACACCAAGGGTGTGTGATGGTTTTGTAAAAAGATTGAAACTAATTAATTAGGTTTGGTTTCCATGACAATAATTGTAGAGATGTATGTATGCAATAAATTCCATTTTTTTTTTTTATATACAAAATAGAAATTCTACTCTAGTATAATCTAAGTGTATATATGTGTGAAGCTCCCTCCTAGAGACTTGAATCCGGGCTCTTACCTCCCACACTACACAAGCACTTATACTTGTGGAGTAACCATCGCACCAAGGATATGCGGTGGTATAAATTCCAAAATATTGAGCTAATAAGAAAGTGCAAGGTTTTAAATAACTGATTAATTATCTTAATTAATTAAGTGTTAAAAAGTGATGAATATTCTAAAAAAATGAATATGGACTTCTAAGGGGATAAATTCATAATTTTAAGTTAAAAAAAAAAAAAAAAAAAAAAAAAAAAATAAAAAAAATGATCCAAAAAAGAGTCACAAATCATCAAAACTCGAAATACGATATAAAAGGGGTGGATTGGGTCCAAGCATCGAATTAGCACTTAGATGAGAGCCTTGAGTGCCAATCAGCATTAAAAGGCCTGGTTCAAGTGTCGATTGGCACTTGTGTTAAGTTCCCTCCAAAAGTCGCTTGATTTTTTTATTTGTTTTCAACTCCAACTCCTAATTGGCCAGTCTATCTGCACATGTGCACATGAAAATTAAGCCATGAAGAGTTTGAAACTCATCCAAATAAGGCTTTACTTCTTCTAAAAATAGAGGAGACCTCCTCATTTGCAATAGACAGTGAAATTCTTTGAAAGCTTTTAGGAAAGAGCCACTAAAGTGATTACTGATCTTTTTCGTCAATCACAGCATTCTACCCTTAAACCATTTTCACTCCCAAATAAATGTAGACCTATTGTTATTTTGCCAAAAACTTCAGAGAACGGTAAAGAACACACACAAAAAAAAAAAAAATCTTAACAACACTTTGAATATGAAGGAGATGCTGCCTGAATTGTCCCGACCCGATAAAGCCCTAAAAGTTGCATCTTTACTATATGCTTATGTGTTGTATACAATGGATCCTAGTAAGTTATATATAGCCTATATGAGTTAGAGTTAAAAGTTAGGGTTAGGTCTACATGGATTTACAATATAATTGGACCGTTTTAAGTATGATGGATTAAAAAAATTAAAAGATAAAAAAAAAAATGTATTATATAATGAACGACAGAATATAATAAAAATGATTATTTGGCTTAAAGTGGAATCTCTTATCATTAGGGTTAAACAAAGTTTCTCCTCACCCCAAAATTTGGGATCCCCCATTTGCTGCCTCCTAATGGCTAATATTCAAACCAATTAGTGGGACTTCCCTTTGCTTTAGTAAGAAGAAAGTGGGCTGGGGCAATATGGTCAGTTGGCGTGGTTGGGAAATAGAAAATCCATTTAAAAAGGCTTCTAAGGTGAAGAAGAAGGGAAACCAACAAGTCATTTAAAACCATTTAAGAGGTAACAGCCAAAGCCAATATTGCTAAGGCAAGCTAAAACTCTCAGACTCTCTAAAAGGACTTCAAACAAGAAAAGAAAGGAATTCATTGCACCTCTATATCTCTCTCCCTCTCTCTCTCTCTTTCTTCCTCTCCCTCCCTCTCTCTCTCTCTCTCTCTCTCTCTCTCTCTCCAAATGGCAAATTTCAATAGCAGAATTTCCATCATCCATACTTTTCTTGTGTGTTCTCTCTATTTCTCAGGTAACCCTCTTTGTTTAGCGTTGTTCTGTTTTTGCCTTTTCGTTTTTTCACAATTAGTTCCTTAGTCTTGTTCTATATATAAGGGCATGAACCCATTTTCATTTGACTTTTTTTTTTTTAACCTTTTGTGATCATTAATTATGAAGCACTCATTTTCCTCCCTAATAATGATTGCTTGTGTACTTCTACAGATTTTGGCTTTCTACAAGGAGTCACATCATTTGGAATCAACTATGGTCAACTGGGCAATAATTTGCCACCACCCGAAGAGGTCCTCGAATTGTTAAGCTCTCTCAGGCTGACAAAAGCAAGAATTTACGACACCAATCCTCAAATTTTGTCAGCATTCGCCAACTCCAGCGTAGAGCTCATTGTCACAGTCGAAAATGAAGTGCTAGCTCAGCTAATGAACCCTCAACAAGCCCTTCAATGGGTAACCACCCACATCAAGCCCTACTTTCCAGCCACAAAAATCACAGGCATAGCCGTAGGAAATGAGATCTTCACTGATGATGATAAAACGCTAATGTCATATCTTGTTCCAGCCATGATGAGCATTCACGGTGCTCTTGTTCAATTAGGCCTAGACTCACATATTCAAGTCTCGACCCCAACTTCTCTAGCGATTCTTGCTGAGTCGTATCCACCTTCGGCCGGTAGTTTCAAAAACGAGTACTATGGTACCATGTCACAAGTGTTACAGTTCTTGTCAAGCACCAAATCACCATTTTGGGTTAATGCCTATCCATATTTTGCTTATAATGGTGACCCAACTCGCATTTCTTTAGACTATGCGCTTTCCAATCCTAACGCAGGAATGATTGACCCTTATACCAAGCTACATTATGATAATATGCTCTATGCCCAAGTAGATGCAGCCATTTTTGCTGTTGCTAGAATGGGTTTCAATGGAATAGAGGTTAGGGTTTCAGAGACTGGGTGGCCATCAAAAGGGGACGCAAATGAAGTTGGTGCAACCCTAGAGAATGCTGCAGTTTATAATAGAAATTTGTTGAGAAGGCAATTGAAAAATGAAGGGACTCCATTGAGGCCTAACATGAGGTTGGAAGTTTATGTGTTCGCTTTGTTCAATGAGGATTTGAAGCCTGGACCAACTTCAGAAAGGAATTATGGTCTCTATCAACCTGATGGAACCATGTGTTACAATGTAGGCCTCTCTGCCTTATCAACTCCTTCCACAACTTCCTCAACTTCAACAGCTACCGTTTCTTTTACTTCTTCTTCCACTAAGGTAAAGCCATAGGTTCTTCTTTTTTTCTTTTTCTTTTTTTTTAAACGAAAGTTCTTTAGCTTTAAAAAGAATCTATAAGGAAATAAGAAAGTGTACAGGAAAATAAGGAAAAGTGTATATCATTGCAACGAAGAGTTGTATATATATTGTAATTATATATTTATGAAAAATTAATGCTATGGGAATGATTTATTGTTTATAAGTTGTTTTATATTTCGATGAAGAAATCTAATTCTTTTCTTTTCACCTTTTCTTTTCCCTCTTTAAATGTCATTTACTCTGAAACAGGCAGCAACAATGGAATATCAAAGCTTGGTGTACTGGATGTTTGTGTATTTGCTGACCTTCCAAGTTTTTATGAGAAGATTATTTTAAGGAAATGGAAGTCATGTAAATATCACTTTTGGTAAGAAAAAAATGGGGGTTTTTGTTCGGGTCTTCTTGCACTTCCCGTTGCAAACATAGACCTCTTAAGTCTTAATGACTTTCGAGTACGAACATTAAACATGTTTTAAGTATTAAGCATGTCCCATTTTTCTCAAGTTAACACTACCAAAAACCCATTCCCAACAACATTGATGTGTATTTGAAAATGATATTTACATTTTAAAAAAAAAAAAAAAAACAATTTCAACCTCAACGGGTCATATTAACTTTTATCAGATGGATATAACTTCCTTTACGTCCTCGACCCCACAATGATTCGGATTGTACTACTAGAAAATGAGTTTATTATTTGTAATGGATATGGGGGCAAAACCATCATATCTTTGCTATTATTGTACAACTCTATCTAGAATTTTTATTTTTCAGCTTACTTTGTCATTTTATTATATTAGTAGTTTATGTAAAAATTTACGTTGTTAGAGAATTTCCATTTATCCAAAAGAGAATGGTTTGTTGTAACAATATTATTGTAGTGAGAATTACTTCATCTTATTGGTTGTAAGGGAATTCATAAAATCTCTCTCTCTCTCTAAACAAATAAATATATATATATAATATAAAATTCATGTAAGATAAATAAGAGATAATTAATGAAAATCTAAAGTGAGAAAGGTTAGGCATTGTTTGGTTCTTTTTATTATCCTCAAGCGGACAATGGGGCGGCCCTAGCTACCTTTATTCCCTGGCCAAATAACCGTCAGCATTTAGTCATTTCACCCCCTTTTTGCAAAGGAGCTTTTGAAGCTTTTCTTTTTTCTTTCTTTCTTTCCGTGTATCTGAGGTGGGGGATGAGACATTGTAATCTCAGCCTTAGTAGAACCTGATGCGGATTGGTCTACCAATTGTAAGCTCAGCCTTAAGCTCAACCAACGTGGAGCACATGCAGCCCAACAATTTTATGGTACCCCACTAAGAAAAGAAAGCAATTCTTTGGAGGACCTTTTTCTTTGGCCAGTAATTTTAAGGGACCCCTCTGAAAAATTAAGGATATTTTAGCTTAGATTTATTGTTTCTTTCTGAATCTATTAGGCTAATGACATGGCCTCGTGGACTGACTCGTTTAGGTCCCGAAACATGTAAACTAGCTAGCATGTGCTTTTCATTCTCAAAAAAAAAACCTAGCATGTGCTTTTGTTTTATTCAATGCTCATGCATGCCATATAGGCCAATTTATCATTTGTGTTGATGACCATTTAAAGCATTACCTAAAAAATTCAAGAGGATGAATTTAAACTAAATTTCTATACTCAAGAAAGTTTCTTCATGATTCTTGAGTCTCCACTAATTGGTTAGCATGTGCTTTTGTTTCTTAAAAAAAAAAAAAAAAATAGTGTTAGAAAAAATGTTTAAATTACTATCAATTATGAATTTGATTGATGTTACAACAACAATATATAAAATAAGTTTCTTAAGTGCTTTTATGTTTTGTAATAAAAAATTTGAAACATCAATTTGTAAGGCAATCTCTAATAAAATTTAATAACTAGAGCATTACTAAATTAGCTAGTTTTAAATTTGGAGTGGCGATTTGTGTTAATGAGTTGTGTTCATGCCATGTAAAGATAGGGGTATTCGAACAAATTACTTAAATCTAACTTGACCCATTTGATAATTGTGTCAAACTCCTTCAATTCTAAAACAACCCATAAAGCGAGTTGATACAATATAATTCATTTCAATCTATTTAATACAAAATCTAAGAAAAATAAAGTATAAAGAGTTTTTTTTTTTTTTTAGGGGCTTTAGAGTTCTAACGAAGAATTTATAAATATATCTATTAAAATTCTTATAATTACTTAATTATATTTAAAATTCAAAGTTATTTTAGAGAAAAAAAAAAAAACCTTTATTTATGTTAATTGGATTATTTTGAGTTGATAGCAAGTCAAGCAGCTCAACGAGAAATTGATCTATTTATTAATCATAATAAGTGTGTCAACCTATATAGGTTGACATGTATTTTTGACACTAACCCATTTACATTAAACAATAACTCACAAAAAACCACTTCGTGTTTGTGTTGCTTTACGGGTTGTGTAGAATATTGTCATCCTAGTTTTAAAGTTTTATTCCTTATTTTGTATAAATTAAATATTTTATTAAATTTTCTGTATATATTGGATTGGATGGATTTCATTTTTGCTGAGACCGACACCAGATTACTAAACAAGTAAATAAAGCCAAATGTTTGACTGATCAACTAGACATGACTAGATAAAACAAATAAAATTCCATTCCCACGCTTAATGTCTTGGTTTCCTTTCGACGGGTGGGGCATTAGCGGATGGCTTTATGTAGCTTTCGTGAGCTTGATATCTAATGGGTGTTTTTTTTTCAATTCCTCAACATGCTATGGTGTGTGCGTTGCACTTGCATCATCTTATATCTTAAACTGTCCCTCATTTGCTGAAGAAATTGGGCCACACTCACCTCATGTATACGTGCAAATATGTGGAGAGAGAGTGACAGAAATTGGTACTCCAAAAGCTAATCCTATCTTCCATCCCTTCTTTTCTATCTCTTCTTTTTTCCTTTTGTCAATTAAGAGGCTAAAATCTTTCTGTTAGAGCATCACCATCGGTGGTGGAGCTATTTTACCACCTCAAATTCCAATTTGGTATGTAACATTGGTGGAGCTAGCAAATATTTTTGCCTAAAGTTTACTGTAGCAAAAAGGCATAAATATATATATATATATATTATTTTATCACTTAGTTGGGTTTCGTGGCAGAGAGGAAGAGAGAGAAAGTGAGAAATAAATTAATAAAAAATTAATAGTATTTGACTGATAGTAAAAATAAGACCATTGATGCATGGTGTGTTGTAAAATTGTGTATTAAAATAGATAAAGTAACTTTTTGAAATGTTAAATGCTAAAATTTTTAACTTCACCGATGTGAATGCTCAAAAGAAAATAATGAAGAAAGTACTCCAAAATCCCTTAGGCTAGGAAGTTGCAAACAGTATTTTTTTTTTTTCGTGTTAAAGTGCAGAACAACACAATTATGTTTAAGTTGCACGTAAGAATTAAAATAGTTTCAGTATTGTCCCATTAAAAGCAAAGCAACAAAAGACTGGGACAAAGTATCTTAAAGTAATTCCCTTTTGGTGTTGTTGATAATATCCTATATTAGCTAAAGCATTTGTGCAACGATTCGCTTCCTGCAGATAGATATGTCTAACTGTCACTGCCCATTGTCTAGTCCAGAAGACTCCTGCAATATCACACACAAGATCCAATGTTAGAGGAGGAGTGCTAAACTACTAATATCATTTTTTAACCAATAGGCAACAAAATGAATCAATTTTCCGCTTAAACATTTCATTAACCCTTTGTCCATGCATGCCAGGACTAAACCTAATGGATTTTCTAATGATAACCCAGGATTAACTAGAGTCGGCAGATTTATCAGGGATGGTAATTAATGGGCAATGTATTGTGGGAATTTCCCTTAATTTCCTAACATGTAAGAAATTATTATGACAGAAATAAGGTTGGCCACAGCTAAACCCTGATCACCTTCTTTATTGAGAGAGAGATCTTTTGTATACATAATTAAAAGCAACAATAATAATTTTCTTTTGTATCTAAGTTTAATATTAATAATTTAATACCAATATCATGCCTATGCGATATGTGAACTAACAAAAATATTTCAATAGTATAATTAAAATAGAATAATGAGATATATATTTATAGTACAAAATAAAATAACAAACACTATTTTAAGTTGCATGACAAACGTACATAGTGTAAGTAAGTTAAGGTTTTTAACAAATCAAACACCTAAGATAATAATAGAATAATAGATTACAAAATAATTTAAAATAAATAATGAACCTCCTAAATTTAAAGGACAAAGGTTGACTACGAACTTGCAATTGTACCATAAGACTACAATTTCCTTTAAAAAAATTAATATTGTTATATATTTTAAAAATCTAATAGTTGTATTGTATATTCTTTACACTCTTATTCATTATGGGCATATGCAATGTGCCTATTAGGTTTCTTTGGAACTTACATTTGTTTGGATTTTCAAATACTTCTCTCCTCTCTTCCCATCTAAACATAATTCATAAATTCTATGTATATGTGACATAACTATTATATATATATATATATATATATATATATATTTATATCTCGCATACATGCGATCCAATCATTAGTCATCAAGGTGGTATATATTTCAATTATTTGCTCACTTTTAAAACTTTTGAATCTTTTTGTATAAGAACTATCACCTTTTTTTTTGTTACATCAAATTTCAGAGACAATTTATATGATGATAAATTCATTTAAATTAATATCACATGAAAAACTGTCTAAAGTGCTCATTCTATGTGTTTTCTGAATAAAGTGATGTAGAAAAGAAAACATTATAACGTTTATTTTTAATCTCAGTCTTTGGATCAAAATTTTTTTTTTCTTTTAATTTTTTACCTTTTCAACTTTTTCCCCTTACATTAGAAGTGTAATATAATAGTCAATATCCAAATTCGTCTCCAAGACTTCCTTCTCAAGTTTTGATAATTTTTGTTTCTAAAAAATAAAAAGTTTTGATGATAATTTTCGGTGGTTCAGATGTTGACAACTTGACATGATGGATGCCATAAGTTACCAAACAAAGACAAAAAGTTGGGCAACAGAAAATTTATACTGCTTTTTGGTCATTAATGCATAATTACCAAATGATTTACTTGGTGCACTGATTTGACATTAATTGAGAATATTTGGCACTCTTTTGGGAACATTATCGTCCTTGGTGAACTATTGGATGAATCATGGGTTGCCGCATTAACATAATATTGAGAGTGCCACGGATGAATTATTCATGATGACAAGAAATTTTGTGCTTGAAAATGATTTAGAGTTCCTTCTAAAAAAAAAGAGAAAAGGATTAGAGTTGAACAAGTTCCATGCATGTGGGAAGTGGGAACCTTTCGTGTCATGATGTAACTTTTCTGATGAGTGTGTCTTGGTCTAAAACTACAAATATAATCGAACAAGAATTCACGTGCTCTAGGGTTTGAACTTTGAACCAAGCATATTGTGTTGTTTATGGCACTAATTGAATGTATTTGTGTTCCATCGACGGAATGTGAATGTTGTATACATGTTTCTACCATAAATATTGGAGAACATATTTTTCTTTTGCAAAATTAACGTATAAAATTACTACTTAATTGGTAAAAGATTTTGCTATCTAAACAATGATTTGCGTTCGAAGTTCACTTAATAATAATAAAAATCCAATAATAATTTATTAATCTAATGATAAAAAATAATCATGAAGATTTATAAAACAAATAAATAAATAAACTACTTTGCAGGATAGGGATTATGAGAATGCATACTCATATATTTGATAATTATGATAATCTAGAGCCTAAATTTTTCTCCGTGCCTGTTCCGCATGCACTTTTCTCTCCTGTTATACTTCATTGGATGGTTCAGATGGACTTCGCGGTTATTTCCCAACTAATATTTGAGAAGCATATAACGATGGTGCAATCATGAGCCACATTTAACACAAAAATGGTGGGCTTCTATACATTTATCCTGTATCCAAAGGCGATTCCTATATGATTAGTTGAAGCATGCAGGAATTGGGGAACCGCTCTCATTAACTTGCTAGCACTCCTTCCTAAATCGTTCAAGATTTTATTCTTAATTCTCTTATCCTATAGACAACCAAAAAAAATTAAAGTCAACTGTAATTCCAAACACATGCATTTAGGTGAAACCAATTGCATCCTTTAGAGACTGGAGATAAGAAAAAAAAATTATGGAAGGTACTCGTATCACAAGTTTAGAATCAATTTCCACTTAGAATTTCCCTTTTCACCTACTTGCCCTGTAAATTAATCAAAAAACAAAAAGTTAAAAAAAATATTATTCGAATGCCGGCATTCGTTGAAGCCACGCAACTCTTCGATGTTATGAATAGTGATGGTAACTAATTGAATGGCTTTTCTGTGTAGAATAGAGCTAGCTAGAGAATCCTTTCTTTGATTCCCAAAAGGGCCAAAGGCAACGGCCGGTACTGCATGTGGAAGTTAATTTCTTGATAATTGTGATTTTAATAAGAGTATAAATGATCGGTTGATTTGCTTCTGGCCATGTTTAGGTGGGAATATGATTAGGCTTTGTTTCTAAAGCTACCTTTGATTTGCATAATTTGAGGAAGATGCTTTTATAAAGTGATAAGAAATTTATATTCTACGGTTATAGCAAAGATTTCTTTAGACTTGGACCAAAGGGATTGATTACACTTTGAATATGGCCAGTTTAATTAACTAGAGCAAACCTGGAAATAAAATAATAAAAGGGATTTTTTTCTGGAAAAAAAAAGTAACAAAAGCCAAAACAATTATATGAAATCAGCCTAATTCTTATGAATTATACATTGATTATGGGCTACCATACTTGTATCTCTTTTAATCTACTAGGAGTGTATAGATCCTATAGAATCAATTAACAAATTTTTATTCATTATTAATTACAAAATTTCAAAAACTTACAATGAAGTTCTGTAGTGGCATAGGGCCATAGGGGCTATGGCTTTTTGTTGGGTTTACGAAGATTGAGGATGTAAAGCTAGCTATTATTGAAGGGGATGACAAGTTAGTACTAGATTGCACGTCAGATTCGATTAGTTGTTGAATTGAGAAGTCTTCCAATCGATTCATGATACAGTGTAAATGCCAAAGGTAAAAAGGTTGTTGTCCTTCAGAATATGATCCGTACCTCTCTTTGCAATTCAAGTGTGTTCCACCACCGCCGTCTCACTCACCAACAGTGTAACAATTGGCACATAGCTAGGGTTGCAACACATGTTAGGCAATGGTATAAGTTAATCGTGCTAATCAACAGAAGAGTCATAGTTATCAAGTTATGGCTGAGTGTCAACGATGTGCAAGGAAAAAATGCCACGTGAGGAAAAAAACCGTAAATAACTGCTAGTAACTATTGATAACCGTGAACGGCCTCAAATATAAATGGAGGACTCTTTCCTTATATCAACACATAGTTTTCATATCACAAAAGCTACTCAACAAGGATTTCTATCTTGATATTGTATTTCGTTTTAGTTTTTAGGACGTTGTAGGGCGTTGATGCAAGTAATATATTGATTCTCATTACTCTTTCATCTTTATAAAGCTTTCTTAGATTCAATTTTTCTTTTAATGAGAATATTCATAGCAAGTTCTTGGTGGTGAATTTCATAGATCTTATTAGTCTTTTATTGATTTGAAATTTATTTTTTCACATCAATGTCCTCTCGTAGCCTCATAAGAGCACTAGCATTGGGAGATAAAAACAACCCCCAGTTGCTATTTTACATCCTAATTCCTTAAAAACAAGCTCCATCCCAATTGCTAAAGTCATTTTTTTCCCCACCCCGCTACAGTGAGGTTGCTTATATGCAACCTCATTGTTCACATGTTGTATAAAAAATATTATTATTTTATTAACTCCTTTTTCTCTCTACTCTAACTCTCCCTCATCTCATTATTCCATTTTCCCTTTCTTGCTTTCTCCCACTCCTCTCCATCTCACTTCTCCATCTCTGTCTCTTCTCTCTCTATTTCTCTCTTCTCCATTTCTCACTCTTCTCTCTCTATTTCTCTATACTTTTTTCCCCTTCTCGATCTCCCTCTCTCTGAATCAGTGATTGCTGGTTCGGTGGTGGTGTTTTGGTGGTGGAGTTGAATCGATGGCCGGGTTTGGTGGTGGCAGATCAACGTGGCTTGCATGGGTCGTGGGCCTTGGGTTTGATCGATGTTTCTAGGTTTTAAAGATCGGTCTTAGGTCGTGGTATTTGATTGGCGGTGGTGGCTGGTAATTCGGTGGTGGGTTTGGCAGTGGCAATGGGTATGGATCTTGGTGGTTGTTTGTGGTTCTATGGATATGGAAATTTTGTTTAAATTTTTGGGTTTGTGATGTGTTAATGCTGTAGTGGTGGTGGCTGCTGATTTGTGGGTTGTTGTGGTTTGGTGGTGGTGGCTGGTGGCTAGTGTTGTGGTTTTTTTTTTTTTTTTTTTTTTTTCCAATTCTATGGTTTTCAATAGTAGTGGTGGTGATGGCTTTGGTGGGTTGCTAGTGGTGGTGGTAATTGCTAGCTGTGGGTTTGATGGAGAGAGAAGAAGAGAGAAGTGTGAAGTGTATATTATATTATTATTTGATGGTTGGTTTATATTATTTTAATGTGTTGAATCTAAAAATAGAAACTAGAATGGAAGGTGAGTTGCGAAATGAGTTAGTAAAATAGATAAAGTGGTGTTTAAGGATGTAAAATAGACACTATTTTACATTCTCGGATGCTAATACTCTAATGTAGTAAAACTATTGTTTTGAAAACTAAAGTGGACCACCCGACTTGACCGATTTCACTTATACTGGTTTAAGAGCCAAATTTTTAATTATGAGAAATCATATTTTCAAATGGTTTATGTGAATCGTATGAATTGCGATTGAACTAGAGGGTTTGCTAGAACCAATCATGGTTCATTATCGATGTGCTCTAGTCCTCGTAATGTACATTACTGTTTGGAAAATCAGACTAGATCGACTAGTCTGACCAAGTTAACTAGGAATTGGTTTGAGAACAATAAAATGTAGAATTGCAGATATTTTTCTCAAATTAGGACAAAGGAAGCAATTTTTAACTTACATATTGACCACTAAGCTAAGGTTGTGCCATGATGCTCCTATTTGGTAAACTAATATATTTGAACCAATTTTAAAGACTGCCATACCAATAAAATATGTAGACTTACATTTATATATTTATAATTGTTTATTATGTCATTTTATTTTAATTAGCTATCTCAAAAGAAAATTTAAATTAATATTCAAGTATATTCATAATTTTTACTTAAAGAATTTATTATAATTATATTGTTAATTTTTTATGCTTTATTGTTTTCTAACTTTCTTATATAAGTTATAAAATATGCTTGAAAATTATTTAATTGTCCTAGATTTTTTTTAATCAAGATTTTTCATGCATTTTATAATAAAAAATCGTTTATTTATATTTTAGTTCATTGTTAAATAATTATGATGTTATCTCAGTTCAACCTTTAGTTGAACCTTAATCGAACCTTAAGATCTTGAACTTTTTTATTTTTCGATTCTTTGAACAATTCAAAATTTAAAATTTTGGTAAGACTTTGAATCATTTAACTTTCCTACAAACTTGTAGTTTCATTGATCCATTGATCCTTTAGAAGGTAGCATTTTACACTTGTATTTTTTTTCTTGTATTTTTTTTTTTAATAAAAAATAGAAATTTTACTTTAATATAATCTATATATATATATATATGCAAAATTTCTTTTTAAAAATTTAACTTCATACTTATAGAATGACATCACACCAATAGTTCACAGTGGTACTTCTATTTTTAAAATTTGATTTCAAATATGATTTCAACCAGAAGGGTTTACTATGATGTATTACTCAGCCCGGCCAATAGACTTTGACCTCATAATAACAGCCACACTATCACTATTCCTCCTCATTGACGATACGGATAGGCATATAAATACCTCAAAATTTGAAATCTCTCAGCCTCACTCACGCACTCTCTCGTAGCAAATCGCAATGGCGCTTTCCTCTGCATTCCGCGAGCGCCTCGAGCAAATGGAACAAACCAGATACCAACGTCTCTCTCTCCTCCAGGTCAGCTCCCCAATGCCAACCCTAATCTTCCTCCTCTGTTTGTTTCGTCTCCTATAAATTTTCTCACCAACCAAACAGAGTAAATCTCTAATTTTATCAACCTGTGTTCACCACGCCAAAATAATGATTGCAGGCAGAGAGAGAATTGCAAGCGAGCAAGTCTCAGGTCTTGGCGTCAAAGCACGCAAACATCAGGGCCATGGAACAAAGGTGCTTGATACTCGACCAAAAGATCGCGTCTCAGAATTTCAAGATCTCGGCCCTCAAGTCCCAAATTGAAAGCCTCGATGCGAAATACTGTTCAGAATCGCAAGATTTGAGGTGAGTGAATTTAATTTTGTTCACATTTTCCAGTGGTTGAATTATGTAATTGAAATAGACTTGGTTTTTTGGTTTTGGTTTTTAGGGTTTTGAAGAGTGAGGTGGAGGAGCTTGAGGAGTTGGAGAAGGAGAGGGATAGGTTTTACGAATCGAAGAGTTGCGAGATGAAGGAGTTTAAGGAAAACATGGAGATGTTCGTCGTGGAATGTCAAATGCGCGTTGAGGAATTGAGGAAGACTGTAAAAGAGGTGATGAGTAAGGCTGTCAAACTCCAATTGCATTGAATATTCTTTGGATGAATTGTTAATTACAGCATGTTATTGGTTTACTGTATTTCAGCACATTCACATATATGTATGTATGCATTTTACATTCTCATATATATTATATAAAGAAAGTATCAGGATCAAACAATCTTTGTTTAAGTAATGGCTGAACAGCTTCTACACAAACCTTGAAATAGTTAAATGAATGGACAGAAGTTTCTTCCAATTTGGTTTGAGGAAATTTCCTCCAATTTTTCAACCTGCTACTTGGCGATTCAAATGACCATCCACAAGTGCTTTTAATTACATAACATATTTGATAGTTAAACAACTTATCTAAATGACTTAATAGATCATCCATTTGAAATACACGTGGATGTTCGTCCGAATCACCGCTTAAAGAGTTGGAGGATTCTCCCAAATTCGTGTGGAGAAAATTTTGTGTTAAATGAATAGTCAAGATTATCCAACTTACCAGAAAAATTATTTTAAATAAAGTCATCCATGTGATTAAGGTTCATTTGAGCAATGTTTGGAGAAGGGGATGTGTAATTGCTTTATCATATCATTGAGTCAGTTTACTCTAAGGCACTGAATAAAATGGCATGATAGGAGGGTATACCTTTATGTGCTGAGGAAGGCTTTGAAATGAGTACACGCTGGGTATGCCAAATTTATAAAGAGAAGTCCTCCTGAGTTCTTAGTATACCTTCCTCATTTGATTAATTAAATAGTGCATCATTCATTCATTCTTTGGTTAGCAATACTAAAGAAGAAATGAGCACTATACAACAAGAAGAAAGAATCAGATATCAAATAAAGACTTGTAGTAAGTAGAAAGCCAAGAGATCTCTTCTAAGGAATGGATTCAGTTGTTAAACAATGAGAGGGGAGGTGTACTCTGATTTCTTTTGAAGCTAAGTTTCATAAACCTGTTAGGCAAGCTCATAGTGTGCTGAGTAGATTCTCAATTGGGTCAGCATAAACTTCAACCTTGCAAAGCTCTAAAGAGGATTCTTAATGTCTTCAACAACGGAAGGGGCCTGCTGTCTCTTTAAGTAATATTTTTGTAAGAAATTCCGGGTGTTTTTCATAGAATTTAAAAAATGAAATTAGGTGGTGGTGGTTACAAACTTCAAATTTCTGACTTATTAAAAAAAATCATTGGCAGTAAGCTGTCTTACCTATCTCTGTTTGAAGTGGATTCGAGTGATAGAATTTGCTGACGAACCTATCTCTATGGATCCTAAACCTAATAAACCCCAATGGAATATGCCCAATAAGAATATATTTTAGATGAGAACAATAAATAGGAAGGCAAGTTTTATTCAAGTACATGTTTTGCATTTAAAGTTTCTTATGAGACTTTAGTCCCCCCCCCCCCCCCCCCCAGAATTTTGAATGACCAATCCCTATGAAAATATTCATATTTTAGCATTATGCATCATCTATTTTTCTTATCCTTAGGTTGTGTTTGGATAGGACTTAAATTTAAGGGATTTGAAGAACCTTTGTTAGTATTGCTTTTAATTTAACAACACATGGTGATGTGAGCTTTGAAGATTTTGCTCAAACAAAAGCACTTGTGATATATTATAGAATGACATCTTATATCTAGTCATTTCAAATCCACATATTAATAAAGCTCAAATCGATCTATTAATTCAATAACAAAAAAACGTCATTTCATACTCTATTCAAGTATTTTGAACTAAAAATTCAAATTCAAATTCAAATTCAAATTCTTCTCTTTCAATTTCTTTTTTCAAACAGACCATTAGTGTATTCTGATTCTTGATTTGGAAAATGTTTATACTGCTTCTGGTCAAACATTTAAGATGCTTTCATTTGCCAATTGAATTTAATAATGGCTCATTTATAGAACCTGCCCATGAAAGATTGGGTTTTTATTCTTCTTTTTCTGTAGGTTTCTTCTTCTTCTTCATTGATGTTCAAAAGTCTTGCAAAGAATTTCGGGGGGTGGTAAATCACTGTTCTCAAAGCAGTCTCTATTTATAGAGCTCATAGTGGGTTAAAATTAACTTATTGCAGCCTTCCAACTGACAGTTCTTCTGGGGGGCATGCATTGACAGACAATTAGGGTAATTTTACAGGTCCATGGACTGTTTTATCTGCTTTTTCTATGAATTTAGCAAGGGGAGGCTCTAGCAGCATGACTAGCTCTTAAGATGATTCAATGTAGAGATTGAAAAGCTATGTGCCTACATCCTTTGAAGGGGATTCTCATGCGGTGGTTAATACTACATAGAAGCTAGACTCCTGCCCTCCTGAGAGATCTCTTTCTACTTGCAGTGGACTTATGATCTCTCATTGTAATTTAGAAATTTGTATGTTGTATATACAGCAACTTATTTGAACTCAAGACTTCAGAGGTTGCACATCCTCATACATAACATTGTCAAAAGCTCAAACTAACTTGTTAATTAGAACCATGGCATTAACATTTTGATGATATTGGACAACAATTTGAAAAATTAATGAAACTTGGCTGAGATAACTGTTTTCTCTAGAAGTAAAAGGAATGAAAACAGAATTAGAGTGATAAAGATTTTTGATTCATGTGGATTTTTGAATGATGAACTAATAATATTTTTTGTTTGTTCTTGATGGGCAGTTGTACATATAATGCTCCCATGATAATTTTAAAAGATAAATCTCTGTTACACAAGTTATTTCTAAGTAATATGATCCAACTAAAACCACACCTTTGACATCACTTGATTTTTCTTGCAGCTCCAGTCAAGCATTACAAAACTCCAGGGCGACAGTGGATATTTTAATAATTCTGAGGTATCTGCAGCTGAAATGAGAAACTCTGAACTTATAGACGTGAAGAAGAATTTGAGTAGAAACTTGGCTTCTAATTACCAAAAAAGAGCACAGTTACACGAGCAGCTTCAGAAAATATTGTATTAATTGCAAGTTTGCTGATAAGAAGGTGCAGGCAACAAAAATGAAAGCCATATTGTACAGAAGAAAGAAGGTTGAAAAGCATAGCCTATGTAAAGGGTATGACTCTGCTGTCCTCGATTTTTTATTTTCTATTTTCACTTCCCCCTCTTTGCTTCAAGGATATGGGCATTTAACTGTTATCATCTTCCATAATTGGCCTCATGCTGAAGATGGAATAGCAGTAGAAAAGATTTTCCTTGTCAAAATAGAATGAGGATTGGTGCCCATGACATTATAAAATTAGTTTGTAGATCATGGGTCTGAAGTGGATCAAATCAATTGGTATGTTCAGCTATTCGATGATTTGGATGGCAGACCTGACTAACATCGCACTAAGGAATAGAACAATTAGGTAAGGGATCATATGGAAAATGATTCTTTCCATTTGTTCATGAAATAGAGAGGATCTATTTCAAAGTGAAGATCCATTTCTCCCTTAAAATTTCATAGTTCACAAATGTATAGGTGAATATAGTGTCACCTAGTTCAAAAATATAGTGCCTCCTAATTTAAAATCAATTGTCATTCCTTATCTGGTGGGATGAGATTTTAAATGATGTGGCATCTTGTGCACTGTTAAATGCATAAAAATTAAATCTCACTATGAATGGACACTCTTAACTCTATATTTCAAAGTAAATGAAGAGAATACACATACAAGGACTTGGACCATGTGTTATGAAAGAAAGGGCTAAACTCATTCATCCAAAAATAAATATATAGATGACCATATAGTCCTTGTTTGTCCAATTTGATTTCCTTAGATATAAATCTCAACTTTTAAAATATAGTGACATCATATTGAGGAAAATGTATAATATTATCAATAACAGATGTAAACCATTAAATAATTATTAACTTCTTTATCTATTTTTCCTTTAGCCTTTAGGTCGAACTCGAACTCAAACCCATCCCTTTAAAAAGGAGAGCAGAGCAAAAGCCCTTTAGACTAATTATCAGTCTTTTTGATGTCAATAATGTTGATCCATACAGGCAGTGAGAACTGAGAAGTCTCAGCTGAACCAACCAAATTAATCATTTATTAGGGCTCACTATTGACAAATAGCTTTGGTCTAGTTAAATTTAAATCCCTTTCCAGTTCAACATTTTAGGGCCCGAGCCTAATGATACACAATACCCAAGCTTGTGAACTAAGGCAATCGGCCCTATGGCCCAAGTCCCTTTAGCTCTAAAAGGCCCACTCAGCCGTGTTCCACTTCCTCGTCCTCCAACTTCGCCAATTTGCCTTTTTTTTTTTTTTTTTTTTTTTTTTAAGATATGTTTACCACAGTATTATTCAGTAAGAATCAAGCAATTTTAGGATCATACTCCTTAGCACACTTTTTTTTTCCAACTATTCTATATGATAGATTGTAATTAGTTGTCTATAATTTTTCACATGGACCTTTTACAAAAGTATGTGATCTTATGGTATTTTTTGAAAAAAATATTTTGTGCAAATATTGTATATGTAGCATTTTTTTTTTTTTAATCAGAATCAAAAAATTATTTTATCCAATTTTTATAGGAGCCAAAACCATTTCAGTATTAAGTTATCAAGTTTTTATTAATTTTTCCTAAATTCCAATTGTTATTAGTGGTTCCATTTTGAAGCCTTCAGTTAAATACGTTTAGAATTTAGACTACTGGACCCCATTCCCGACCAAAAAGAAAAAAATAAAAATAATAACTTCACGTGTCACTATCTGGTGAGTCCCAGACTGTTACAGAGAGTAACCCTCCAGAACCCTTCTCTTTTTAATTTAAAAAGCCCTAATCGAAATTAACATAAATTTGTAATCCCCATTTTGCCCCTCTACCAGCACCTCACATATGAAGTTCTAGCATTTTCCATTCCCATATAAAACGGTCTCTCTGTCTCTCTCTCTCGGTTGATACTTGATAGTGTAAAAATAATAATTTTGGTTTTGTTTAGCTGAACAAGCAAAAGTGAAAATGGCGGACGAAGTGGCGCTAGACTTGGAGGAGCTCCGTCACCTCCAAAGCATTGCGAAGAGACCACGCGTCCTCTCTCTCATCTCCTCCCAGATTGACAACCTCGACAAGGTTCTCTCCTTTTCTTTCTCTCTCTTTTTTTTTTTTTTTTTCTCTAAACGTGGTTGCCAAATTGTAATCTCTAACTAACTATTTATTGCTTTTGAAATAACCACAAATGCTCATATTGCTTCTTTTTTCTTTTTTTACTGCAATACAAAACTAATTTGATTAGGATTATTAAAAAAAAGATTAAATTTTGTTATTTACTTGAGATTATATTTTTTATCTTATCTATTAGATGCGAAGTTGACCTTATTGTTTCATTTATTGATTTTATTTTTTAATTATAAAATAGTGAATTTCTTTTTACTACTTTTCCTGTAAACAAGTTGTTACTCTTTTCTTCTTATTTTTTTGAGATTAGATTTTATTCTATAGCTTTTTAATATTTAATTATTTACATAAAGGAAAATGCTTTACTTGCAAACAAAGCATACAAAAATATGAGATTTTCATGTTTATTTTACTTCTAGGAATCTAATAGGAATTATTTATTCTTCCTAGGATGTCTTTATGTGACTTCCTACAAATATATTATGAGAAAACTAAACATGGGCCATGAATTAAGTCAAATTTGCTAAAAATTATAGTATAACACATTTCGGAATGACATATATAAAACTAAACTAAAATAATTATTTGAACTGATTGTGTTTCATGAATTATATTTATATGTTTTTTTTTCTTCAAACACTACCTCCAAAGCCTAGTCCAAATGCCAAGAGCTTTGTAGTTTAATTGACACCTCCTCATGCACAAAATGCTTAGGGGGTTTAGAGTGGAAAATGTTCGAGTTGACGGGTTAGCAGCTTTCCTGGTTGTAACTATTTGTCAATGTTATACCGCTTAATAACACTTTATTAAATTAATATTTAGAAAATCACATTGTTGGAATTTTTTTTTTTTTTTTTTTAACACGCATGCCAAATATCGTATTAATCTAGAGTCCCTTGAGATATTTGCAACCAAGTATGAGAATGCTCCGGAATTCTAACAGATTATTTCAAACCAATTGACCAGTTAGGTATATGTGGATACTACTCATGCAATTGAATGGATCTAAATCAATGAATTTGTGTGCTTTACTAACTAAGCATTGGTGACATTCCTAACATATGTTTGATGAGAAAATTTCTTTCTTCCTTTATATTTTTTTTTTTGGGTAGTATAATAATATTGTGTGTGTGTGTGTGTGTGTGTTTGAATTGAGATCTAGAGTTGAACTATGGGATAACTTTTATTCCTGTGGAAGTTGTGTCAACTGTTTCTGAACTTGTTTTGTTAATATTGGTATTAATATCCTTTCAAAGCTCACTCTTACCCTCAGCACCGAAATGTGACCCAAATAGAGCATTATTTTGTGATTTATGCCTTTCAGTGCGGTCTTACTATGATGTCCATCATGGCAGTCTGCTTTGGGAGCCTAGTGACTTTTTGCTCTTGCAGTAGTTTTAATCTCACTTCATATTATCAAAAGTCAGAACCCTTAAAAACAGAGTTTAAATCTAATTTCCCTTTTATATCGGCTTCTTAAACAATTACTTTCTTCAGCTTTTAAGAAGTTAACATACTTCAAAGGAAATGGCTGTCTGATGTGATAAATGACCATCAGTGCCAAGATAAATGGTTGGGGGTTTTTTTTTTCATGTTTTGGATTTGTACTTGTCAGACATAGCTTTTAAGGAGGTGATTGGTCAATATTGATTAGTATAATTTACCTATATTTTGTTGAGCAATAAATTGAGCTCGGATACCCACTTTGATGAAAGGCACCAAATGGTTTGCAAGCTTTGGTCATCTACCTGATGTTGAACCATAGACTTAATCTAAAAGAGTGGTATATCGGTTGTGTATGGTGTCATAGGATAGTATTTGTGGTACTGTGTTTTGCTTGTGAACACTAAACTGATCTTGTGTCTCCATATGCAGATTTTAAAAGAGGCTACCTCCTCACCTCCCTCGCAAATTCCAACTCCTATTTCAACTGCACCCAAGGCACCTCTGACCCCAGCATTAAATTATGTTACACTCGGATCATTCAGCTGGGATCAGGATGATGACAAAGTCAAGGTAAGAATGCATGTGATTACTGAAAAAGAGTCAGAAAAATTTATTGACTAAGGATAAACATGGATGATGTCCTCAGACAGTTATAAGGTTCTCATCATTTCTATGCAAAATGAAATCAAAGTTTGTATTTGGTCTCCAAAAGGCATTGAACCAAGAGTATAATTCAAAAATACATTTGTTTGTGAATTTTTTGTTTTCAATTTCTCAACTCTCCATTGTATTTCTTGATGACTAACAGTTCTTGGTTCTCATTATTGTTTAATTCTTATGGTATGTATAACCATTAGATGGTCTAATCATTACTTATCAAAAAAATTAGTTGCTTTAATCTTGATTCTGCCTCCTGCAGATATATATATTCCTAGAAGGAGTTGAACAGGAAAAAATGGAAACTGAGTTTAAGCCAATTTCTCTCGATGTCAAATTCCATGATGTCCAAGGGAAGAACTACCGATGTGCCATACCCAAATTGAACAAGGAGATTGTTCCAGAGAAGTGTAAAGTGATAATTAAGCCAACAAGGGTCACTATCATATTATTCAAAGCTTCAAAGGGGAACTGGTTAGATTTGCAGTTTAAAGAGGACAAGGTAATTGTATAGTGTGAGAAGTATCACGGTTGGATTTTAAATTTTTCCTTTTCAACATAATTAACTAATTGCATTATTTCTGTAATGTTTTTTTCCTTATAGCTAAAGCCAAATCTGGATAAAGATCGAGATCCCATGGCAGGAATCATGGATTTAATGAAGGTGAGTTTCTCCTTGATTTATCATTAGCAACTTATGCTCTTGGATGTACATAACACAAGCATAAACACACACACACATTGTATGGGACGTACTTACAATGTAGGGAAGTAACCATGTCCGCCTACAAAATACAACCACCAGAGGCTACTGTTAGACAACATCCTTTTTTTCTCTCTTTTTAAAATTTTTTTTTTTTTAATTGTATCTTGATGTTCATATTGCAGAATATGTACGATGAAGGGGACGAGGAAATGAAACGAACAATTGCAAAAGCATGGACTGACGCTAGGTCTGGCAAAACAGCTGACCCCTTAAAGGGGTATCGTTGAACTAATGGTTCTCATTAGATGTATTGGTGTTTACATGTTTTCATGGTACATTTGCTGGCCTATATTTTTGTCGTGAAGAGTATCATGGGGATGTCATTTTGTGTCGAATTTGTTGGAATTGTGTGTCTGGATTATAGTTTTGTGTCATTGTTATGAAGCAAGCGAGAGTCTGGATTATAGTTTTGCTTCATTGTTATGAAGTATTATTCCATATAGCTTCTTTGATTTTCTTTTCCTATTGTGCTTTGTTCATTTTTATTTTCTTTTGATATCATATTCAAGTTTACATGCAGTACGATATGTGCCTTGTTTTGTTTAGTTTGGGTCTCCAATTGCATGATATTAGCTGATCAAGAAACAGATCTTCAATAATTTCACCAGTGGGGGCTCTAAATTAGCTTCTCTGGCAATGCATGATCGACAGTGTATTAGGAATATTCTCTGCTGAAAATGATGTATACCGAAATGGAGCCAAATTGGCTTCATAAAGGTGTGCACAGCACAACCCTACAGAGATGGAGCATACCTTTCTATTCCCCTGGTTTTGTAATTGTAATACCCCACATACTTTTATTTGAGGTTATTATTATGTTTGCTTTTAAAGATAATTGATGGGCCATAGGTATTCTTTTTATTAGTAATTACAGCCCGCTAACCCACTAAGCCCACATCTCTAATACAAACTACAGGGTAGAGAAAGAGATAATTAGGGTTTTCATTAGAAGGGTTTCTTAGTAAAAGTGGATGCCAAAGAAAATTTGATAGGGAGAGAGAGGTGTGGTGTGACAAAAGAAGGAGGCAAAATTGTTTAGGGCACAAGGTTTGGCTACAAAATCAAGGTGAAAACTCCATCTTAATATTACTATACTGTTTATAAACCTTGAGATATTTTTATGGTTTTGGCAACGAGGTAAGATTAAGTTATGCTAATTCGATTACAGTGGATAGATGTTTATATATTAGTGTTATTCAAATAAAGATTTGATGGTTATACTCTTATGTTTATGGTGGTGTTGTAATTTATATTGGTTACCGTTGAATTTAAGGACTTTGGGTTAACAAGAGATGATATATATATTAGATTAAATTGCTAGTAGTCAATACACGATTTCACTAGGTTGCCTATGGTTAGTATTTTAGAACAAAATCATGGAATTTCAAATCTTAAACATGAATATGGCATTAACGTTTGGGGTTATATATATTAGGATAGCTTTATCGTTTTTCATTGGTTAGATATATATTAGGACGGCTTTGACGTTTTTCTTTGGGCTTATACATATTAGATCCTAGTTGCCCACTGTGTACATATTCTAGAACAAAGTCATGTTACAGAGCCAAATTCACGTTGAGGTTTACTTTTCATTTAGGTCATACATTAAATCCTAAAGTTTTGGCCATTGCCTATGAGTTTTGATAAATTCAAGGGAACATATTTTTTGGTAGAGATGCCTTGCATCAGTGTTATTATTTAATTCGGCAAAATATAATCCTAGTGAGTCAGTTTGTATAATACGGTAAGATTTATATTTTTGTGGATGATATTAAGTAATTTTCATGATTGATTATAGGTTTTATTTAAGAGTATTTTGAGACGATTTGGAGGGTGTTTCAGCTAGACTTTCAGAGTGATTCAAGTGCTGTAAGTAATTATGCATAATATGCACAAGTTTTGTCCTTTAGGTTCTTAGAAGTTAAAGGTTTTCAAGGGTTATATTTTTAAGCTTACGTTTTAAAAGTTTATCAAAAAGCATTTTTACACTATTGAAAGAGAAAGTTCGACCTTTAAATAATGTTTTAAAGAAAAACTTTGGATTTTAAATAAAGTTTTGAACATCTAAATCTAATTTAAAAGATGATTTCTAAACTAAACTATTTTCATAAAATAATTGAGTTTCGAAGTAAGTTTTTTAAAAAGGTTCTTGTTCTTTAAATTTGTTAAAACCAAGTGATTTCAAAGTTATATTCCTATTCTCCAAATGGTATTTAAAATGTTTCTTTTAGCAAATTGAATTTTTAGATTTACTCAAGAATTGTAATATATTTATATAAACTCCTCAGTTTCTATTCGTTCCCCAAGAGAGTCAAGCATCATTTGATTTACGTTCAATTCGATATTGTGATATTCGCTATGCCTTTATATTTGGAATAATTGATAATATTAAGAAAACTATTCTATTTTGTCTATATTTTGTTTTGTGATATGTGACTCAAAATGAATGTTTTTAGAATTGATCAGATAAATGTGTAAATCCGCTCACAGGATTGTATGTGAGAATATGTGATGTGTATGTGTGACATGTGCTCTGATCAATTATCTATATGTGTTTTCAAATGACTTTAAGATTTGATTATATATGTATTAAGTGATTCTCTATATGTTTGGAAAACTATATGTGATATTTTAAGTGAAATTATGAAATCAAACTCGTGCTTTGCTTGACTCTATTCCGTTGTGTATTCTGTATAATTACTTACTAGATGTGTGGCTCACCCCATCAATTAATATTTTTCAGATTAAAGTGTAGTTGGCAATATAGAACCTTTGGGTTGCTTTGTAAGGTGCAAGGTAGAGCATGGAAGTTGTAGGCAACTTCAGTATGAATTGAAGACTCATAAAATTTTAGTTACCTTTATTTTGTAATTCATGCTTTTGTTATAGTGGAGATTATTCGCAATTTGTAGAGTTTAGATTTTTTGTAAGAGGTTTTTAAGAGTATTGTTTCTTTGGAGTATTAATTTATATTGGATTAATCATGTTTATTGAGTTATATAAGTTCAGTAGATTAGTCATGCATCTAAATTCATGTTCCATGGATTTGGGTCGTGACAGTAATAGGTTGCATACTACACTTTTGACATGCTCATGGTACTGTCAGGTAAGCAATCCGCTCAAAACTTCGAATACAACACTTTTAAACTTCGATTGGAATTAATATTCCAATTGTGTGAATTGTAATTATTTATTGAATAATGGACTTAGAGCATCTCCAACAGATTCTCCAAATTTTTGTACTATTTGGAGAATGAACAGTAACTTTTAAATTTAACTACCCACTTTTTCAAATCCACTTTCCAACAGATTTTCTATCCCATTCTCTATTTCATTTAAATATTATTTCTTCATTATTTCTTTAACCTTTATTTATTCTTTTTTTAATATTTTTTTATTCTTTCTCTCTTCATTCCCAACAGCTATATTTTTCAAATTCCCAACAGCTATATTTTTCAAATTCCCAACGGCTATATTTTTAAATCTCCCAACAATAATATTTTCAAAGCTACACACACAATCTGAATGAAAGCCCCTGTATATGGGCAGCACACACACACAGCAGCACACACACACAGCAACAACAACACACACACACACAACAGCGCACACACACACACACAGCAGCAGCACACACACACAACAGCACTTTCTGGACAGCATAGACACAGCAGCACACACACGCACACACAGCAGCACACACGCACAGCCCCTGTATATGGGCAGCACAGACACACGCGCACACACACACAGCAGCACACACACACACAGCAGCACACACACACACAACAGCACACACACACAGCGGCACACACCAGCCACACACCACCGTGCACACTGCAGCAGCACACACAGCCAGCTACACTACACGGCGCACACACACACCGCAGCACACGCCAGCACACACACAGCGCACACACGCTGCTTGACACACGCCGGCACACACACACGGCACACGCGCCTTGGCCCGCAGCCTTATGGGCGGCACACACACGCACAGCCCAACAGTACTTTGCGCGAGGCGCCTGTGCGAGACACACCGCGCCTTCCAGGCGCGTGAACCACCTTTAGCCGACACACACGCCGGCTCACGGCCCATATGGGCGCCTGGTCTGCTTGCTAACACACACACACACACTGCAGCACGACACACACGACCAGGCGCACACACACACTTTTACACGGCCTGTATGCTGGGCCGCGTTCTTGCTTTACACGGCCTGCACACACAGGCGGCACACACACACAACCCTTGTATATGGCGACCTGAGACACACACACACACACGGCAACACACCTTTACGCACACATTTTTGTATGACGGCCTGATTACGCACACGCAGGCAACACCTGGCACACGCTGCAATGACTACCTTCACACACACACACACACACACAACGAAAATCAAAGCTTTTAATACAATAAGAGTTGAGCACTAGCTTTTTTTGATAAAGCTGCAATTTCATTAAAAGACTAAGAAGGATTACAAGCGGCTCTCCCTTACAGAATTGCCTCAGCGAGGGGAAGATACCATCGGAAAAAGCAGAAGGGAAAACGAGATATACATATATAATGCAACGAGGATCACATTGTATATAGTGCAATAGGATCACGGTGTAGCAAAACAAAATGAATAGTACAACGGGAATCATAATGTGTATACAGCAAAATGGTATGACCCAATATACAAAACAAGTTTGAAATGCCAATCGCCTGCAGGCCAGAAACGTGAGTATTGATAATAGTCTAAGAACAAAGACCTTCGTTTTCAAGGATTTCCATTTGATATCAGTGAATATATTCTTCAACGCCTTTGGAACAACATGCCCCACATCCATCATCATAAGCTCTTTTTCTTCCTTCCACTTTTCCATTCTCAATTCTCCATTTCATTTCCTCCTTCATTCTCTTGCTATTTCAGGATTTTATCCTTAAGTTGAATTAAATTGCCATATCATGTCTGGTCTACAAGGCGTCCTTTGATACAAGCCATTTCCATCTCACTTATTTTCTTCTTTCTTCCATCATGACATTCAATATGTCTTCTATATGTGATCGTGCCTTCTTTGGACTTTTGTTTCTTAATCTTTCTTTTGGGCACTTCACCTGGTGTCTCTCCAGTTACAATTGGAACTGTAGAATATCATCATCCTCTAAACTTATTGACTCTAGATTGAAAGTGAAGATGGCTGAATCTCCCTCTTTTTTTTGGTTGTTGATTGTTACCAATAGCCAACCATTTTAGTAAGTACTTTAATAAATTCCAGCAATGTTCATATTGAAATTTGGTATCTTTGCAATACTTGATAAATCTTTTGCTGTTAAGGTGAAAAAATGAGCAAATAGTTTATAATTACTATCTTGATAGTTTGGAACCATTAGCAAATTAACACAAATTTCTTTACTCGATGTACCTTGTCTTCATTAGTCTTACCACTTTGCATTCTTTGATTCAATTTTGTACCCAAACACCAAAACTTATTGGGTGCCAAGTTGAATCGTTGACCATCGGTTCGTTAAGAAACTCACGAATGCGCTCGAGTACAGAAGGTCTTCCCATTGTTCAGTAATACTCAATTCTTGACCAATATGTTGTGCGTTTGGTTGAGTGTAGCACACTTGCTTGCATCTTGAATTGACATTGAGAAATGCGGACCTGAGAAGCACGTCTTCTTTGTATGGAGAAGATTGTTGCCACGTTGTAGTTTCTTAAACTGTGGATTCAACTTGGGAGTGGAGACATTTGGCTAAATGCTTGAGCTTGTGGAGACACTATCTTCACCATATACGTGAAGATCGACATATATTCATCATAACTATCTTCTAAAAGATTAGTGAAAGATGTCTGGAATACTCGAATCCATTCCTAGTAAGCAAAAACAAAAACAATAATTTACATTGATTTACAGAGAAGCAATAATTCTATAATGTATAAGAATCCCTTACATCAGTTCATAGTTTGTGGCATGAAACTCCCGAGTTCTATCACGGTTTCAAGCAATTAACAATGGTATCTCAATTACACAAAAACCACAGGAACAAAGCTACAATGATCGCCCAATTTCTAAAAATCAACCTCGAAAACTGTCTATAAATTTTTCATTCATTTAAAATATTAACGGCCTGAGAGATCTCTGATTAAGATTGTACATTCGAGAAACAATTTTCACAAATCTCATGGAACCAACCTTGAAAGTACCACATTCTGGGAACTACCTGACTGATGCAACATAGACCATTAGATTAGTCACTTACATTTTCATTCATAGAATTATTTACACACATTTCCCATAAAACATTTTCCAAAAACAAATTTCCAACCACATAGATATCAAAACCGCAAGCAAAACAATAAACATGCAAACCCAATATGAATTCATCGATCAAACATCATGCCATCCCATTTCAGCTACAAAAAAACCCGAATTGATTCTCAATATTTCACACAAAAAAAAAAAACGAGACATAGCATGGGTCAAAGTTTGGGTACCGATGTATTGATTCTCAAATGTTTTTGTTTGGGTTTTGTTTTTCTTAGTTTTGGGTACCGTCTTCAAGGTTGAGATTAAATTTATTAGCTCTAATAAGATTAATTAAATAGAAAAAACAGAGAAAGGTCAGAAGCAGTGAAAAGACAGGAGAAAGAACCAAAAAACCAAGCCTAAACCCCACATAGTGGTGAAGAACAATAGAAAAGGTAGGCTTCAAAACTCGTACGACAAACTAATAAATTCAAAATGACCAAAGCCTATTAAATCCAAAATTTTGAGTGCAAGATGTTTCAAGGTTGAGCCTCGGAGCTCTATTTCTTCATCACAGACAGGTGGCCGAACTTTCCAGTGAAAGGCAGTGCAGTTCTTTTGTGAAAAGACACGGTAAAATTTTTTTGTGAGAGAGGCGGGTTGATTTCGTGAGGCGGCGTTTTTGAAGAGGGAGCTTTACGAAGAAACGGACAATAGAAGATGAACGTTTGGGAGAGAGAAAGAATTGTAAATTAAATGCCCTTTGTTGAATTTTTAATATATAATAAGGGAATGGGGATTTGCTACGGTGTTCTCTAAAATAGAGAACTCTTGTAGCAACTTCAAATTTAGAGAATCTATATAGGTTTTGGAGCGGAGTTCTTTGGAGCGACAGTCTTTGTTTAATTAGTCCAAATTTAGTTTCTGATATCATTGGAATGCTCTTAAGTAGTTAAATGAAACCCTTTTTTTAGACTGAACACAGTGGCCTCAACCTGAAGGCCCAACTTGAGATAGATTGAGTTGGTTTTAAAGATACCATGGCTTGATAGATTTCTTAAATCGAGGAGGTACGGTTGGGCTGAAAAATACCTCAAACTCAATCCGACCCAATGTAACCTGATCCATTCTCTCACTCTTAGTCAAGTTTTTCCTCTCTACACTCTCTATAGGTGTGAAATACAAAGTTTAATTCATTATTTCCACTTTGCTATGTTCCACAAAGGGAAATGATTTAATAAATTTGAGACTTTAATTAATATAATTAAAAAATTTGGACCTAATCTGAAACAAGATATAAATACAGTTTTTTTAATGTAATTTCCTCCATTTTTTTTTCTTTTTTTCTTTTTGTGAATCAATTTCCTCTATTCTTTATTATACATGATGAGGCTGAATTTTATGTTCTATGCGCAATGGGCTCCAAAATACTAAAGATAATTAATTAGTCAACAAATAAAAGAATACACTCTTTAAATAAATTTTTTTTTTCTCTCAAAATCCTTCAACCTGAGATTTTCCATCCAACTTACACCCCATTTATAACAAAAAAAAGATCCTCTGAAATAAAATACAGAGGATGCTATTCCCTTTACAACAGATAGCCAAGATCACGAACTTCTCTTTTTAGTCATGTGACCCTTGCCTAGTTGCTTTTACTTACTAGTCTAAACTCATGAGAAATTATTATTATGATTTTTTTGTTTGTTTTAATTATCCCATTGATTTGTGAGTTCATTCCAGGGGACTATATAAACATGCATAGCTTTGCCATGCAGGACCCTATTATGGGCTTCTTAGTTGCTTTGCTTATATGACTAGCTTTTTGTGAGCACATTTATTAAGGTTTTCGAGGCCGGACCGTTAGATTAGTGTAAAGAAAAAGTTGAGTTTTGAGGTTGAGCCGAATTCGAAGCGTGATGACGTCATAATTAATTTAATATAAATAAATATATTAAATTAGTATAAATAGAAAATTTAACTAAAATAATCCAATTAAATATAAATATCTATATTTCAAATATATATTTTCATATCATAACTTTACAAGACAAATAAGAAATATCAAATCTAAACAAATTTAAATATAATATCTATTTATTTATTTATATATTGATTAGTTAAACTGTAACTTAATAATAATAATAATAATAATAATAATAATAATAGATTAGTTAAACTTGTAATAATAATATAATAATAATAATAATTATTATTATTATTATTATTATTAATATTATTATTATTATTATTATTATTATTATTATAATAATAATAATATAAGAATTAGAAAGACACTTTCGAATAAAATAAAATAAATTATTTAATAATTTTAGAATTGAAACAATTATTTAATAATTATTATATATAGCATAAATATTAATTAAAATTAGAGCAATAATAGTACCATAACATTTTATACAAAATCTTGCCATGATTCTTGGCGTGATGAGATGTGAGTGGTAGAGATGTAGACCCATAATTTTTTTCATTACTCACATGCCATGTGTCAAAATATGTAAAAATATTGTGTAAAATATTGTGATACACATTACTCTTAAAAGATAATGCTAGAGATACAAATTATTTTACAAAAAATTTTTAAACTACGATATGGTGAGGTGATTATTGATAAATAAAATGTGATAGTAATGGTGGCTCAGATAGTAACAAAAAGTTATTATATCAACATTTTGTAAAAATGTTGTAAAATAATTGTGCGAACATTCTCCTCTTAAAAATACTTAAAATATTTAATGCACCTAGCAATGCATGCCACATCATCTTTGGGCGGTGAAAAAATACGAATCTAATGTTTGAAATTTTTTGCTATTAAGAAGTCAAAACCTTTCATCATTCCAATGTTAGCCACGTGGGAGCAGGAATTCAAAGGAGTATAGTAACAAAGAAGAAAGAGAACACGTAGCGGTAGTATTCGGCGAAAAGGAAACTACGAGTGATCTCCATCACTTGAAAAAAGAAGAAGAAGAAAGAAGAAGAAGCGGCGAGACGACGAAGGCGTGATCGTGTTGGCAACCCTGTAAGATCATTTGCTTGGTGGAACGAGACCACTACTCCCGTTGTATTCTAATTTTTTTTTTTTTTTTTTTTGAGGAACTTGTCTTCTTCTTCTCTAGTTCTTTTTTTCCTTACAAATCTTTGTTTAAAATCTGAAATTATCAGATCTCCTTCCGATCTTTGTTCTTCTTCGTGTTCTTTCATTTCTTCTAAATCTGATCATAACTTCATATCGATGTATTGGCCAAAATTCATCGGAAAAGTTGAAACAAAAAAAAAACCGTCCGAACCTCAAAAATCGATCACGATTCACAGAACCGAGCAGTCGGACCGCAGTCCGTGCGGGTCCCTGCTTTTTTTGCATGGAACGGTTCTTCACCCTAAACAGACCGTAAAGCTGAAAGGTTCGAGGTTTTCCCGGTTGGACCATACAGTCCGGTCCAGGTTTCAAAACCTTGCTTGTTAGCTTCGCAAGCTCTGCTCTGGAAGTAGCTTCTCCTTGAATATTGAACTATCCTTCCACAAACTTCATTGATCCAATCGATTTAGCACACTTATTACATCCTAAATGAGCAGTAATTATCTTTTGCGCTTATTCCAAAAGATACAACCTCATAAGCTAGAGTCTAGTAACCTTCAAGTGGTCATCATTATTGAGAAAGTGATGTTAGCTGCTCAAATCTAACTAAACCTCCATTTAAAAGACTATGGAGAATTCTTTTTTTCTTGCCTCTTAGAATCCCTTTTTCCCTCCATTTATACTTTATTTTAAATGTTTCTCAACCTGATTTTTTAGGTTAATTTCCTTTGACTTATGTTGATTTGGTTAAATTAGTAAAAGTTTAAACATCTATTTAGTTGTTTCTGGTCTTCATAATTAAAGTTCGTTGGCCTAACCATCTACACTTGCCAATCGCCATTACCCTTCCAACCTTGGCACCCTGCACACATTGCTTGCGAGATAAGTAAGAATTTACATCTTTCCCTTTCCACTAACAAGATATTCCTTATATCAAGACGTTGCTTCTACTTTATGAGTTATCTTTGATTATTGAGATCTCCTTGTTCTTTACTTTCTTATACATGTTTGTGATCTTGTTTCTACTTTATATTATACTTTAATTTCCTTATTAGCTATGTGGGCACCAGACACTACTCATGTACTTGTACTTGGGCCCTCAATTTATTTATATGTGGGCTTTCTCTTGATCCTACTAATGGGGCTCCAACCTTAGTCTGATATACTCTTGTCAATGTTTGACCTCTCACCCTCTTCCTCATTTCCCTCTGATTTTCCAACACTTTACTATTTATCTTTTTACCTCTCTCTCTCTCTCTCTCTCTCTCTCTCTCTCTCTCTCTCTACTATGGTTTCGTCCTCCTTTTATAGCCCTCTGTGAGTGGGGTGGCTATCATTTCTTTCCCACTCACTCACATATTCCCACATCCCCCAGAATCCCAAGAGATCCTCACATATTCAAAGGATTCTCTCGGAACTTTTTCCAGATGCCGGATAGTGTTCGGGAGTGGATTCCTTTCAAGGTCGTTAATTCTCGCTAACCAACCTCTCAGAGGATTACACACAGACTCCCTTTGTGATCGGTTTAGACTACCGACCTCTAGGCGACCCCTTGGATGTGGTCGCATTAATCCCCGATACTCAGCCATTGGTTGGGCGCGCTGTGACGGATTCTATGGTCACCTCCCTTAGGTGTACCGGACATACGTCACTCGATGGGCCTTGGGCCTAGAGTCAGACTTTCGTTTAGGTGGGCCGACCTGTTTTCTTGGGCCCAACCCACCCACAATAGCTCCCCCCCCCCCCCCCACGATCCTATTTTTGCGTAGTAGGAATAGGATCGAGGTTCAGTTGTTTCATGGTCAGGGCGTTGGTCCCTGTTCAGCCCTAGGGGTAGAGCGTTCGTACCTCGGGAAGATCAACGATCCACCTTTTAATGCGATGGATTGGACAGCCTGCCCTATTTGGAAAAGACGTGGCAGAGCTTAGGACATCCAACAGCCTAGACGGACTGACGCTTCGTTTACCGAAGCATGCAGGACGCACATTAATGGTACGCATTTATTACCATGTGACAGTTACCATTAATGACTCTCTCGCTTCTATAAATACTCAGCACAATCATTCTGCTTCTCTCTTATTTCTTTTTCTTCAGTTTTTGCCTACTTTAGAGATATTTCCTTCCTTCCGTTCCCGAGCCTTCATCTTCCCTAAGAGACCTCACTCCCTTCTCCACAAGAATATATTCTGTAAGTCTCTCTACCTTTACTTGTCTTAACTTAGATTCATCAAAATGCCTTTTGCTTACCTTTTGAAAACTAGGGAAAATTTAGAATCATTTAGGGCTAGGTATAATATCCCTCATGATGTTGAAATTTCGTACTGTCATAAGGGAGATATAGAAGACAAGAAGCTCCCTAACATAGTATTCTTCCCTCTGATGTCCATTCTTGAGGGTGGGGTTAGGTTTCCGGTGGACCCTATACTTCTCAAGACTCTTAGTTTTTATGGCCTTAGCCCGACCAGTGTTTGCCTAACTTTTATAGGGTAGTTAATTGTGTTGGTCGTCTCAACCGTTTGTACGACCTGAGCCTCACTCATCATGACATCAACTACATGTACTCCATCCGGGGATGCCTAATGCATGGATATTACCTCCAGATCTATAATACCATGGTTAGGTTAATATCCTACCTCCCCGATTCCAATAGGAATTCAACGGTTGAATACGTAAGAGTTGGCGGGAACTGGTTGAATGGAGAGATGACCTACCTAACCTCTCCCCGCCAGATAGGTCGATGCCTCTTTTACCAATCTTTATACACCCCGAACCGAACCCCCATCTTTTCTTATTTTCTTTCTCTCCTTTTTTCTTTTACTAACATACTTATCGTTATTTGCTCTGCTCTTGTTGCACTGTCTTTTCCACCCTTTACTAATATTTACCACTTTCCTGACTGCAGTTTCCAAGAAGTTCTAGCCGAACATAAGAGTGGTGCGTGCCAATGAATTGAACTTCATTCTCCGTTTAGAAATCTTTGTGTACTACGACGGCCAACTAAGGGCTTCTCATCTGATCCTGGGTTGTGTACCCTCTTACATAAGTTATCAGGATTCATCACAAGCTCTGACAATCGGCAGCCCCCTGTTGTCATACTTGGACGTTTGGCTGCCAAGTTTCTTACCTAAAGGACTCACCTCCAAGGAAGCTAGGGATTTAGGTCCCCAACTGATCATATACAACTCCCTAAAGCCCATGCAAGACGGTTCGGGGGATAACGTCTTTCAAGGTCGGGCAGGGCATATTCCCGTGGACGCTCCTCCTTTAAGAGATCCTAACAAAGAGGGTCCAACTGCAGAAGAAATAGATCCCGAGCTCTCAGACCCGGGAATAGAAATGGTGAAAAAGCGGACAATGGCCCTAGACCGCTGATTCCCGACCACCCCGGTCTCGGGGGGCCCGTCCTCCACCCATTCTACCCCTCAACAAACTACTCCTCCTACGCCCAAACAGCAAAAGAAGCGCCAGAAAGGCACTGATGGCACCGTGGTTCAGGAGGGCACCCCTCCAACTACCCACATGCCCACCCCTGTTTCGAGCAAGTCGACCGTTCCACCGACCAATAAAACCCAACAACAAACACAGCCCCTGAGCCAACCTGTTACAATTGGCTCACAAGTCACATCTTCCTCCTCGGGCTCAGCTATCCCATGGAAGTGTACCTTCCAATTGGGGGACAAAGCCCTACCCTCCAACTCTTATCTCTGAACCTAGAGAAGCAACGAGGGGGACCAAGTATCCGACAGTTTGGGGTAGGCGTTTTTGCTCTCGGCTGACATGGTAAATTACGTCGGCTGCCTGGATGATGATCTGGTGCTCAAGTTAAAGTGGCACACGATCGCAGTAAGTTATACTTCCACCCGAGCCTTTTGTCAATGTTCGTTCATTTGTTTATCTGTTTCACTTCTTTTCATTGTATTTTGGACGTAAAATTAACAAGTGTTACTAGTCGGTCTAGGATTACCCTAACCTTGCCCTTTGGTTGATTTAGGCCGCCCAGCTGACCCATGTGGTGGAGGGTCGGTTGAAGGATGCACAGGAGAAGGCCGATAAGGAGAAAGCCCTCAAACAGGTAGCTGAGGTGAGACTAAAAGAGAAGACCTCAGGGCTGAACGTTATAGAGAGGCGTGCAACAACTGCCGAGAAAGCATTGGAGCAGGCTGAACAGAAAGCCAATGAAGCCTTGGGCAAGCTCGGGGAGGCCGAACTTAAACTCGTCGAGACTGCCAGTGTCCTCTCTGCCCGAGACAAAGAGTTTGCCGATTATAAGGGGGGTGAGAAGGCTCGGAAGCAAACTTACTATAACAAGGGCTTTAGGCATGCCGAGGATTCGGCGGGCCCTGTGATTTTTTAGGCCCGAAAGTTCAGGTTCATGGAAGGATGGATGGCTGCTGTTAACGCCATCGAGCTCCCCGAAGACTTTGCATTCAGGAAGGTCAATCAAGTGCCCGTTCTCAAGGACCTGTGGTTGAGGCCCAAAATAAATGGCAGGAGAATAGCAGTAATGATGAGAAGGGCAACGAGAGCCCCGAGTCTCAAGAGCTGTCTCAATAGATTGACACCCATGTTGTGGTGCTTGATGATGAGCAGCCGAGGACCGAGGTCACAGTGCTCGAACATACAGCTCAACCAATGGCTACCTCCGATCCTCCCCCCCATAACCCACCGACCGACGAGGAAGCCCCCGTAACAAATCTCGAGGCCGATGTTACACCTACTGTTTAGTTCTTAACATTATTTGTACTATTTATCTTTTTATTATTATTATTATTATTATTATTATTATTATTATTATTATTATTATTATTATTATCCCCCCTTTTTTTTTAACTTCCATTTGTATAAGACTGGTGGCTTTAAGTTTCTCTTTAGTGTATTAAATTTGTATGGTGAAGGATAATGCTTTCCGTTCATTATCAATACACTCCTACTGACTCAGCATTACACTAAGGGTTTTGACACTCATGCCAGAAAATGTTTAAGTGTAAACATTCAGAAACATTAAAATTCGGATACTCAGTAACAATTTCAAACTTAAGATTCACAATAAGAATTCGTTTAAGTGTCATCATTCGGTAGCACCATGTTATCGCCTCAGTGCACATTAGTTAGTCAACGAAAGGTCAGGGCACTCCCCCATCCTCCTTCAAAACATAATGTTGCAGTAATTATAAGACAAACACGAGCGATTACTCGCAATTGGTACCTAGCGTAGTTAAAACGCACCTTTAGGGTAAACAATAAAGTTTCCATCTAGTCAGACCGAGACCGATTTTCTGTCTTTAAGAAAAATGTAAGGTTTCTGTCTGGTCGGTGACCGGAGTCAGGCCAAGGCAAGACTTCTGTCCTTAGGGAGAACCATAAGGTTTCCATCTAGTCGGTGACCGGAGTCAGGCCAAGACCAGACTTTTGTCCTTAAGGAGATTCATTAAGGTTTCCATCTGGTCGGTGACTGCGGTCAGGCCGAGCCAGACTTCTGTCCTTATAAGAAAATGGGTGCAAAATAATCGTACAAGAACTCCATGGTACTCCTGAAACATCAACAACATTCAAATAGATAAACCCATATAGTGCCATTATCCTTGTTTTCTTACAAGTTAAGATCAAAGTTTCATACATCCCTTTACATTCATGGGTAACATTTCTTCAAATTTCATTGGTAATATTTCTTCAAATTATGGACGTTCCATGGTCAGGGCAGGGGTCTTTCTTCAAGATCCTCCAAATAGTAGGCTCCTGTTTCGGCCGTAGCTGTCACTCGGTAGGGCCCTTTCCAGTTCGGAGCCAATTTGCCAGCATTCAGATCCTTTGCACTTCCAACGGCCTTCCATAGAACAAGATCCCCGGGCACAAAATCTCAAGGCTTAACCTTCCTGTTGTATCCTCGCGCCAACCTATGTTGATAATCAGCTAGTCGCACAGCTACCATGCTCCTGCGTTCCTCCAAGGCATCAAAGCTCCCGATCATGTGTTCCTCGTTCCGTTCCTATGTGAAACTGGCTACCCCAGAGCTTAACAGACTGATCTCCACTAGCACAATCGCTTCAACTCTATAGGCCATAGAAAATGGAGTCTCGCCTATCGATCTTTTGGGCATTGTTCGGTAAGCCCACAGCACATTTGGCAGCTCATCAACCCAGTTTTCCCGCGCACCTTCAAGCCGCTCACAATAGCCTTATTCGTCGCCTCGGCCTACCCATTACTCTGTGGGTAGGCAGGGGATGAGTACCTATTAATTATGCCAAGGTCGGCACAGTATTCTCGAAATACCTTATTGTCAAACTGCAACCCATTATCAGATACTAGTGCCCGGGGATCCCCGAACCTAGTGACAATATTTTTCCAAACAAACTTGTTGACATCAACATCTCTAATATTTGCTAAAATCTCAGCTTCCACCCACTTAGTAAAATAGTATGTGGCCACAATCACATATCTTCTATTTCCCGAGGCCCGAAGAAAAGGTCCGATTATGTTGAGCCCCCACTGTGCGAAAGGCCAGGGGCTAATAATAGGGTTAAGATTTCCTCCCAGAAGGTTAAACATGGGCGCATGTCTCTGACATCGATCACATCTCTTCACGTATTCCACTGCTTCCCGTTGCATATTTGGCCACCAAAATCCTAGTGTCATGGCTCGGTGAGCGAGTGATCGGCCCCCCGTGTGGCCGCCACATAATCCCTCGTGTAACTCAACCAAAAGCTCGGCAGTTTTACTGGGGTGTAGGCACAAAAGATATGAACCACCAAACAAGCGTCAGAATAGCCTCCCGTCATCAGATATCCAGAAACGCGTTGCTGTCCTTCGCACCTTCTTGGCCTCTTTTGCATCGTCTGGAAGGGTCTCGTCTGACAGGAATGCTATATAGGGGTCTATCCAACTCAGCTCTAACCCCGTCAAAGAGGCCACCATCAATTGCGACTCTATGCTCGATCGCTCCAGCATTTCCACAATGATCATTCGGGGTATACAGTCATTGAGGGAAGACGCCAGTATGGCCAGGGAATCAGCATGACTATTCTGATTCCTCGGCACCCTTATCACTTTGACCTTCTGGAAGCCCGCCTGCAAGCTTTCAAATGTTCGTAAATACTGCGACATACGATGGGCCCTCGCCTCAAAGCTTCCCTCAATCTGACTTACTACCAATCTTGAATCCAAGTACAACTCCACCTCCTAAGCCCCGAGGCTCCTCATTGCCCTGAGCCCTACAATGAAGGCTTCATACTCCGCTTCGTTATTCAAGGCTTGGAAGCAAAACCTGAGGGACTTCTCTAGCTTAATACCCTCGGGCGATATCATAATAATCCCGACCCTCGACCCCCTCACATTGGAAGCTTCGTCTACAAACACTTTCCATTGTCCCCTTTGGATTTGGCATACTCCTACCGCTCCTGAGAGAGAGGGAGTGAACTCAGCCACAAAGTTAGCAAGTACCTGTCCTTTAACAGAATTTCTAGGTCTGTAACTTATGTCGAACACCCCCAACCTTGCACCCCACTTCGCTATTCTTCCTGTGAAGTCTGATCTCCTCAATAACAACTGTAAAGGGAACTTGGTCAAAACCCATACTGTGTGAGCTTGGAAGTAATGGGGCAGCTTCTTTGTGGCATGCACCAAGGCCAGGGCCATTTTTTCCAACGACAAGTACCGAGTTTCTGCATCCACCAGGGTCTTACTGAGGTAATACACAAGCCTCTGGACCCCCTTCACATTGTCTGATTAACACCGAACTGATGGTGTGGTCGGACACCGCCAGATACATGTACAGATCTTCCCCTGGATCAGGCCTGGTCAGGATAAGGGGGCTAGCTAGATAAGATTTTAGGTCTTTGAATGTCGAATCTCATTCTTCTGTCCACCGAAATCCTTTCCACTTATTCAATAGCTGGTAAAATGGTCGGCACCTGTCCGCTGACCTTGACATAAACCTCCCCAACGCGGCAATCATGCTTGTGAGCTTTTGTATTTCCTTCAGGTTGCCGGGCAGGTGCAGCTGCTGGATGACTATTATCTGATCGGGGTTGACTTCTATGCCCCAAGTGGTAATCATGTATCCCAAGAATTTGCCCGATCCGACCCCAAAGGCACACTTCTTTGCGTTGAGGCGTAATTTATGCTGCTTTAAGATATCGAATACACTCTGCAAGTCACGAGCATGCCCCCTTCCTCCTTCGTCTTCACCACCATGTCATCAATGTAAACTTCCACCGTCTTATCGATCAGCTCCTTAAACATGCGTGTCACCATCTGCTGGTACATAGCCCTCGCATTCTTCAACCCAAAAGACATAACTATGTAGTGATAATTCCCCTCGGGCATTGTTAAGGCTATCTTTTCTTGGTCCTCGGGAGCTAAGGTTATGTGGTGAAAGCCTTGAAATGCATCCAAAAAGCTTAAATGTTGTTGCTCGACTGTGGCATCCACCAGCTGATCAATCTTCGGCACCGGGAAGGGGTCTTTTGGATATGCCCGGTTCAAATCTGTAAATCGACACAGACTCTCCACTTTCCATTTTTCTTTCTAACCACTACCGTATTAGAGAGCCATTCGAGAAATAAAACCTCCCTTATGGCCCCCGATTGCTTTAATTTCTCCACTTCTTCCCTTACAGCTTCAACATGCGGTTTTGCAGACCTCCTCGGTAGTTGCTTCTTAGGTACGACTTTGGGATCCACATTTAACTTGTGCATTATGAAACTTGGATTTACCCCGAGTACATCGTATAGGCTCTATGCAAACACCTCCATGTTCTGTACTAATGCCAATGAAATCTCCATATGGTCTTCAACGGGCAGGCTCTTCCCGACTCGGTTCATAATTAATGGCTGCCACCAGGCACTGTCTGGCCATCTTTTGGTCAGCTCGGACTACCGCGACACCGTCCTCGGTGGGAAATTTGATCTTCTGATGTAGTGTCGATGCTACCACCCCCATGGCATGGATCCAAGGCCTCCCCAGGATAGCCGTGTAGGGTGAGAAGGCGTTGACCATAATGAAGTTGACCTCCACTGCCTTTCCTTTGGTTACTAATGATAGCTTTATCTACCCCTTAGGGGTCACAACTTTACCATCAAAGCCCACGAGAGGGGTATCGTACTTGCTCAAATCCTTGAGCTTCAGTCCCAATCCCTTGTAAAGATTAGGGCACATTATCTCCGTTCCACTACCTTGATCTACCATTACTCTCTTCACCAAGAAACCCCCGATCATACAAGTTATCACCAAAGCGTCAGCATGTGGCTAGGACGTCCCCTCCAAATCGACTTCACTAAAAGTAATTAGGACCCACGTCCTCCTAGGCTTCTTCTTCGATCGGTTCCTATTGTCCACTTTAGATGCGGACGCCACACTCAAAACACCACTCCAACTGTTTAATCTTACGCCCTGCGAGATTACGTGGATAACCTCAATAACTCCTAACGGAGGGAGATGTGCATGGTCACTTCGACCCCCCGACCCTTGGCCTGCGTTCCCTCCCCCTTGTTCAACCAAATACTCCTTAAGGTGCCCTGCTTTCACTAACTGCTCCAAGTGATCTTTCAGTACACGGCACTACTCAGTTGTGTGACCTTTCTTTTTCTGGTAGGTACAATACAAACTCTGATTCGTTCTTGCCAGATCACCGCCTATCTTACCCGGCCACTGAAAATATGGCTTATTCTTAATACGTTCAAGGATCTTGTAAACGGGCTCTTTAAACGTCAAATTATCTCCTTCGGTGTGTCTCACCGAGCCCTTCACAGGGGCCCTCGGCTCTCTCGTAGCTCTCTGTTGAAACTTGTCAAGACGATATTCTTTGCGATACTGTGAGGAGGCTAGGGCTTTGCCTTTGCCCTGTAAGCGATCATCCTTTAATCTCTTATACTCTTCAATCCTTCTCATTAATTGATGCATGCTCTCAGGAGGCTGCATGGTCAAAGAGTCCCTCAACTTTGAGTCCTTGGGGAGACCCAACCGGAAAGTGCTAGTAGCGACCTGCTTGTTTCCTCCTCCTATCTCATTATAGACTTCCCAATACCTGTTAGAGTAAGAACGGAGAGTTTCCCCGCTCCTTATCCTTATTGACAACAAAGCACCTACAGGCTGTGGGACTTTACTGCATGTTATGAATTGAGCGCCGAATTCTTGAATCAACTCCCCGAAACTTTGGATGGAACCTTTCCTCAATCCATTAAACCATCTCATAGCAGTCGGTCTAAGACTAGACGGAAACACCTTACACATCAACCCATCATTATGAGAATAAAGTGACATCATATGTATATAATGACTTACATGCTCGACTGGATCGGTTTTTCCGTCGTAAATTGTAAACAGTGGGCGGGTAAACTGCCTCGGCATCTCCGTGCGCTCTATCTCCTCTGAGAAAGGCAAGCGGGCCGCCCTCCTCAATGCTCGGCTCATGGCATCGAGAGGTGTGTTATGACGACAATGCCGACCATGGCGAGGGGATTCGCTACAGCGCCCTGCTGTCTCACAGGACCTCTCCATTGACCGATGAGAACCGCTACCACAGGATGATGCCCTCAAAATGTAATCGGGGTTGATGGACAACTCCTCTTGTTCTCTTCTACGGTGTCGACCTCTCAACTCGATCTCCAAATCATTAACCTATTTTTGCAGGTTCTCCAGCTCTCTTATCCGATCATCCCGATGAGACCGCTCGGGGCCATAAGACACAATTCTCTCCACTTGCGAAGATCCCTCGTCAGAGTCTACCCTCGTCTCATACCCTTCATGCATGTGCTGCTGCTCCCTTCTACGTTCCCTTTCTAGCCTCTTTTGGCCCCGTGATGAGGCCCATTGAGTGATTTCCTACTACAGAACCTTCTCCAGCTAACGGGCCTTCCATAATTAGAGAGTATCAGACTAACTCGAAGCCCCTAAAACAAGTAAGATCCCCACAGACGGCGCTAATTGTGGGCACCAAACACTACTCACGTACTTGTACTTGGGCCCTCAATTTATTTATATGTGGGCTTTCTCTCGATCCTACAAATGGGGCTCCAACCTTAGTTTGATATGCTCTTGCCAATGTCTGACCTCTCACCCTCTTCCTCACTTCCCTTTAGTTATCCAACACTTTGTTGTTTATCTTCTTACCCTCTCTCTCTCTCTCTCTCTCTCTCTCTCTTTCTTCCTCCTTCTCTATTATGGTTTCGTCCTCCTTTTATAGCCCTCCATGAGTGGGGTGGCCATCATTTCTTTCCTACTCACTCACATATTCCCACGGCCCCCAGAATCCTAAGGGATCCTCACGAATTCAAAGGATTCCCTCGAAACTTGTTCCAGATGTTGGATAGTGTTCGGGAGTGGATTCCTTTCAGGATCGTTAATTCTCGCTGACAGACCTCTCAGATGATTACACACAAACTCCCTTTGTGATCGATTTAGACTATCGACCTCTAGGCGACCCCTCGGATGTGGTTGCTTTAATCCCCGATACGCAGCCAGTTGTCGGGCGCATTGTGACGGATTCTGGGGTCACCTCCCTTAGGCGTATCGGACATACGTCACTCGATGGGCCTTGGGCCTAGCATCAAACTTTCGTTTAGGTGGGCCGACCTGTTTTCTTAGGCCCAACCCACCCATAAGCTATATTGTGATTCTATCCAAATTATTGAGATATTTATACTTTTTGACTTCTTTCTTGGCTGTTTTGTGATGTTTAACACTGTTTCCAAAGTTATTTTGTGAGATAGCCATCAACCAAACTTATTTAGGGCGGTAGCCCTCATTTGGAACTCAACTTTTGTAAAATCGAGTTTCCAATACATCTCAACTCTTTGAGAGTCAAGATTTAGGCCACATTGACTAAGGTGGCAAAAATTGATGTGGCGATTTCCTAAAAGAATTTCCCCAATTAGAATTGGACTTTCTAAATGATGAGTTCAAAGGGAAAATTTTGAAAAAGAATCCGACTTTGTGAAAGTCGAATTTTTAAAGAGAACTCAATTATATAAAAGTTGAGTTATGTTTAAAATTAAGGGATTCATGTCCAAAGCTGGTATAACTCAACAGAACCCCACATAACCTTCATTTCAATTTTCTACATACCGTTTTTGAAGAGCTCTCTCGCCCTTCTTCGTCTTCCTTAGCAATTTGTATCAATCAAGACCTTCAAATCTTCTTACTCCATTGTTTCATTTGATATATCAATTTACAAGTAAAAAACCTAGAATTTTAGTCTATAAATTTTCTTAGATCTAGTTGATATAAAATATCCTTTCTTAGTTGTTGAATTTTTAGTGTTTATATGATATTGAATAACTATATTAGGTTGTAGCGTTGAATATGAGCATGAGTTTTCAATGGGACATTTTCTAGAAACAAATGAAAAGCACAAACAATTAAAATCAGTTTTATGCCGCATTATATCCCTATCAAAACTCCAACCTTTTAGCACCTATGAGGGTTAATCCATCCATTAATTTATTAATTTATAAACTAATTTGTATGATATGACAACAGTACGAATTAAACTATGATAAATTTTGTATTATAAATTATAAAATGGGCAAGATGCTCTTTGTATTACTCAATAATTAGGAATGGAGGCTTTTAACCCCTAAACATCTTAGTTAGAAAAACCATGAGTTGCTAGTCAAGCTACAAGGCTCTCAAATCTCAACCCCTTGGATTTGAACCTTGGATACTCAAAATATATTACTCTAAATGTTTGAAGTGGGTAGTTAAAATTTACTCTATTTGTTCACTTCAAAAAATTAAATATATAATGCAACATTAGCGAGTGGCATCAACGATGTCTCAGCAAAATTTTGTGGATTTACACGAAAAGGATTAAATTGAAACAAAGTAAAAATTAGAAGACAAAATTCTTACAATTAAAAAAATAGGGACCAAATATACATATTGATAGTGAACTACTTCGATATAGAACATGAGATATTTGAAAGGTTTTCTTTAAAGTAATATCAAATACTTGATTTCGTAGACCTGCTTACTGACACTGCTGCTAGAAAGGGTATTGAAGTGAGAGAGTATGAGGAAACAAGCTTGTTGAAACAAAACAAGCCACGGGTGCAAACAGAAAATTATTCTTTATTCTTTCAGATCCAGTCAAACCAGCTCACTGGAATATAAATACTGTTTAAGAGATGACAAATAATTGAGCTATTTGCAAAGTCAAAGCGCTTGAAACAGCTGATAATTAGGCATTCTACTTTGTTCTCTATAAATACGCAGCTTGAAAATCATGATAGTTAAAGAAATGATAACAACCTGATAAACCAATTAAACTTGGACGGGTACTTTTCACAATTTGTGTGCCTTCATTGGAGAATTTGACTACCATAATCGGTATTGAATTTTTCGTAACGGTGAGCATGCAAATGAGCAGATGGTCGAGTGTTCTTTATAGCTATCTCTATATCTTCATGTCTGATTGGCCCGACCTTTGGTAAATCTGCAAGTCAAAAATTGATCATTCAGCTCAAGATTATGTTCAAAAAAAATTTATAGACACCAAAGTTGCAGGAAGAACAAAACCAATGATAAAAATGTTCCATTTTTTTAAAAGGCGAACTACATTTTAAATCTTATAGTTTTAAGGGTGGTTTTAAATTGAATCTCAAAGCGTAAAATGTTCCATTTACAATTTTAGAGTTTATCAACCGTTTCAAAAACCCATTTCCATCTATTTTTTCCTTAATGTCATGTGCCTAAAGTGACCATGTTTTACAAAGCCTCATAACACAATAAAATTTGACCCTCATAACTTGAAACAACATAGTTGTGATGCCTAATAAAAATATATAAATAAATAAATAGCCAAACTACCCAACTCAACTCCCAAACTGTCACCATCTGCCACCCAAAATCCCAAAATAGCTGGAAGACCTTCAACCCACCACAACTGGTCAGTTCATATCTAAAAGACTAAAACTCAGTTTGCCTCCATCCAAAAGCCATCTCCATCTTCAAAAATCGTCCAAACCGGCCACACACCATCATGAACTCCAGCAAGACGACACCAACCTAGGCCCAATCATGACCTAAAGCCTTCCAACCTCACAACCTCACAACCATAAACACCACCACCTCCAGAAGCAACACAAACTCAAGATGGTCATAGCCGTACACATGATTGCCAATACTTCAAATCATTATTATCTTTGTTAACAACTAAATCAACCTGTTCATACCTGGTATCTACATGGATCAGGAGTGCCAGCTGACAAAGATGGCCCACAAAAACAGCAGTTACAGCACATAACAACCAACGTTCCTCACTATCGCACAAATAAGCCTAGCACCTCCACATAACTCAATGTGTCGATCAGTAGAGAAAGTATCCAATTCAGACCCGTTCTCAACCAAAATCTCCATTAATACACACTACAATTCAGCAACTAAGTTTTCTATAGATCTCTGCCATATCAATCGCACCTACAATACTCTGATTATATGGCATTTCATGTCCCTGTCTATTCAATCTAACTTCTAATTTCTTCAAACTCATGTCAACAATGCTCCAGATTTCAATTTCTCTCCACTGTTTAGCAACAAATAAATGGACTAAACATCAGTAACAGCCTAACACTAAATGACGCAAAAATACACACCACCCAACTGCTCCAGCCACCAGAACTTAGCAGGCCTTGGGTGCCTGTGGAAAATTCCAACAGAAGGCCAAGTGACTGCCCCATCATGCCCCATGTTATGACTAACCACCACCTGCAGCTGCCACAGCCCACTCTACAACCACAGAAACTCTTCACTTTGACCCACCTTTTACCTCACCCACCTTAATGGAAACCTTTCCCAAATCCCAACCCCACCCTTTTTGTTACACCCTTGATCTTCAGAATAGTTGGCTGCTTGCACTAGCACCTTGCATCCATGCCAGCCACACAAACCTTGGGCATGAGGGAGGCATGCCATGGGTTGCAGGGGTGGAGCTAGGAATCTTTATTTGATTTTGAGGGGGGCTGACTTATGATATTGTTACAACAATCAAGAGATTCAAAACAAACAAACACACACACACATACACAATTGATGCGTGTATATAAAGAATATAAATTTTAATTTTCTAATATTATAGCAAATCATAACTTACTCTTATAATTTTTAATAATAATTTGTAAGATAATTTATAATCTTCATAAACCTTAATGAGTATACACAAGTTTCCTCATTTGCTATAGATATGTGCCAAAAAATCACACTAAATATATTGTAACATTAAATCTCCCATGTTTAGCTATTTCTTTAAGAAATCTTAATGAATTTAACATTTTGAGCCCCAATCAAGTATTTAAAAATAACTGGAAACTTAAAACAAAAGTCTTAGTTCCAAAATAAAATAAAAAATATATATTTATACTATTCCATATATTATACACCTATATGTCCAACTTATATTCATAAGTCAAAGCAAATAAAAGAAAATTCTAATGGCCCCAATCAAGTCCTCAAGCCATGAATGATTTAAAGTTAAAATGAGCAAGAGGAAATTGTTTATATTAAAAGCTCTTTTTTTAAGCAAAACTCACCAAGTCACCAGACAAGAAAAGAAAAGATAAAAAGGAAGAACACTATTATAGCATTACTTTTTCTTTTTTTTTCTTTTTCTTTTTTTTTCTTTTTTTTTTTCTCCTTGTCAGAAACAAGGAAAGTTTGTTTTTGTTAAAAAACTGTTTTTAGAACCACTGGCTAGCCAGTCCCCCCCCCCCCCCCCCTTCTTTTTTTAGGGGGTGTGAAGCCTCCCAGAGCCAAATGTGGCTCTGCAAATGGGCTGAGCAACAAGTTTTGGGCAGCAGCAGGCTGTGATGCCCCCTTGTGTGTGCTTGGCATTAGTGTTCTTTCTAATGGATCTCGATGTTTGTAGTTTCCCAAGTACACTTCTTGTGTACATGGGGAGGATTTCCCTCTCTTTTTTTCATTTTCTTTTTTTTTTTTCATTTTAGAACATGGATGGAAGAGGATTTTTGTAACAGTCCAGGTTCAATTGAAACCACTCCTAAACTATAGAGTTTAAAAGGAATGACAGCTACTAGCAAATTTGAGTTTTAAAATCACATAAGTAATGGTTTGAAACTTCTACACGTTTGGAATTGATAACTTAAAGGAATAATAGATTTAATCAATTATAACGACACAATGGACAAGAAAGTGTTGAACAATTTTCCGTGTTGAATTAACAGTTATCATACACAAATAGGAGGGAATAAAAGGAAATATGTAGAAGAAAGTTTAACAAAACAATATCATAAGAAATTTATGTAACTCATCCTCAACTCCTTATATCAGGCACTTTTGTAAATTTATAAACTGCATAAATTATTGGAGGCACATACCATCCTCAGGCACCACTTCCTGTCTCTCTTCAAGGAGCGCCATTACACGTCTAAGAGGTTGCATGGCAGCCTCTTTGCACAGTAACCGAATATCTGAACCTGAAAAACCTTCTGTCCTTTCAACCAAGAGATCATAAGGAAGCTTCTCCTCATCAGGCTGTGATGGCAGGAGCTCCTCAAGCATGGATCTTCTTGCTTCTGGCTCTGGAAGAGGCACTAGTATCTTATTTATCATGGTCAAAGGAGACTCATTTGATTAATAAAAGATATCCTGGACTTTAGTTGCTAGCTCTGTTCATTTATCACCTATTATATAACCATTAGACTGAAAATATTAAATATATAGTTTGTTCTCATAGGAAACTACAACGATGATCTCCATCTCCACTCCATATTTGGTTGGAGATGTCATTTGGTCCAAGCACCATTGCCTAAACAACAATTAGAATAAGAGTCAAGAAGAAATGGATACGGTAGACCAAGTCCAGCACACTTTATACCACAATTGAGTTAAGCATAATTATAATCAACGCTGGAAGTAGGAGCCAATGATTAAAATAACTTGTTGTGGCAATGTAAAACCATATAGATTTTTTTTTTTTTTTTTTTTAACTTGATAGCAACACTAAATCTCAAATTATATTAATCAGCAGTCAATTAATTCCCAATTCATCTTAGATCCAGAATCCAATGTTTTTAAGTTGGAAAACAGCTTAAGTATTTTGTAATGCAACTCTCTGCTAATAGTTGCCACATATATTTAGAGTGACCACCAATACTATGATAATATGCACCAATCAAGGCTCTTCTATAATAAAATTAGCTAACTGCAATAACCAAAATTACCTAGATAGCCACTAGTAAACCATAACCTTTTAGCCTAATCCTTTTTATCATTGCATAAAACTGGACAGACTTATCAAAAGGATACTCGCTTCTCAAGACGCCGGAGCATGGCTGCATCAAGTTCCCAGGGGAGATTTGTTGCCGCCAAAACAAAAACCAGTTCATCTGTCCGTGTTAAACCATCCATCTGAAATCTAATCAAAATGATCAATTTTGAGAAAGTAAAGCTAAAATCATTTAAGATTGCATCTCCGTACTCTAGTGTACTATTGTAGATTATAACTGAGTCAACAATATGATTTATTTGATGCGTGGAATTTCATAAATGGCAGCTGACAATGCCAATCATGAAGAGAGATGAAAACAGTGACATGGGTGTTGATACAAGACAGAACTACCTCCAAACAAATAAGACCAAAGTGGGGCTGCTGCTGCCTGTATCAGACATGCATACTAGTACTTTGACACTACAATAATGCTAGTATTCAATTGTAATAATTGAGTTACTTGGATAAAGTTGGCTAAAAAAAATCATTTTTCATAAAATAATGCTCTTTAACAGAAATGCAATGAACAAATGAAGAGGGTGCTGTTGGCCACAAGAAGATAAATCATCCAACATCCTTCCGAAAGTTGTATAAACTGTCTTACTCTTTAATGTTTAATAGTCAAAAATATATGTATGAATGTACGTGTCCACACTCCACAGTTACACATAAGGCCGTGCACCTCTAAGAAACAAACATCACCTGTATGAGTAGCTCAGTTTTTAAACGCCTACTTGCTTCATGCTCGCTACGTCCTTCACCACCACGTTGACTAATGATAGCATCAATCTCATCAAGAAATATAGTTGATGGTGCATGGTGCCTAGCAAGCTCAAATAATGCCTTAACTAGCTTCTCTGAGTCACCTGTAATGTCATATAAGCAAATCTCCATTCAACCGCTACATGAATTAAGTTTTTATAAAGAAAAAGGCACATCAAATACTATAAGTTTGTCCTTTTTTCCCCTTTTTTTTGTAAGCCCTATTTTCCCTTCTCCTAAAATCTGTAAAGGAGTAAGAAAAATAATTAAAAAAATTAAGAATGGGAGAAATCAACAATGAAGGGCACCACATCTTTATGATGAGGTTGCACCACTTTAATACACAAGAAGTGGGGCAATTTTAGACTACAAGCATTTTTTAATTGAGGACACCTTACTTGAAAGTTGATATAAAGAGAAAAAAGGGAGAATTTTTGCAACATAACATAATTAGTATGAATTAATAAGCTTAATAATATGCCATCACACAAAGAAAAGGACTGTATATTTTATTTGGATTTTAACAGTGCAAGTAAAATATACAATTATAAATAATATTTTACCAGTGCAAATGCACCATAGTAGCAGTTCTCCAGCCCTCTAGAGAAATATATTTTTAATTCTCAATTGGATCAGGACCCTATTCAGTTCATGTATGACCTTGAACTGCCCCCCACTCCACCTTGACAACTGATCCTGCCTTAATATGCCAGCTTCCCTACCCTACATCAGTATCCATCAACTATACATGCCACCATGACAATTGATCAGGACCCTATTCAGTGCATGTGACATTGCTACCTTCTCCAGGAAACAACAACAAAGCCATATTCCCAAAACTTTGGAATATGCTATAAATCATCAACAGAATAATCAGAATCGGCCACATGTATTCTTTTCTGCTATTCTATCCTAATCCTCTCAAATAGCTTCCTCTATAACATTCTGACTTTTGAACAAAATGCTATATTTGAAAACCATATAAATTTCTATATTTGAACACTGTATCATTCATTGATCACCTGATTTCCATATTGTCAATTAATAATTGTTTTCAAATTTACGACATTAAAATTGTGCTTTACTTCAATTAGGAGTGCACTTGCACTTTACATTTAGAATCCAAAAGGCCTCTGTGTTGACTCATGCTTTCACCATTAGTACTTCATTCAGTTTGAGAGTAGCATAACTAAACAAAATTGATGCAGAAGCAGCAAAATTAATAGCAAAAAGTAATTCATAGGGTATTGCTCACAGCACCTATACCAGTACCATTCATGTCACTGTAGCAATACTGCTCATGCTACTGTACTGCGGCAATGTAGAAGAGTTTCATTTAGGGGTTTTCGTGTTTTTTTATGTCCTTTTATTTGGGTTATTTTAGATGGCTTAGATTTTATTATCTATAGTACTATTTAAGGGGCTTCCCCTATTTGGGATCCTCACTTTTTTTGTTCAAAAATGCCCCTACACCCCTATGTTTAAGTAGAGACAAAACTAAAGAATAATCCGGTAAAAATACAACTCTAACTCCCACTAAAACATTGCCTCAAAAATAGGGTCAATCCCCTGTTGATTTTCATATTGCTTTATTCACTTATAAATTAGATTTTCAAAATAAAAATTATATATAAAAAATAAAGACAGTTTCTTCTATTTTTGGCTATAAAATAGGACCACTAAACCCAAAAAAAAAGCCTCATCCCACGGGCGAAGCACGTGGGATGAGGCTAGTATTCTTAAAGGTTAGTATTTAATTTTAATTAGGGCTTATATGATATAAAAGAGAGGTTACAGGTGTAATCAGATTATTATTCAGAATTAATAAATGTTTTTGATTGGTCAGGTTTAAAAAAATTTTGGTAAAGAATTTCTTTGATCTAGTAGCCTGGAAGACCAGCCCATTTGGGAGTGATTTTGATATATTATTGCTATCTCTTTGAACTAGTAGCGATTAGAGGCTTTTTTTTTTTTTTTTTTTTTTTTTTTCACATTTTCACTTCAAGGCACTATGAGCAGAAAAAGAATCAAACCAAGTACCATCGTAAGCCCCCACCAAAAAAAAAAAAACATGTTTGATACTGACATACCACGCCATTTGCTGACAACAGAAGATGCTGAAATATTGAAAAATGTGGTGTTGCACTCTGTTGCAACAGCCTTCGCAAGCATTGTCTGCAAACAAGATATGATAATTTATTCAACTTCTAAAATATCAATCATTAAGATAGTAAGATCAAACAACATCAGAGATTCAAACCATTTCCTCACACATAGTTTACTTCGTATCTCACAGGACAAGATCACAAGAAGAATATAAAAATATTTGATTCAGCTTTCTGACAGGGTCTTCTGTTGCATGGAGGACTGCAATGAAAAGTCCAGACTGTTCGTTTGACATATACCTTTAAAGTTTCCCATATGATGGTCCCTTGGTCCTGAATAGCACTATACCCTGCTATTTCTTTGAAATCGCTAATTTTATATATATATATATATATATATATAGATATAATAATTTTTTTATCCCCGTCTCCCACATTGCAATGGAAAGTTGGAAAATCAATTATTGAAGTACAAAGAAAATTATTAATTCACTGAAAAATTATAATGGCAAAGAACTCTTGAGTAACAGTGCTTTATAGGGTAGGGGAATTAATAGGAATATCATGAAAGCACATAAAGTAGAGAAAAACACAAAAATTAAAATAAAATAAATGGAATACAAAATTTACAAACCTTTCCTGTCCCTGGAGGGCCAAAAAGAAGAATGCCTTTCCATGGTGTTAGAAGACCAGTAAAGTACCTAGAAAAATTGGGAGAGATCAGCAGAACTTTAGCAATGTAATTAACTTGTTGAGATATTATGGTCCACAATGTGCTCATGAACAAGACCTACTTGGGATATTTTATTGGCATGACAACTGCCTCCTTAAGTAAACGTTTGGCATTCTCTAGCCCCTTTATGCTCTCCCACTTAACATCTGGATTCCCACGGATGATATCTCTGCACAGATGTAAAGCAACAAAACAAGTTGATATATATAACATTTTTTAACTTAAACTGCAAAATCCTTGGCCACCCAGATGGTACAGATGCAATAGTAGTAACAGTTATCCCCTTAGAGACTTTCATATTAGCAATTACCTACTTAAACTTTCAGCCAAATTACGCATTTCTGTAGATTCAAAAGCAGGGAGCAGAGACTTCTGGCTGAAAAGGTGAACATAAAAAAGTCAGCATGTTCTCCAAGAATTCATAATTCCATGTTATTAAATGGTCAGAAACAGAAACTCCAGTTGATGTAACTAAAAATATAAAATGAATTTTTAGTGTATTATTATTCTTTTTTTGGAGTAATGTGACAATCACCCTATGTTGCAGTCTCCTCTTCTTCTTTTTTTTCTTTTTTATCAGTACCCTATGTTGCAGTCTTAGTAGACTATTCATATGTAATTTACTGTGTGTTTCTTATCCTTGGTTAGTATCTTCAATGTAATAAATATCACTAAGGAAAAATAACAATGAAAGGGCATGTTGAATTATTTTAGCACCATCACAGTAAGGAGGGCAGAGCTCTGGCAGTCTGGCACAGTGGCACAAGAGTTGGGGGAGGTTGAGATCAAGAATTAGTTGGTTTGAAGGGCCAAGACTGCTTCCCCTTTTAATAACAAAGAGTACTTATCCATTTCAGACAGACAATTTTAACAAATAAATTATAACACACGTATTCATGAAGCTGAACATTGCGAGACAACAGCTATTTTCACACTATAAGTGCCAGCCCTGAGAAAGGAGGAAACATCTGCTAGGTTGATAGGCGACACCAAAAATCTTAGTCAAATTCTTATGAAATGAGATCTTGACAATAATCCTAACCCAGACAAAAGAACAAGATAAAATATCCATAGTATGAAAGGATTTGCATAGCCATAGTCAGTTGGTAAGAGGATTTGCATAGCCATAGTTAGTTGGGAAGAAATCTAATTTAACTTAAACTCCTACTCATGTATGTAGATTACAAATTCACCTCAGCCAGGTAAGGGTTACTCCACAATGCCTATAAATGTCTCTAGCATAACTCAAAAACACGAGGCACACACTCAAGCGCAACATAGTTCCTTCTTTCATTCTCAAAAACACACAACATCAATGATCTTTTTAGGCTAAAATAAATAGATCATTCCACAACACTTATAGCCTTTCGTTAGAGCCAGCTACTTGAGTCCAGCTATCAACAAAACATGATTAGTGTCAAGAATTACGCTGTCAAATGGAATACTTCAGCACCAAGATTCAAACCCAGATAGATTAAACTCTGATTACTAAGTCATTTCAAACTTTCTTTAGAGTTTAGCAACTAACGGTGATAAAATTTTCGCTCTTTACTAACTTATACCAATAGCATTATTCCCTAGTAGAAACATAAAAACAAAATTCAGCCAACAAAATGTAATTAATCAAGGAATCTTACGGTCTCCACTCAGTTCCATTAGACAAAACTCCATTTGTGTGCACGGAGCTCCGATTCTGAAAACAAACAAAATTAAGCCAATCAAGCTCCTGAATAAACTATACCATCACAAATTCACAATTGGATAAAATCAAATGCAAGCGGCTACCTGGTTCTGGTTCTGGAACTGTTCATAGATGGCCAAGTCAGCAGTTTTCTTCACATGTGTGCTCCCATTCGACGTCTCAGCCCCATTACTTGCAGGTTTATCCATTTCGCCATCTTGCGACTCCGGCAGCCTCTTTCTACCAAACTTGGCATCATAAAACATTTTAAAATCCTATAAATACACATAATAGTTCTTATAAATGCACATGTCTCAGTAAATTTCTATTCACTAGATTTTATTATTATTATTATTATTAAATACACATAATAGTTCTTATAAATGCACATGTCTATTCACTAGATTTATTATTATTATTATTATTTCTGAATGGATCAAGATTTGCAATTTTTGATGAGCATGATTAATCAAAATCTACTCCAACATTTGTTAACAAAACAAATATGATATCTGTTCTAAGACAAACAAAAGAGATTAATTTTTCTGTTTGGATGCTGAGAAATGACAGAAAGAAAATTTAAACAAACTTTAAAAACCAGCTCAATTCGATTATTTTAATATCTTCAAAAAAAAAAAGTCTATAAGTCGAAACGGCCAATAATTGTAGTAAGCTCAGTTAAGTGAAGTTTCTAGTTCCAAAACAATGTCAAATCTAAGATTCAATATATCTCCAAAATTTTCTTTCGTTTTCCTCACAAATTTTCTCAACAAAATAAACACACAAACAGAGAGAGAGAGAGAGAGAGAGAGAAAGAGAGAAATTGGTACCAGAAAGGACCAGCGAGTTTGTGAAGGATCTTCGGCCATTATGCTTTGATTGAATCTGCGAGAGGAGAAAGAGAATCTGCGAGAAAATAAAAAGGAAGCAGAGAGAGCTTTATGAAAATAAAAAATGCACTCTCTCTCTCTCTCTCTCTCTCTCTTTCTCACTCTCTCAGACTGTCTTGGAAATACAGCGCAGCAGATATATATTTAAGTAGAATAAAGCACATGGCGTAGAAGAAAGCACGTGCCGAGCGCGTGACAGCTTAGAAAAAATATATATATATATAAATATATATTTATATATATATTTATATTTATATTGCCTTGCACGAAGCGAAACAGCAGCGAACACTCTAGAGTTTAGAAATAAGTCAAACAACTATTGTTGGATTAAAACCGATAAGCAACACATAAATTATTGCCGCTAATTTAAGTCGAGCACTTCTTTGAAGAGAAATGCTATATCAATAATTTACCCAAAAAATAGTAATGCTATATGAAATATATTTTCACAACATTTTCGCAATAATGTTGAAGTAGTAGGTTGTTACTGACTAATATTAGTAAGTAAAAAAGTAATTTTAATAGTAAAAACTTACAATTTATAATTTGTTATCACTTTCACAACAAATTTTAAGTGATAGATAGCTATAGGTTGTTATTAATAGGGTAAAAAAGTTATTTAAGTGGTAGGTGTAAATTTGAACCAATAACAACTAACTATTTATAATTTGTTGTAAAAATCTCTTTATATATATATATATATAGATTATATACACCTACATATAACTCAAGGTTATCATATTACTTTAAAAATAAAATAAAATAAAATAAAAAACAAACAAACAAACCTCATGCCTATCATAGGAAATAAAGTGTTGGATATATCATTTAACTTATGGGCGGTTGACATGCCACCCAACCTAAATATATATAGGGGATGGCAACTCAACTCAAGGAGTAGCCCAAATGCCTAACCTAAAGGATTTTGCCTCTCGATTTTAAGGGTGTGTTTGTTTGGTGGTGAAATAAGGTTGTTATTTCAATATTGTTGCAAGCACTTCTTTGATGAAAAATGCTATATCAATAATTTACCCAAAAATTAGAAATGCTATATGAAATATATTTTCACAACATTTTCGCAATAATATTGAAATAGTAGGTTATTATTGACTAATATTAGTAGGTAAAAAAAGTAATTTTAGCAATAAAAACTTACCATTTATGTTTTTTTATTAAAAAAAAAATTATGAACATAAAACTTCTATTTTTTTTATAAAAAATATTACATTCACAATATTTTCAAAACAAATTTTAAGTAGTCATGAGTCTACAATCTACGTTGTAAGTAACCAGGTATCAAAGGGGGTGGATATATCCCCGGAGACACCAAATTTTGTCTTATAAAGGGGTATAATTAACAAAAATACAGGTATATAGCCTATAGGGATATAATTAATAAAAAAACCCGTATTAGGTAGTATAATATATACTTATATATTTATGTTTATCATACCTTTCAAAAAAATAATAAAAAATAAAACTCACACCTACCCCCAAGAAATAAAGAGTTGAATATTTCATTTAACTTATAAGCAGTTTACATTGCTTCTCTTTTATATATATATGTAACCCTTGTTTTGTTACAAACAAGGGTATGCATAGATGTAATTTGAACTAATATAACTTCTACATGGTAGATGATCATTGAAAAATAAATTCAAATATAATCTTATTCTCATATTTTTTGTATTTTCTTGTTATTTCTTTCAATTTATAATAAAGAAATGTGTTTTAAAGAAATGCATTTAAAAAAAAATGAATTTTTAGTGACTCATGATCAAATATAGGATGGAGGTATAATTAATAAAAATACCTGTATTAGGTATGTATATACAACAGATTATATACTTACATTCTCTTTGTATTGTCTTGTTATCTCTTTCATTTTATAATATAGAAAGGCATTTAAAAAAATGGACTTTCGTGACTTATGATCAAATATTGGATAGAGGTATAATTAATAAAAATACTCATATTAGGTATTATATATACAATAGATTATATACACATACATATAATTCAAGGTTATCATATTACTTTAAAAAAAAACAAACAAAAAAACCTCATGCCTATCATAGGAAATAAAGTGTTGGATGTATCATTTAACTCATGGGCGGTTGACATGCCACCCAACCTAGATATATATAGGGGATGGCAAGGAGTAGCCAAGTGCCCAGCCTAAGGGATTTTGCCTCTTACCGCTCTCGGGCTTTAAGTCTCTCCTCCCTCTATATGTGTGTAAACATTTAAAGTAATAGACTAACTCACGGCTCTTTTTTGTTTCAAGTGTCAAAGTTGATATCTAACACCTAGGGAGTGCTTGAGAACCCAACAGGGATAACCAAAGATTGCCTTTTCCCTCTCTTTCTTTCCATTTTCCATTTTCTTTTTGGATAACTCCCTCTCAATCTTCTTAGGGATTTATTATTATTATTATAGAGAGCCTTTGGGACTAAGTTCCAATGGAAACATGGTGATAATGTAACGCCCTAAGTCAAAAAAAAAAAAAATCACAAAGTCAGATTTTTTTAAGGCCCACACGTGCCACACCTACCCCCATCATTCCTCACCACACATTCTCATTATCTATTTTCTCTCTTGGCCGGCTTACTCATTTGCTCTCTTTTCTTTTCTTTTTTCATTTTCTCTCAAACACTCCTCTCACACTCTCCCACTGGTACCACTCCACACCACCATCTCCACCATCATTGTTCCAGCTAGATCACTGGAAAAACTTCTTAGGAACCTTAGCATCTTCATCCCTTTTATTTGAGGTAAAAATTTCTAATCTTTTGATAGGTTTTATACTTTTTCTTGAGCTTCTTTTATCTAAACTTTGATAATAATATTCATGTGATTTATGAGTTTTGGAAGTGATATTCATGTGTTTATATATATGGGTTTTGTATTGGTGGAATTATTTGATGAGTGGGTTTATGGTTTGTACTAATGATGGCTATCTAAGGTTTATTTATTGTGGAAATTTAGGGGTTTTGAGTTATAATATATGATACTTGGTAAATCCAATTTTCCTTTTGCTATTGGGTTTATTTGGAGTTAGTTGAAGTTCTAAAATTGCTTATCTTGGAGGATATTGGGATTTTGGTGTCATGGCTCTCTTGATGATATTATATAAATATTGTGGGAAGTACTTATAAGGTGTTGAGGTTTTGATGTTAAAGATAATTGAATGATTTATGAGTATAAATGGGAGTCTATGCCTTGTAATTAAATTGTTGAGAAACTTTGGAAGTGGAATATATTATTTGTGAGGTTAAATACTAAGCTTGCCTAATTAACCCAAACTCTCTTGTGGCTCGAATTTATAAGGCCAAATATTATCCGCATGGGGACGTCCTTAAGGCCAAATTAGAATCGAATTTCTCATACACTTGGAGAAGTATTATGAATGAGATGGAAGTGATAAGGAGAGGAACCAATAGAGAGTAGGGAATGGAAGCTTGATCCATATTTGGGAAGATAAATGGATGCCTACTCCTTCAACATATAAGGTAATCTCTCCCCCAAAGCTCTTTGATGATTATCCAATGATGTCAGCGCTTATTGATAAAGAAACTAGAAGAAGGAAAGATGGGCTAATTAGATCCTTTTTTCTCCCTTTTGAAGTTAGCACAATCCTAAACATCTCCCTAAGCTATAACCTCCCAAAAGACAAAATTATTTGGGTTGGTAATAGAAAAGGCAACTTCACTGTGAAGAGTGCTTACTATATAGCATTTAAAATTGTTGAGCCCAACAAAGAAGGGGAAAGCTCAGTAGGGGACAATAGAGCCATGCTTTGTAAAAAGATATGGCACCTAAACATTCCAGAAAAGATAAAAATCTTTGCATGGAGAGCTTGTGTGAATGGCCTCCTAATTGTAGCTAATTTGCAGGCGAGAGGAATTAATAGAGAAATGTTATGCCCCTGCTGTGATAGAAAGCTAGAATTTATCTCCCATGCCTTAATAAGATGTGACATTGCCAAAAGGGTATGGAGCTGTTGGGAAGGTTGTCCTGTGAAAACTCAAGTAGTGTAAAACACTATTGCTTGTTTAGACCCCCAATTTTAAAAACACGACTTAATTGCTTTTACTCTAACTTATCTAAGTGCGAAATAAGAGTAAATGATACGCAATAACCGAAACAGCTCTCTAAGCCATAACCACAAGCAAGCAACAATAAATATAAAGTTTAAAGAGTAAGGGAAGAAAAATGCAAACATAAGATAACACGGCGATGTGTTATCGAAGAGGAAACCGAAGAACTCAACGAAAAACCTCTCTACGACCTTCCAAGTCAAAATCAATCCACTAGTGAATAAGTTGGAGTACAATGATACCAAAAAAAATCCTCCAAGCCTAATCTACCCAAAGTACTTGAGCCCTCCAAGCTCCAGCTACCAACGGATTTCTCGGAGTCTTGTCTTCACTAGTTATTCAGATCCCGCAATACTGCCCAATTGCATCCACCAAGTCCCACCGGCTTCTTTTGGCAAATACCCAATGCTTTCCAAATTTCAAAACACTCTGTACACTCTAAATATGTGTGGGTTGTGTTTGGATACAAATCTCCTCTCAAGGTATAACAATGGGAAAAGGGAGGAGAAGAGACTATAAGAATTTCTCTCTTGAGGATGTGTAGCTCTCTCTAACAAAGTGGGTGTGTTGTAGAAACCTTTCTAGGGTTGTCTTCTGAATAGTTGCTTTCACTTTTGTGGGTAATGAGAGTATATATAGTATGAGTGAAGGGTATAAGAGTCACACTTAAAATTCTAGTTGTAAGTGCATTTCGCGGGTCATCTCACAAGTTGGCCAAGTCATGAAATACACTGACTCTTCAGCTTCCGGCATGTGCTCCTCAAGTGACCTTTGTGGGTTGCACCACTCGCGAGCCAAGTCGCGAGATCAACTTCTTGAGCAAATCTTCACCACTTAAGACTAAACTCATTACAATTAAATCCCACCAAATACAAGGAAATAAATTAAAGAAATTACAACACTTTTTGTCATAGAATAAAGCTAACATAAATGTTATGTGAAAAACCATAACTTAACATCTTGTAAATATGTTGATGAATCAGTGGGATGTATCTGACACAGCACTGGAAATCCTTGCAACTGAAACTACCACAGACTTGTGGAGTCTTTTTTGTGATATCCTGGTCAATCTGGTATAATAGAAACCAAGTTGTATTTGAGTCCACTTGCTAGATCTCTCACCAGATTTGGAACTTTGTTGTGAGATATCTCAAAGACTATAAAGAGAAGTGGAAAGCACCAGGTCAGTATCGGGCTAAGGAGAGTAGAAGATGGGAAGCCCTTGAAAAGCAATATAAGAAAGGACAAATATGAAGAAACAGAGAAGAGAGCAAAGAAGAAAGAAAATTTAATGAACTAATTCTGAGTTTTCTTGATTTCATTCATTCACTGAGTCCAATACATAAACATTACCAATTTCGTAAAGTTTGGATCACTGTAACTAATTATAGCATGACTCATCAGATGCTTACACGTGGACTTGCAACAATAACTAACTTTACTAATACCACTTAGCATAAACTACCTACAGTTTAGACTACAGAACTACTCTACTGCAGGTCGTTTTCCTTCAGCCTTATCATATGCTGTGTCACATTCCTTTACATTCCCCCTCAAACTGAGGGGAGGAAGACCCATTAGTTTGTATGCAAGATCTAGAAACATAGGGGAAGACAAAGCCTTAGTAAAAATATCAGCCAACTGATCATGGGTGGAAATGAAGTTGATCTACAAGTCTCTATTAAGAACCTTCTCTCTGATAAAGTGATAGTCTACCTCAATATGCTTGGTTCTAGCATGAAAACCTAGATTGGAAGCTAAGGCCAATGTAGAAACATTATCAAACCAAAGCATAGGAGGTAGAGATAGGTAAACTCTCAAATCCTTAAGAATCATCCTTATCCAACATAATTCAGCAGCTGTAGAAGCCAAGGGCTCTATATTCAGCCTCAATTGAAGACCTAGCCACAGTCAGTCGCTTCTTGGCAGACCAAGTAATAGGAGAATTCCCTAGAAACACCACCATGCCTGTAATGGACCTACAATCAAGAGGATCACCAGCCTAGTCAACATTACAGTAGGCAGACAGAGCTAAATGACCAGACTGAAAATGAACCCCATGATGCAATGTACCCTTGAGATATCTAAGGATCCTTTTGGCTACCATCAAGTGATGTTGAGTAGGTTGACTCATAAATTGACAAACCTGCTGAACTGAATAATACAAATAAGGCTTGGTGAAAGTCAAGTACTGCAAAGCCCCAACCATACTCCTATAGACAGTAGGATCTAGAAGTAAAGGTCTGACTTGAAAGCTAACATGCACAGTGGGGGAACAAGGAGTGAGACAAGGTTTGCAGTCCAACATATTGAACTTAGTAAGCAAGTCTAAAGCATATTTAGACTGATGCACAAAGAGACCTTGAGAGGTGTACTCAATCTGAAGACCAAGAAAGTATTTTAGAGGGCCAAGATCCTTCAAGTCAAAAGCAGCCCCAAGTCTGGAAATAATGTGAGCAATAAAAGGACTATTCCCAGTGATAATGATATCATCAACATATAAAAGCAAATAAACCACAAAGGTATTATGATGGAGAGTAAACAAGTTACAATCAGTAGAGGAAGCTTGAAAACCAATGTGAAATAGTTCAGAGGTGAAACTATCAAACCAGGCCCTTGGTGCCTGTTTAAGACCATAAATTGCCTTATGAAGAAGGCACACATGATCAGGATGAGCAGCATCAACATAGCCAGGTGGCTGAGACATGAAAACTTCCTCTTGCAAAATGCCATGAAGAAATGCATTGGACACATCCAATTGCTTCAAAGACCAATGATTTTGCACAGCCAAGGCTAAAATGATTCTCATAGTAGCTAGTTTGACAACAAGACTAAAGGTTTCTCCATAGTCCAAACCATATTGTTGCAAAAACCCCTTAGCAAACAATCGTGCCTTGTATCTCACAACAGCCCTATCACTCCCTCTCTTAATCTTATACACCCATTTGCAATGAACCACATTCTTATCAGGTGGAAGAGGGACTAAAGACCAAGTATGTTGCTTCTAAAGAGAGTGAAATTCAAAATCCATAGCTTCAATCCAATGAGGAAACTGAGAAGCAATATTAAAACTTGGTGGCTCTACCTGAAAGTAATCTCTTACTATGGCAAAAGCTTTGGGCTTGAATATGCCATGCTTGGATCTGGTAAGCATAGGATGAGTATTAGAGTGAGAAGAGGGACCAGACTAAATGACAAGATTGATGGACTCAGGAGTGACAGATTGGGATGGAACAACACTAGAAGTAGGGACAAGACTAGATGAGGAAGGAGGTACATCATCAGAACCAATAGAGGAAGAGGAAGAAAGATCAATAGAGATATTGGGAGCTGTATTAGACCCAGAAGGAGGAAAAAAAGGAGGAATAAAGGAGGGAAGAACATCAGAAATGGCAGATAAAGGAATATCAAAGGAAGTGGGTAAAATAGTTGATAACCAAAGGTCAAAAGAAGGGCTGTCAGAACTAGTAGAACAGGAAGGAGCAAATAAAGGTGTAGGAAAAGCAGGAAAAACTGACTCATGAAAGATGACATGTGAAATGATATACACTTTCTGTGACTGAGGGTTAAAACAGATGTAACATTTGGATAAAGGTGGATACCCTAGGAAGATACACTGAGTAGACTTTGGTTAAGGCTTGTTGTCAGTATAAGGTTTAAGAAGAGGAAAACAAGCACATCCAAATGTTTTTAAACCTTGCAAAGAATGTGTGGTATGAAACAGCTTTTCCCAGGGTGATTTGAAACCAAGAACAGATGAGGGAAGTCTATTAACTAGATAAGTAGCAGTACTAAATGCATAACACCAAAAAGAAGAAGGAAGCTTAGACTGGTGAAGCATAGACAAACCACTCTCAACAATTTGTTTGTGTTTTCTTTCTATTACCCCATTCTGTTGAGGGGTATATGGACAAGATAACTGATGTTGGATACCATTATCTAAGTAAAAAGACTTGAAATGGTTACTAGTGTACTCACCCCCACCATCAGTTCTAAGGGTCTTGATTGTAGACCCAAACTGATTTTCTACAAGAGCTTTAAAGTGCAGAAAAATAGTAAACACTTCAAATTTATGCTTAAGAAGAAATAACCAGGTAAACCTAGTAAAATCATCAACAAAAATTACATAGAATTTATAGCCAATGACAGAAGTCACAGGAGCAGGGCTCCAAACATCACTATGAACCAACTGTAAAGGAAAAGTACTTGACATAATATGCTTTGGAAAAGGAAACTTACGCATCTTAGCACTTATACAATATGTACATTGTGAACAAATTTCATCATTAATAGAAATTTTGACAGTATTAAAGAAGACAAAGCAGATTGAAGAAGCTTGGAGCAAGGATGTCCAAGTTTTTGATGCCATAACAATGCTTGAGGAGAGACTGCATTATTTATAGATGATTGGAATGCAAAGGATGAAGAAGGAGTAGGAGCAGCAAATAGTTGAGAGGAAAGAAGGATTGGATAGACACCATCTTTACTCTGGCCTTGATAGAGTACCTTCCCCGTAGGTAAGTCCACAATTAAGAATTGAGTAGCATCAAAATAGCAATAAGCATTGTTTTATAAGCAAAGTTTATGGACAGACAACAAATTGGAAGAGGATATTGTCTAAACGAAATTGATGAGAAGGTGTAAGAAGCTTACCATTTCCAATATGAGTTACAGGAAATTCTTGTCCATTGCCTACAGTAACAAATTCATTCCCTGTAATGGCCTGAGAATGTAAAGAAAGCTAAGACAAATTTGGAGTCACATGATATGAGCATCCAGTATCAGTGAGCCAAGTAGAAGTAGAGGCTGAAGCAGAATTAGCAGTTGCAGAAGCTGCCATAGATGCTAGCTTAGCTGGAGCATGTCTGCCTTGATAGGAAAAGTTCATACGATGATAATAGTCCAAGGCAGTGTGACCATTCTTGCCACAAATTTGGTAAATAGGTCTTGAATTCTGAGATTGACCTTGAAATTTAAGTGAAAACTAGAACCAGTTCCAGAAGATTGAAAACCACCATTCTTGAACTAAGAATGTGCTTGAAAATTAGGAAATTGAGGAGTAGTATTGGCAGTCCCAGATGATTGACCAGGATTGAACCCAAAATTGGGATTCCCAGATGTTTGACCATTATTGAAACCAAAATTAGGGCCAAAATAGTTAAATCCTCTACCACGACCCCTCTGATTACCATTCCTGCCTCTACCTTTATTATTGTTCTGATTAAACCCACTTTGAAGAATCATAGCCATTGAAGTATCCCTAGACTCAAATTTCTTCTTAATAGCTCTCTCTTCAACATTTAACAAAGTATTTAACTCTTCTATGGTAAACACATCATTCCTAGTTCTTATTGCTGAACAAAATGCACCATATTCTTAAAGGCAGGGCTTCTAAAACTAGATGTATAAGCTCTTCTTCATCAATGAAAACAGCAATAGAACTCAATTTATCCCTAACTTTGATTATTTGAAAGAAACTATCAATGCTTTCAGAACCTTTCTTAATACTCAACAATTCATTTCTCAGACTCAAAACATGAGATCTAGATACAAAAGCAAACCTTTTCTCAAGCACATTCCAGACTCCCTTCGCAGACTTCTGACCCACTATATTGGCTAAGACTGATGGAGACAGAGTGGAGTTGATGAAGGTGAATAGGGCTTGCTCCCGATTCTTCCAACTGAGATACTCAGGGTTTGGCTCACTAGTGAAGCTTCTAGAACTGTCCTTCAAGAAAGGATCAGGTGCCACACATGAACCATCAACAAAGCCTATCATGGCATAAGCTTCAAGAATCACAACAATTTGATGTTTTCAGACCATATAGTTAGTAAAATCCAGCTTCATCGTCATCATACTCGCCATGTTGGATAAGAGCAGCAACAATGGATTCACTAAAGAATTTGTAGGAGTAGTTGCTGTAGTGGAAGTAGAAGGAGTTGTTGAAGAACTAAAGCTCGGAGTAGAAGCCATTAATGGTGGCTTTGATACCATGAAAAGAAATACAAGAAAGGAAAAGTATGAAGAAACAGAGAAGAGAACAGAGAAGAGAGCAAAGAAGAAAGAAAATTTAATGAACTAATTCTGAGTTTTCTTGATTTCATTCATTCACTAAATCCAGTACATATACATCACCAATTCCGTAAAGTTTGGATCACTGTAACTAATTATAACATGACTCATCAGATGCTTACATGTGGATTTGCAACAATAACTAACTTTACTAATACCACTTAGCATAAACTACCTATACTTTAGACTACAGAACTACTCTACTGCAAGTCGTTTTCCTTCAGCCTTATCATATGTGTTAGGTTCTAAGACTTTAGGAACTAAATGTATTATAACTTCACTTTGTATATGTTGGCAAACCATGATCAAAACAATGAGTTTAGGTTTAGGCTTACTCAAAGTTTATTTGTTATAGTTTGAATCGAGTTGAATGTAGAAACTTACTGTGCAAAATTGCAAAGCTCGATCGATCAAAAGTAAGGCTCAATCGATCGAGAATCGTATCTGCAGAATTTGAATTAAGCCTAAACAGCAGTTCAAGCCTATTAAGGATTAGAGTTTCAAATCTACTTCTTCTAGTATATAAAGGAAACCCTAAGCATGTTTTTAAAAGGGCTTTTCAAAGAGAGATTAGAGTGCATCTTGTGCCTCTTTTGTAGATCTAGGGTTTTGTACCCAAAAACTCTCTAGAGTCTTTGTTGAGTTGTGTGATGAATCTTTTGTGAGATCTGAGAGGTGTTTACCTTCATACACACATATAGAGCTATCAAGATCAAGATTTGCATTAAGAACTTGATGGTGGTTTTAGTTGCTGCATAAAGAACTTTCAAGAAGATCCAAAACCTTTGAGTGGAGTCTCAAAGTCACAAGTAAGAGAACTTGTGGTTGCTGCAGATCAAGGAAAGAAGTAGTCCGTGAACTCGGAGCTATCATAGGGTCGTAGTAGTAAGTTTTCTACTCGAGGTAGCAATAGAATGTTAGTGGTCTAAGTTCTATTGTACAAACTTCAATTTTTTCATAGTAGATTTGCTTTTTACCTTGAGGATAGCTAGGTTAAATCCTCCCTAGGTTTTTTACTGGTTTGGTTTTCCTGAGTTATCATATCATTGTGTTATTTATTTATTATGCTGCTTTACATGATATGATTGTTTTGTTTTAACCTAGATCTGAATAGTTTACCTAAGTAATCACTTGGCTAAATAACTAGGTTAAACAACTTGTGTTTTAAGGGGTCTAAAAACTTATAATATGCTTCAGCCTTATCATATGCTGTGTCACATGCCTTTACAGCCCTCCGAACGGAGTCTTCAAAGTTAAAGTAGATGGTGCCACATCTGATCAGGGGAGGAACTCTAGTGTCTTGGTGGTCATTAGAAAGTCAGAGGGGATGGTTATAGCGGCCTGGTCAAAGTACCTCAATGGCCTGTTCTCAGTGATGGAAGTGGAGGCTCTGGCTATTGAATCAAATATTCTTCTTGCTAAGGAAGTGGAGTTGCCTAATATCATCATTGAATTAGATGCTTTATTAGCAATTCAAAGCGTTGAAAAGGCTAAAATAGAAGGCTGTCTTGGCCACTTGGTTCACGGTATAAATGTATAATCCTTCTCCTTAAGAACTTTAGAAGCTGGAGCATTAAGCACGTGAAAAGGGAGTACAACAGAGTTGCCCATGAACTTGCACAAGAAGGCAGAAGAAGAGAGGAATCTCAAGTTTGGAAAGAGATTTCTCCTCCCATGATTCTCCACCTGATCTGAATTGATTGTATCTATTTTTCTGTTGGTGGTAGAACTCTGCTGTATTTCAATTTCATTTGGTAATGAAATTCATCATTTTCATATCAAAAAAAAAATACTAGCAATTCTCACAACTCACATGACAAGAACGTTCAAAACTGGGTTTTAATTCTTTTTTAGAGAGAGAGATCTCTTCAATGGAACCACCGTAGATCTCGCCGTCCATGGTACTAATGGTGCCATTGGTGGTACTGCCACTCCTTAAAACAACACAGTAGCGCATCAGTCCTATAGTCTTAAATTTTAGATTTGAAAGCTTACTGATTTGTGTATGAGCTGTGTAAGATTTTAGTTACAAATTGAAAAAACGAAAACAAAACGTAGACTTGACTGCAATTAGTTTTTTTTTTTTTTTTTTTTTTTTTTTTTTTTTTTTTTTTTTGATACAGACTGCAATTAGTAAATCGCCTAAGCTTTGGCTCTTCTTCTTAATATCATATTCCTTTTTCTTTTTTTTTTTGGCTAAGGCCATGTGGCTTTAGTTTACAATTTTTTGAAAGTATGTAGTCGTGATTTCATTTATTTATTATTTTTCCTTTTATATTTGTTAGATATATAATAATGCTACAAGAACTTGTGTGACCATTGTGTCTCTCAATTGGATAATTTTTAAACTGGAAAAGCTTTGGTTTTTGTTATCTCCATTAATAGATATGGCTTAGTTGTTATTGTTGCTGCAAGGAGTAGTTGGACCACAAACGGCATGGTCAATACCAGGGGCGGTGAGATCCACAGTGGATCCATTGAGGGAGATGCTCTCTCTCTCTCTCTCTCTCCCCCCCCCCCCTTGGTTTCTCTCTCTCAAAAAAATTCAAATCCAGTAATTTTTTGTTTTTGTTTTAAAGTATGAACGTGACGGTTAGTGAATTTTAATAGTAGACTAACAGAAGTATCAATTTGGCAAACATGTGAAGTTTATGGAGTAAAGTGGCTAAAATAAGAGTTTAGGAGGTGTAATGACCACTACCCCAAAGGTCAATGGTGTTATGGCATTTTTCCCTAAAAAATGCTAGGTATCAAAATCGATATCAATATTATCTATATATATATATATATATATATATATAACAATAGGTGAAGCTGAGAGAAAATCCAATTAAATTTCAATTGAATTCTCAATTTTGGGCCATGTGTCTTTTTTTTTTTTTTTGGTCAAGTGAGTTAATTGGATTCTCAATTTTGCGCCATATGTCCCATCTAAAATTTTAAAATTTTTGTGACAAAATAAATAATACATTAACACTTAATACAAAAACCAAGAAGACCACAAAAATAATCTAAACAAGAACATGTCACCTGGACACTTCTATGTAGACTCTCAAGCTCCTCTCTCTCTCTCTCTCTTAAATGTTTCTCTAAATATAATCTCAACCTCTAACCACTTGCTACCATCGGCAAACAACTCTTAACAACACACCGGCAACCCCCCAATGCACAACAAACAGATTTGTAAGTAAACTTGCAGCCCATTTTCTATTCATATTCATTGACTTATGAAACATTATCAATTCCTTTTCTCACATATTTTTTTTACGGTTAACAACTCTTTTGCTTCATAACTTTTTTTTTTTAAAGAAAACTTTTGCTTCATAACTAACCATTGAATTTAACAATATCAATATTCAAATGTATAAATGAAACTTAAATCCCGTATGAGGATTAAAATAAGCAACCATACGAATTTGAAAAATATGGCTTTTGGAAACAATACTTCATTATAATGCTATTTGGAGATTTTATTTATTATTAATTTTGTTGTTGTCGTATGCCTTTTTTGTTTTGGGTTGCATCTCAACAATAAACAAAGCCAATAACCCAATTATTTGTGGTAAGAATATAAGGGTATGATTGGGCAAGACCAATAGTTCTTTTTCTTCCAAGTCCAATGTACATGACTTGTTTTTTGGAGACTACAAACTTGCAGTTGTACCTTAAGACTACAATTTCCTTTAAAAAAATTAATATTGTTAGATATTTTGAAAATCTAACAGTTGTATTGCATATTCTATACACTCTTAATCATTATAGGTATATGCTAAGTTGAAAGTGGTATTTCTTGAAATTTTTCATATTGCATGAGATAAGATCTATAATGAAAAAAATATACAGTTGAATTTAGTTATACAATTAATAACAATGATCAGACTTTAATACAAGTTTTTTATACAGCTAGGTAGATGAGATTTATCGATTAAAAATTTAAAATATATTTAGTTTCTCAATAGGTAAATATAGAGAGATAGTATTTACTTAGATCCAATATGGGGGATGGCACTCAAAAGGGGTAAATTAAACATTCATCAATAGCTAAAATATAGCATTCCATATGAGTGTTGTTACTTATCTTTGAAAAGATCATATCCAAAAACAAACAAACCAAAAAAAACAGGAAAATTATAAATTCAGCCCATTTTTAGATAAATTTGTTTAGTTTACAAGCTTTTATAATAGGTTTTTTTTTTTTCTCATAGTTTGTAATGCTCTTCAAAGTATATACTTAGTTATGTGTGACTGTTAATGAAGCTACGCATTACTAGAAACAATGGTATCATATAGCAGAAAATATAGTGGAACAAATGAAAGCTCTCAACGAAAGCTATTTATTTGTCTTAATTTGTGAGCGAATTTTGGTTTGGAAGATTCACATATGAATGAATCTGGAAATATTTTACATGAGAATCATATAGCATAATATAATAGTGGGTGAATGCCATGGTTGAGAGAGAAAATACTTTAAAGTTGACTTGTGAGCCAGAGGATAATAGTGGGTGCATGTCATTTGATAATTGTATCTTTGACCTTAAACTTCGCAAATCAAATGTACATAACTTAACATTGACTCTTGAGGCATTGTCATTGTCCAATGTCCATAGTTCAAGGCAAGCTCTGAGTTTTAAATTTTTTAAGACAAAACTTTTTCTCCTGAATGTTGTCATTAATGGTCATTTTATGTCATGTTGAACTTGATATCAGAATCATGTATGAAGCATAGCTCCTACATGCACCCATGGAAAGTGGCTTATAGTGTAGCTTATTCGTCTTCTCAAAAAAAGTGAATACTAAGGTCCTTATTCAAGTGGAAGCCAAAGCTTTTTTGTGGGCAGTGGAATTAGTAGGTCAAAAGTGGCTTTAGAATGTGGTAATTGAGGGTTATATATAAAAGTAGAGACCTCATGCGAGAGTGCATGAGGTCCTGCCATGTGGCGCTCTAATTTTTCATTTAGTCTTTTTAACCTCTTTTTATTAAGATTTTTTACTGTTACCTAATAGATCGTAGTAACTTTTTTTTACTGTTATATAAAATATGGACTGCTTTTAGCAATTAGCCCAAATGTTATTCTATACAAAATGGACTACCTTTTAAAAACAAACTAAACCTTATGAAAAGCCCAAACCCAGTTATTATTTTACATATTATGACCCAAGTCTGACCCTTCCTACGTGTGGATCAAAGCCAGTGGACCATTACCATTCACCTTATATTTAAGCAATGGCTTCTAGGGCTATATTCTTTATCATGTTGCCATCAAAACAACTCTTGCATACAATAATATCAATATCCATCCTATAGGGTCATATTAAAGGGTGCCCTTAGAACAATTGTTAATAAATCATTTTAGAAAAGTTTTTATACCACTTTTATTGGAAATTGAAAAAACTGTCAAAACATTAATTGTTTTTTTTTTTCCCATAAATTTTTTTCTAAAACGATTCACTAACAAATTCCTTTAAGGCATTCTTTAACTTTTCCTATATAAATATCCTCATCATAAATCCCAAACAAAATATCTTAATTTTGTTTAGGAAAACAAAATATCTTAGTTTTTTTTTTTTTTTTTTTTTTTTTTTTTTTAGAATACTAAGTATTTTTAACACACACACGAGGAGAGGGGGAGAAGGTTTAAAATATCTTAGTTGATAATTAATTATCGCATAAAGAACCAATAGCATTGGGTCTGTCATACATGTAACAAAGTTATTATCATGTGTTACTCTATTATTGTTTTATCAAAAGTGCTAGAATTTAAAAAAAACATAAAAATTTGTTAGCATGAGTTTGTTCTATTTTTTTATGGGAATAATTGTTCTATTGGGACGTTGCTATAGTATAATAAATATATATATATATATATATATATTTTAAAGCTATAAAATCATACAATTATTTCTTGAGTGGCATAATTTTCTATTGGATGTGACAAAATCACTATTATTTGCGATTCTGTTGCTGTTTGCCCTAGTGACTATTAAATTTATATATATTTTTTTAAAAAGGTTAGCATTTGACATAAGAGCATTCATATCAAAACTTCTAAAAAAATTAACTTTTTATGCTTTTTTTTTTTTTTTTTGGAACAACTTTTTATGCTTTTAATAACTCAAAAATACTTTATCTTTATTTTAGAAGATCTACTTTATCTATTTTAACCTTTAACATCTCACTTTTACAATATACCAACATCAAATACTCTATTTTTTTTATTTAAAATAATATAAACAACTCATTAAATTAATAAAAATAACCACCACAAAAACTTATACCATCTAGCCACAACCACCTTCACCACCAACCACAACCACCATTGTGGCAACCACAATCCACCGCATAAAAAAACAAAAACAAAACAAAACAAAACCACATCCCATTACCACCGGCCACAACAATCCACCATCACAACCACAACCCATTGCCACAGCCAAAATCAACTACCACCACAGCCAAAGTCAATACCACCGTAACTATCAAACCCACGAAACCCATAGACAAAATCAACCATCACCACCTCCACAGCAACCAAACCTATATGAACACACACAAAAAAAGCCAAGGAAAAAAAAAGCAGAAACAAAAAACAAAAAACAAAAAACAAACAAAACAAAAACAAAAAAAAACCAATCTGAATCAACACATACCCAATTTCGATCTCAATCCCAATCATTACAACAAAGAGAGAAGAGAGGTGGACTCAGTGCCATGCATGACGACTTTGGCGATCTGTGACGGTGAAGTGGTGGTGAGAGGAGGAATAGAGAGAGAGGTGTAAGGTGGAGAGATGGAGAGATAGAGCAAAGAGGAGAGAGAAGAGACCGAGAGAGACAAGCAAACCAATGGCAAAGAGGTGGTGAAGATAGGAGGAAGAGAGAGAAAGAGGGGTGAGGCAGAGAGAGAGATAGAGAGAAGTTAATAATAATAAAAATAGTAGCAACTTACTATAGTAACCTGGTACTTTTGGCTTTGACACCACTAATAAGAGCACTCACAATAAAGATGCTAAAATAACTCAAAAGTTATTTTAGCATCTCAACCACACAAAAAATCCCTCCAATAAAGCTGCTATAGCTAAATTATTTAGTTATATTTTACCTTCATGCTACAATGAGTTGTTATCAATAACAGCTCACTGTCGCACGAAAGTAAACATAAAATTCCTTTTTTATATTCATTCCTTCCTCGTAAAAATCTATAACGTCTCCTCTCTCTCCTCTCTCACTTCTCTGTTTCTATTCTCTCTCTTCTCTCTCTCTCATCGGTGGTTTAGTGGGTTGATTGGTTCGTGGGTATTGGCATGGTTTGGAGTGGTTCGCAGGTCGAAGTGGTTTGTGCGTCGATTTGTGGGTCTGATTGGTTCGTGGGTATTGATGTGGGTCTGATTGGTTCGTGGGTCGGAGTGGTTCGTGGGTATCGGCAGGGTTCGTGGGTATCGGCGTGGCTGTGCTGTGGGTTTCAACGTGGTTGTGCTGTGGTTCATAGGTATCGGCGTGGGTCAATTTGTTTGATTTCTATTAAGTTTTGCTGTGGTTTGATTTCTGATTTGGTCCGATTGTTTTTTTTTTTTTTTTTTGGCAATGGTTGGTGGTTGCAAGTTGAGAAGTGGAAGAGGAAGGTTGTTGGGGATTGGATTTCTTTTTTCTTTTTTCCTGCTGCTATGGTTTGTGGTTGTGGCTAGTGGGGCGACGGTGGAGGTGGTTGTTGCTGTTGTGTTGGTTTTGGTGGTGGTTGTTTATTATTAATTTAATGAGTTATTTATATTATTTTAATGAGTTGCTAAAAATATAGATGTTTTGATGTTGGGTGTATTGTAAAGTGAGTTGTTAAAATAGATAAAATTACTTTTTAAGTTGCTAAAAGCTATCATTTTTAGCTTGCTTATTGTGAATGCTCTAAGGGTGTTTTTTTGGGGTTTGAGGTGTTAAAATAGCTGTAACACCTCTACTATGAATGCTCAAAGAAAATCTATAGCCACATCATAATATTAAAAGCAAATTTAAAAATACAATAAAATAATCTAATTACTCCTTAAGTGACGTATGTTATCATTGGATTTGAAAAAAATTACCATCATATGTGACTCAACAGTCTACCCAAGTGACTAGAAAATTTTAAATTGAAAAAAAAAAAGGAAAGAAATAGGTTAGCATGTAATATGGTGGAGTTCACCGTCATATATATAGCACAAGACATGGCAGAGCCTATTATTGAATTTGATATAACTGTCTTATGTCACCATGTCATAGTTTAACATTAAATTTTATTTATTTATTTTTTTTAAAGTATAAAAATGAAATTACTACTCAATGTAAAACAAGTTACTAGTGGATATGAGTAAAGTTACTACCATGTGTAACCTTGTTATTATAATTGTTAGTATCGTATGATATGTATCGTATTGTGTGTAAAACATTCCGTATTATAAGGGTGTATTGTAAGTGCTCGTGAATCGTTCAATATAGTGTGTGTATCATATAAATTGTATTGTATTGTAAAATCGTATGATACATGGACATATATTTGTTTATTTTAAGATGAGTTTTTTTTTTTTGGTTAAAAATTGTTACTTAATTTATTTGAATTTAACAAGTTGTTAGACTTGTTTTTAACGTAAAAATATTAAGATACTTAATTTAGCCTAATAAAATAACATGCCTATAAATTTTTCTTCTATTTTTCCTACAAAATTTGAATTACATACTTGCATTTCATTTTCATATTTTCAAAAAGAAATTTCATACTATGAATAAGGTATTAACTGATAATATAATTATTTTTATATTTTTGTCATTATTGTTGAAACTAGAATGCCAAGAAGCTTACCAAGTGTCTTTTGTGCAAGTAATATGAGCATGTGTCTTTTGCTTACCAAGTGTTTGATAAATTGTCTATATGAGTATTGAGATTGAATTTCTTGACTTGTGTTGTGATGATTGTTATATGAGGTTATGGGTTGTAATCCTAGTTTTTTATATGTACTAACACATGTAGCTTTAAGATTTAATCAAGCCTCAAAGCTTTTGCCATAGGGTTAAAATTATAGTATTTTTCTTTTGTGACTTTATACAGATTTGAGTCAGATGCACTACATGATTTTTAATAAATTATAGAAAAATTATTTTGAACTGAATTTTTGATGGTATATACTAGACATATAAGGGCTTCTCCCTATTTAATTTCAAGCTTTTTGGATAAAACTAAGTGGACCAAATTTTTTTTTTAAAAGTGCTGACCTGTTGCAAATTTAATCAGAAAGTATGATTAAAATGTTGAGACTATAAGGAATTTACTACAAGCTTTTGTTGTGTGGTCTATCTTGTAAGTTCATATGTGCTTTCTTTGACAAGTGTTTTACTTTGGCTAATTTTATCATGGTTTGGTAATGACATGCTTTGTATTAAGTTGGTAAATGCACATTGTTTGTGGTAGGGAAATAAAAGTTTTTGGTTGTGTTAAAGCCTATAAGTTTCTTGTATGCTTGCTTGGTTCCCGTTTGGGTAGAGGTATTCGTCTTAGGATGGTAAAGTTAGGCTTTATGACCTTAGGTTTTGATTGAGTTATATTTGTTGATTACTTTTTTTTTTTTCAATACTTGAAGCATTTGGAGGTCTTGGTGGTGTGGAGAGGTTAGTATATGATAATTTGATGGTTTAGGTGCTATGAACCTGTTTTAAAACAAATGGGTAATGAAGTGTTAACCATGAAAGTTTAAGTGCTTTGAGATTTTGCTTTTTGCACATAAAGTGTTTGATATATTACTTCAATGAGTTATGAAGTTGGATTTAATTATTGTTTGTTGTTGATTATTTAATTTGAAGTTGGACTATGTAAGATATATATATATATATATATGTATGTATGTATGTATGTATGTAAAGTTTGTGAAATCTAAAATTTTGTTTAAATTATTTTGCTCTAGAGGTGAGTATGTGATACTTTGATGGTTTGGGTGCTATAAACTTGTTTTAAAACAAATGGGTAATGAAGTGTTAACCATGAAAGTTTAAGTGCCTTGTAGTGTCTCTTCTTTCTCTTGGCCTTTTGGTTTCTTGCAATGGGATATTTGGCTATCAACCTGCCCTACAAAACTTTTGCCTTCTCCCAACATGATTCCAAGGTAATTTTCCTTGATTATTTGTTTCTATGATTTATGAGTTTTGGTTTCTTGATTTGTTGTTGTGGTATTTGTTTATATGAGATAAAGGGTTTCATTCTATATTTTTAATATTCTTTAACATGTAGTTTTAATGTGAATAAAGTCTCAAAGCATTTGAGCTAGTTTTAAAACTATAGCAATTTTCTTTTGGGAACCTAAATCTATCAAGGGGAAATTTGAGTCAGCTACAATACGTGATTTTTAATAAATTATAGAAAAATTATTTTGTGCTGAATTTTTCTATGGTACATACTACACATATAAGAGCTTATCCCTATTTAATTTCAAGTTAATTAGATAACTTTTCATGGACCAAAATATTTTTACAAAAGGGCTGACTTGTTATGTAGTGAATCTAAAAGTATGATGAGTATGTTGGGATTTTGTGGAATTTACTTGAAACCTTTGTTGAGTGGATTGGCTTGTAAATTCCTGTGTTTTCCTCAACATGTGTTTTACTTAGCTAATTTTAATAATGGTTTGATTTAATCACTTGCAGTAGTGTATTAAAATGCTTTGGTTGTGTTATGGTCCTTTGGATCACCTTTTTTTTTTTTTTTTTGTGGCAATTGATTCTGTTTTAAATATGAAATTTGTTGCTTTTGTGTCATTCTGATTGACTTAGATTTGATGGGTCATTGTGATAAAGCTTGAATTTTGCTTTGTATTGATGTTTATGTGGGAATTTAGTTTAAGTTCTTGAATTGTGTTAGATCTAATAATTGGGACTATTTTTTATTTGTCTTTGTAGTCTATGGCTCTATGCATTAACGCCCAAATTGGGTTTTTGTTGTTTACTTTGATTGAATTATAGAGTAAATGATTTAGTCCTAGCAAATATGTGGTAATTGAATTATGCAATGTGAGGTTGACAGCCAAATTGGATTTGAAGTTTGTGTCTTGGATGAACATATATATATATATATATATATATATATATATATATATAGACATACACACAAATATTCAATAGAGATGTTTCTTATAACATAGTTAATGTTTTTACTTTACAATTTTAATGTAGTATTGTTTTTACATTTGTGCAGATTTCTTATTGATGGCTTTTAGGGCATTTTCTTTTGGCACTACTTGAAGACGTTTGAGGACATCTTCTTTTACCCCTTAGTATTTTATGTTATTGTATGTTATAAAACATCTTGTATTATTGTATGTGTTGGAAACAATTTGTATGGATGGATTGAATATAATACTTGTTTTATTTTTACATTTGGAATGTATGGATCATTTTCTTATAAATGTGTAGTTGACATAAATGTGTTATTCAAGTGTAAGGAGTTAATAATGTAATGACAGGTTACATACAGGAAAAAAATGAAAACAGATAAGTAGCTATAGTGATGAATTTGTCCATCACATTTAGCTACATTTAGTGACAAAATTTTTCGTCGCTAAATGTAACTAACTTTATAAAAAACACTTTCAGCGACGAAAATTTTTGTCACTAAATATAATTGAATATTTCAGACAATAGTTTTAGCGACGAAAATTTTCGTCGCTATAAGTACCTAAATATTCTTAAAAATAGTTTTAGCGATGAAAATATTTCGTCGCTAAAAATTATCTAACAAAATAAGGTACATGTAGCGACGAAATAGTTTCGTCACTGAATAGTATTTTTAACAAGGAAAATATTTAGCGACGAAATAATTTCATCGCTAAAAGTGTTTTTATTAAAACAACTCGGATCTTTAGCGACGAAATTTGTTAAAAGTTTTCGTTGCTAATACTTTTAGCGACGGGGCTATAGCGATGAAACGAATTTCGTCACTAAAAAGAAGAATTTGTCACTAAAGGTACTAGGCGACGAAATATTGGACTTTTAGTGACGAAAATTTTCGTCGCTAAAAATACATTTTGTTGTAGTGAAGAATTTAAAAAAAAATTAAAAGAAAAAGAAAAAGAAGAGATAGTAAATGTTGATGGTGATGAAGAAAATTTCAATGAAGAAATATGTTTTCAAAATGATGAAGATGATGATAACATTAACTTGGATTGAGTTGATTAGGCAATATGATGAAAAAAATTATTATTTTGGGTCATTGATTAGTAATGTATATCGCTTTTGAGTTTAATCAATTTAAATGTGTATGTTATGAATACATGTTAGTTTGATCTATTTAGTTAACTTGTTAAATATTATTACATAAGTGATGAATAAATTAGTCATTAGTTGAAAGTATTCAAAATTTGTAATGAATATATATTTTGTATATGTATATCTATAATTTTTTTTTTAAAAATTTATTAAGTGTTTGTGTATCTTACAATACATGATATGATATGATACATAATACAGAAAAATAAAAAATCGATTCACAATACGATTCATGTTTTGACAACTATGCATGTTACCATAAAAAAAAAAAAATTAAAATGAATAGCTATTACTTATGTGATATAGTTTTATTATGATTGATATTATGACTAACTTTTTTAAGTGATTAAAACGAAAGAAAAAAACTTGTGTTAACTTGTTTTACTAAGTTAACCATTAATATTAAGATGCTCTTTATTTGAAATAGATTCATTTTATATTTCAAATTAAATATTATAAATATATATATGCGCTTTTAAAACTTTAAAATTTGTGCCCAAAATTATCCATGACCCCACCTTAGAAATTAAACTATCCCTAAGGGACCCAAAAAATAATATGGTCAGCTCACTCATATTTATAGTCCCCTCCCAAAAAAAAGAAAAGAAAAGACATTTTTATTTTTAGAAAAATCCCTAAAGGCTTGCTAAAAAAAAAAAAAAATAGAAAATAAATTTTAATGTTAGAAAATCCCTAAAAGCTTGCTAAAAGAAATCCTTAAAAGCTTAATACTGGCAAGAACAGCCACATGCAATCCATAAGTGCTGTGGCTACCACTTGTTGCTAGCACACTGTAACTCTTTCGCAGTTGACCATTGATCATTGACGTCGAGTTCTTCAAGCTACAAAAGATAGTAACTCCACAAGAACTAATGCATTTAGTGGGTTTTTTTTTTTTTTTTTTTAATTAATTCTTTTTAACATGACAACACTATTTTATTTATAATTAGAAACAATTTGTCATATAATTGGATAATAAATATAACTTTTGTTTGATTTGTAAACGGTGGGAAAACCAACTATAATATTATTTTTTAAATAAAAGATATTCATAAGTTGGAAACCAAACTGGGTGATGCAACAATTTCAACCTCTAATATTGATGCTCCAAAATCAATGAAATTTGACATTAATTCTTTAGAGCGCGTTATTGGCTGATGTATGCAAATATGAAATGATTATATTAATCAACATGATAAATATATTAAAAAACAATTATTTTTGTATCTTTTTAGAGTCAGATCTAAGTTTAGGCAAGTTAGGCCGGCCTAAAGGCTCCAAAACATAGGAGGATAAATAATTTAAAAAGTAAAAATAAAAAAGATATTTTTTTATACATTCAAAAAAAATGTTAGGAATGCAAATGTTTTCACAAATTCTTTCCTTCTAATAACTATTGACTTAGCAAGTTGTGATTGAAGTGATATCAATTTCATATGGTCCCCTACCAACACCACATTCATTATAACTAATTATAGCATGCTACCTCAGTAGTTGGTTGTGAAAATTTTTGCATCTTTAGACTTATATATATATATATATATATATATATATATATATATATAGATAGAGAGAGAGAGAGTGATGAGTTGTGCACTTTTTCCCCACCTCTAAAAAAGACCTCTAAAATATTGAGCTAATAAACCAATCTACTTGAAATCTTAAATTTATTTTACCAAAATTAAAAGGCAAGAAAATTGAAAAGGTACTAAAGAGTCAAGATTGATTATGTGGGGGGATGAACATGAGCTCGGGCCGAGAGCCAAGGGCCCAATAAATTATTTGTTAAAAGATTGGTTTGGCCCAAATGTGTGGATATGAGTAAAGAGGCTTGTGGAATGAAAGACAACTCCCCAAGGCGGATCCTGTGAAGGTCTGGGCCAACCACCATTACCAAGGTCCACTACCGATGTAATAAGCAAAACTTTCCCATATCAAATACGCAAGGAAGCACGGGCGACCAATTCCCCTCTAGACCAAGATGCCACCTTCCATCAAGCTCACATCGGAACATGCCATGAAGAGATAAGAACTACTGGGACAGTCACCTCCGCATTAATGAGATGTTTTCAACTAATCTCTTCCATATTAAATGTTGATTGATTGGTTTGAACAGTGAAAACACTCCCAAATTCCTATTTCATGATGAAAGAATGGTAGAGCAGAGGGGTGATAAGACAAGTATCCCCTAAATCCAGTTAGGAACAGGATAGTTGGGTAAAGAGGGAAGGGGAAATTATCTATAAAGGGAGGGGAGGTGTAACATAAGGGGGATTCAGAAAAATTGAGAGAAAAGACTTAGAGAAGAACAAGAGAGAGAAAGTTGTAATAGCAGAATAGGTCTAAGAGTTTTTAGCTTTCAATCCTATTCCTTGTACCTTGAGAAAGAGATTCTTACATCAATAAAAGTCTTTTTGTTCCTTATTATCTTACAATCTGTTTTTTAGATCTCCCATTGTGGAATTCTTGCCCCTTACTTTTATAAATTAATTGTATAAGTCATATTCGTTATCACTATCTTCTTAGTAGTTGTTTTTGATCCCCATAGATTAGGTTACAAGAAGATTAAGTGGATTAATTATTATTAAAAAAAAAAAGATGTTAGTAAAACCTAAATATAAAAAACATAATTAGTAAATTTGATCTGAAAAGCAAGAAGAATGATTTTTAAATAAAAATTTATAATATATAAAATAAATATCATTTAATTGATATTTAAATATAAAAAATCATAGTTAAATTTACTATCTTAAGTGTCAAATTGTATCAAGTTGATGCTAAATGTAAAAATCATAGTCTTGTCTCTTTTTTTTCTTTTTTTTTTTAACTATTATTTTTTAATACTACTGAATTGTTTGATTAATTTAGTTTTAAACCTTAGCATATTTCTTAATTTTAAATTGTGAAAAAAAAAAAAAAAATCATTCATCCTGGTTTCTTTACGGAGTCAAAATGCAGTGAAAGAAAATTTATGGAATGAGTCAGAACTCAGAAGAGCTGATGAGAAGAAGTGTGATTGCCAAAGAGCATCTTTTTAAAGATGTCTTATCAAAAACAGTTCCCCAACGTGAAATTTTGAAAGATAACGGCGCTGGCTGTAACACTATTTCCCTATAAAAATTCCTCAATGGAGTTATTACTGGCTTTTAATGAAGCCACAAGTAGCAATATATAGCTTTGTTGAAATGATGATGAAATTGTGCGGGGTGGGATATAGATAGTGAAATGTACACTTGGATGGTCAAATACAAACTCTTTGCCGAGAGTGACTTGAGCTTCTCTCTCTCTCTATCAGAATCTTTTCTCTGCAGCTCTTTCATTTTTGTGGGTGAAGTGAAAGTGGGGACTCCAAAAAACTATATGAACTGAGTCATACATACTGTTCTATCCCTTTCAAAACTGAGGCAATCAAGGAGAAAAATCAAACGAGTGTGACATTGGGAGTCATTTTTAGTTTGACTGTCAAATTATATGCTCACTTGTTTATCATATTTTTTTACTTTTGATGTTGCAAGTCCATGGGCTTATTGGCTCAAGTGGCCACAGTGACAGGGCTTTTGTACTCTTTACACCAATAATTTACTTCCTATCTTAGCTTTTATGTGTTAAAAATTTACAATGTAGACGTTTTGAAAATATAGACATTTTTGCATCAATTATGGATGTTAATGTAAAATGATAGATGTAAACAAGTGTAAGAAGATATTTTTTTACCTAACATAATAACATTAAAAAAATAATAATAATAAAGAAGAAGATACACCTGTGCCTTTTCATCTTTTTTTAATTTTTGTTTTCCATTCTTCCATTTTGAAAGAGAGGAGGTTCGGTTTTGCTCAAAATGAAGAAACAGAGGTATTATTTTCTATGAAGAAACAGGTATTAACATTGAGTCATAAGACTCTAGGAGTAATTAAAGGGATTTTAGAATAGAGAAGAGGTATGAATTTGCTCAAAAACTTGGTGCCGTTGAGCCCTAAATTCGGTGATTGATTTACAAGGTTCATTGGGAGAAGATTAGGGGAAAACAAAACTTGTTATTATTTGGTGTCTTTTGTACACAATTCATAAGCAAATAGCACCAATTATTTTCTCAATGGCTTTCTTCATCTTTGATGTTTAGGTGTTGCTAGTGTAAATGATTGAAAAACAAACAAGTATGGTGGTATTTAATCATTGTTGTCCATTCAAGCAAACGAATCATGGTGTTGTGACACAACTTGAATTGTAAATCTATAAAATTTCACTGCTCTAATAGGTACGATATATGGATAAGGACAAGATGATATACCATATTAATTGGTAATATCAACAACTTAAGGTCATAATGTGTGAATAGTATTCATGATGACAGGATGATGATGATGATACACTTGCATTAATGGTCGAAACGTGTTTGTTGCAACATTTGAACCCCAAAAAAAGTGAAAAAAAAAGAAAAAAAAAAGAAAGATAATGAACATCCTATTCGTTTTTCCATCTATGGCAAGTTGAGTCAGATTTTCAAATCTATTTTGAGCATTGAAAAACACCCTACTATCTGCTAAAATTGGGAACTTGGCCACTTCATTGGCTGGCAGTTTTCTCAAAGGGACCTAGCCTATAATCACCCAACCTTGACTTGTATGCAGACTTTTTATATTCCCACCATGTGAACTCCTTGTACAAGCTTTCTTCTCCTTCTGCCACAAGTGAGGGTAAAGGTACTATCTTTTCTTTTAAAGGTGGCCCTCCAAAGTAGATCATTGAAATCCTCGGGTTTGTATTATCAGCCAAAACCCTATGCTTCACACTCTTAAACCTCCCATTAGTCATTACCTGCATCAATCCCATAACCAAATGAGTAAATCTATCCGAAGCAAGGCAAAAAAAAAAAAAGAATTTAATAATAAAAAGAAAGAAGAGGAAAATAGCTAGTCATAAAAGATAATGAATGAATAGTGACAAGAAAGAGAGAGAGAGAGAGAGAGAGAGAATTATGGGATTTCAATGGTATCTTATAACCTGGGATAAGCTGTTAGTTGAAAAGTAAAAAAACCTTCTTAGGAAAACCCAAAAAACTGATTGATTGCTAAGTAGTCCTTTTTTTTTTTTTTTTTTTTTTTTTTAGCTGAATTAAGTAGTACTCATTTTTCATTTATTATAGCTTTAGCTAATGCTAATGCAGCAATGCGTGTACAATTAAATGACATGATGTTTAAAAAACAGATATCTATATATAAAAAATTGAAGAGGTTGTTAAATGTACCTGCAAGGAATCACCAACATTGACGAAAAAAGAAGAGAGATCAGGTGGCACTGACACCCATGTCCCATCTCTCAGACAGATTTGAAGTCCTGAGGTGTTGTTAGATCTTAGGACAGAAATTATCTGCGGGTCTGTGTGCTCCCCAAATCCAATCAAATTTCGTCCACTCAACGCTTGGAGTTCTGGGCATGGTGGATAGTGGTTTAGCCTGAAGCAAGAGTCACTTTTCTCATTCCTCAAAAACCTGCTCAACATATTCCTTGCCTCAAGCCCCAACCCATCGGCTATCAATTCTAGTACTTCACAAGTCATTTTCTTCACAGCTGAAATATAATCATTCACAGCAGAGCTTCACCAAGAAACAAAAAGAAAAAAAAAAAGGAAAATGTCAAAAATTTATATACCATTAAAAGAGAGAAACAGAGGGAAAAAAAAACAGAGGAATCTGTTTTTACTGGAAAATTTCTGGGCTTTGTTGGAAAATGGAGAGTGATTTGTGGGACATGACATCAGGATTGGTATTGAGGAGGATATATTCAATCCAACCCACATCACCGTTTGGGCCAATTCTTTTGCTGCCATAGCCAAATGGATCAGGAGGGCCTGCCCTGTCTTTCTCAGGCTGAGGCAAATTGAAGAATCTAAGGGACTCAACTTCCAACCTGGTTATGAACTCCATTGGGATTCCATGATTTACAAGCTTGAAAATCCCAAACTCCTCAAACGCCTTGACTATGAGGCTCTTGGCCTCAGGGTCTGAGAGGTCCACCACTGGAATTCCAGTGAACAAGCTGGTGGGCTTGCATGTTTTGATTAGAGAGCTATGGTTTAATGCTGGTTGAGACGCAACCACCATAGTTGTTTGTTGTTGTTGGTGTTGTTGTCGTTGTTGTTGTTGTTTTTGTGTCAGAGTGAGAGAGAGAGAGAGAGAAGGAGATGAGTTTGGAATTGGTGGGATTGGATTGTGGAGAGGGTGGTGAGCTTGTTGTGGGGTTTAAATGGGCAAAATGGGGTGAGAGAATTGAATTGGTAATGCATGAGAGGAAAGCTGGAGGGGCCCCATAGGCGGTACTTCCTAACTCTAAATAGGAGCCATCTGTCCGTGGTGTCTGCTTGGCATTTGTGCAAGGATAAGTCTAATTCCAACGATTATTTCACATCATTTCTGTAGAATAAAAGTGATTGGTGTATATTAATATGATATTGATAATGTTTTTCTTTTTTTCTTTTTTTGAGCACAAATATTATTCACAGTGCTTTGATGGGAAAGTGAAAGCGATGTTGTATGAACGACATATAGTTAAAAAGTTGTGAAAAAAATTATAAATTTTCAAAATAAAAGTAATAATTAATCAATTTAGCAAGTTATAAAAAAAGTTATAAAATTTGTTATGCGTGCACTTTGTAGCATTGAGGCTTAAGTTTTTGTTTTTTGTTTTGTTTTGTTTTGTAATTTTGTGTCTTTTCATTTCAAAAGGTCAAAAACTACTACAAACTTTTGCGAAAATTTCAAATAATTTTTGGGACTTTGTTTATTTGTTTTAGGGTTGTAGATTTATTTGATTTTGGACTTTGTAATCATCGGGGCTTTTGAGCTTTTTTTTCTTTTTTACTATTAATTTATAGATACAATAATTTTAAAATATTAAAAAAATTTTGATACTTTTGAAATTGAATTAAAACTGAACCTTTTTGAACACCATTTATACTGGACAACACAGCTGAAAGCTCAAAATTCAATGTTACATGTTATTATCAAAGTATTTAAAATACTTTGAATATTATTATAAATGTCAAATATATTTTTACAAAATAATTAAAGTGAAACTACTACAAGGAGTAAACTAGTCAACTCTAATTCAACACCGGAGTCTCAAAGTACATGCTCACATGAACCACTTTCTCAAAACTAAAAACAGCAGATTTCTTTCCTAATATGGAGATGTATTTCTATTGCAAAAAAATAAAAGACAGCAGATTTCTTTCCTAATATGGAGATGCATTTTTATTGCAGAAAAATTAAAAGGCCAATTTATTTTTTCGTAAGGAAATAAAGGGGTTTTACTAATGTATGGTCTTATTATTTTAAAAAATGTTTTGTAGAAAAATGACAAAATGCTTAATTTATCTTAAAAATTTTCTAAAATTTATGTACCTAAAAGCATATATTAATTGGACCAGAAAAAAAAAAAAAAAGGTCAATTTGAGCAGATTCTTTAAAAATTTGAAAGTGATTTGTTGCCTTTTTAAAAATTGAAACTTAATATGTTGCCTTTAAAGGAAGATGGTCTGGACAATCTGTACAATGGTCAGGGACTCAATGCAGTTGCAGATGTACCATGTAGCACATAAAAATACAAATCTTGATTTTGCAGGTACCTATATGATTATATCCAACTGGTTTATTTTATTTTTCGTTCTTTTTAATTGTGCCTAGGGCTTGGTTATCCATCATTTAGAAGGAAAAAATCAGAAAATGTTTGCCTGTAATTATTGATGGTATTGGTAGCTAGAAGAATTTATGAGATTTCTTGGTACTAGTACGGTAGTACTTACTATCATTCAAACTGGTAATTGTTGAAATTGGAAAATTCTTTCTTCTAAAACTAAATGTAAAATGTAAAATTCCTTGTCAAGGATGTTAACATCAAGGTTAGAAAATTGAGGCTGCTCATTTAAAGCATAGGAGTCTTAAATGCAGAAGATAGAGTATATTGCATTTACCACGTGACGTGTACTTTCATTTTTTTATTTTTGTGGATAACGTGTACTTTCATATGTGTGCCAATTATTCCCAATCCTATTATAATCAAGTCTTTGAGATTTGTCTATCTTTGACGTCAAAAAAAAAAAAAAAAGTCTTTGAGATTTGAATAAATAAATAAACAAATAAAAAGAGTTTGAATTTGATTGATTATATCATGTTGCATCTTCATATGGGAAAGCAGAGTTGAGGTCTCATCACTTCTGTATCTATCACAAGATGTTTTAGTACTATAATTTGAACAATAATTTTGCAATAAGCATAGTAACACAAAATATTTCATAATTTTTTATTTTAATAGAAAAAATACATATTTAGAATATAAAAGGAGTTGGCTAGTTGGCCTGAGGTTTTTAGGGTCTTATGAGATCTATGAGGTCTTAGATTTGAAATTTCTAGCCAACAATTTAGGGTTACCTCTCTAATATTTTGAACTTCGGCCTTTATTCTTCACACCTCACAAACACCTATACTTGTGAAGTGACCATCGCACCAAGGGTGTGTAGTGAGCATCGCAGTCTTAAATACAACCTATATTATATTGCATTTATTGTATGATGTGGACTTCTATATGAGTACTAATCATTCTCAACTCTATGAAATTATTCAGTAAATTTGGTATATTATATATTTTCATATAAAAAAAGACCTCATATGTAGGTCTTATATTTTTATGTGAAAGGGAGGTATTATATACCAAGTGAATGGAATAATTTCATCTCAATTACATTTTTATGTGAAAGGGAGGTATTATATGCCAAGTGAATGGAATAATTTATTTTCAAACGGCATTATAACAAAGTCTTCTAGTGGAAAAAAGGAGCTTGAATTTAATTGATTATATGTGGTGTACGTCTTCAAAAGGAAATGGATAGTTGGACATTTTAAATCTTTAACGAGAGATTTTTAATATTATAGTTGGAAAATATTTTGGCAATAAGTTTAGTAACACATTTGTACATAACTTTTTCACAATTGTTGATATAATATATTGCAATTGAAGTTTTTTTTTTTTTTTTTTTTTTTTTTTTTTTTTTTTTTGGAGAATCTATTGCAATTGAAGTTGTAAAAAATAGTTGTCTGCATTGATCATAGTTTGGAGCCCCATAAATATCTTAAAATTGTCACTCTAGTCTCCGTAGTTATTTATTTATTTTTTTTCTTCCTCTGAGGCTCGGACACCTTTTCCATTCAAGACTCGGGACTTTGGCACTCTTCCTAACCACATTTCCGCGGTATGAGCTACCCTGAATTCTATATATATATTTTGACGATATGATTGTAAGTTGTAACTACACAACTAGGACTGTTTTAAAAGTATTTGGGATATAGCCTTTTTAAATCTCATACCTTCAATAGAAGAGTTCTAGCATTGAAGAAATGAGTTTCACTGAAAACATGGAACTCTGATGAGTTCAGTGTTGTAAGTTGTAAATCATCTCACCATTGATGAAATAAATAAAAAATAAAAATTCCCATAATAACATTTCAGGGTTCAAGTGACAGCTCAATAATAACGGCCTTATAATTTTTAAAACTGAAACCAAAATCGATAACGCTTGTATCAAATTAATTACAAACTTGTACTAAACCTTATTTCAAACTACAATAGGATCAACCTTGGGCTCTAGTATTAGTTTGTTGCAACGGTGGAAGCTCTTTAGCCATGGTCAGCTAAAGATAACTGTCATGTAATGAATTCAATTTGAACCAAAGTGTTTTCCTATGCACAAAGTGCTTGGGGGTCTAGGGGAGAAAGAGTTCGAGCTACAAGGTTAGTAACATATTGTAATTATCTCTAAAAAAAAAAAAAATTGAACCAATCAAGCTACTTCTCCTTTATTATAGTCCTAAAATCAATAGAATTTTGTGGGAATAAATCGTGATGCTAGTTTATTATAATTGAAAGGTAATTAAAGTATATTCATACAAATAAGAAATAAAAACAAAACAATAATATTTAACGTAATTTAACCAACTCATGCCTACATGTATAGGTAATGCCATCCAATATCAATGATATAAATTACAACCACTTAACTGACTACAACCCATTTCCCTTTCCCTTGTGTGTGTGTGTTTGTTTCTCAAAAAAAAAAAAAAAAAAAAAACTGTCTACAACAAACTGAACTCACAGGCTCTCACAAAAGCACCCATAACTTGTATAAACACAAACATGCTCAAAACCTCTCACAAATGCACGCTAACCTAAAAGCCAGTACGCCCCAAAACACACTTAATATTAACTCTTTTTTTTTTTTTTTTTTTGGTTTCTCACAGTGTATTTTCAAAACTTTACTTAATATTAACTCACAAGCTTGATACTCTCATAATTCTAAAACTCCCATAAATCCAATGGTGGTATTACACTAGCTAAAGAAAAAAAACTCTCAACCCTCACATGTGAGAATCCACTACAAAAAACTGATTCTACAGCCGCGTTTTTTTTTATGGCGGTTTTGAAAACCACCACTATAGCAGACCTACAATAGCGCTTTTAGAAACTGCCACAATAGGTTGACCTATTACGGCAGTTTAACACCGACGCTTTTTAAATTGCTCTGAGAGAGAGAGAGAGATGCTCAAGTTACATTTACAGTAACTTCACACAAGAGTTACACATTTTTTTACCATATATTTTCATAACATCTAATAGTGAAAAAGACACTACTTGTTATGTCATTAATATTTAAAAAAATTAATGGGTTGCTTACCTCCATGTCACTTTATTTTTTATTTTCCAAAATTCCACACCTTCACTCTCTAATCTTGACACCTTTACCTTCACAGCTCCACCCTCTCCATTGGCCCTAGCGACAGCTAGGTTGCGTAAGGGATAAACCTATCTAGGTTCATGTTAAGATTCACACTTCGTTTGGGAGTTCATACAGGAATGAAATAGAATAAGTAAACCATAGATGAATAGAATACATTTAAGCAATGGAAAAGAAAGAAATAGAATAGTATTAAGTAATTTTGTTTGGATATTTTAAAACATGGAATATGGAGAGAGAATGAGATTCTAACACAAAGACACATTACAAATTCCACTTAAAAGTCATGGTAACTTTTAAGAGAGGGTGAGATAAGTTATACTACACATAGCACACTCTTTTAAGTAATGTGAGACAATTACCCATTCTTTTTTTAAAAAAAATACACACACAAGTAATTACCTTATTTGGGAGTAACATCAAAAGTAATGGAACATAATCATTAATAACAACATTAGTATTATAACCATATTTTAAATTAAAAAGTTGAATGTATAGAGGTATTTTAGGAGTATTAGTAAAATTTTTATTAATCTAATTTCATTCCCTCCAATTTTTTCAAATTTTGGAAGAATAGTAATTTGAGATTTTAAGAAAAAAAAAGAGTAATGACTGATTTCTCATGCCCATTTCATTTATTCTCACTCAAACTTTTAAATAAGGGAATGCAATAAATATTATAATATTATTCTTTTTATTTCATTCTCTTTTCCCAAACGGAGCATTAAGATGAAGATTAGACCGGAGCAAAAGGAGAAGATGCTTGCATTTGAGAAGAGTTTGGCATGGAGGATGAGGATCAAGAAGCACGATGAGGAACAATTTGTCAGAACATGGGTGGAACACTTGTGCGGACATAGGTGTGAACATGGAACATTCCACGTTCATGGGAGTGGGGTGAGAAGATTGAACTCTAATTTGCCTGGGTTCTTATTTCACATCAATGCCAATTGTTATTTCACATCATTATATAATTTCCCCAACATTTTCTCAAATTGTTCAAATAAAATTTCGAGTTCAGAAAGTGAAAAATCTTATTCCATTTATTTCGTTTCACATCAGTCACATCAGTGCCACGTGGCCACCATGATGGCAACGTTAGGCCATCATAGTGGCCAAGTATCACTTTTAATTCACATGGACAAGTTTTTTTTTTTTTTTTTGTTTGGTAATAAATATATCCAACCAAATGACACATCAGCGTCTAGATTAGCATGCTAATCAAATTTGATTATTTCACAAACCTTAAAGATTTGATCACTACTTTTGAAACTCCCATAATCAAATCTGAAAATTGTGGCAAACTCTAAGAATAAAATATGTGTTTGCCCTTAAGTTATTATTATTTTTGGATAGATATGATAAAATTTTAATCCATACCATTTATTCCATGAGGATTGTCATTATTATCATATCAAGACACTAATCAATTTTTTTCATTGTAGGTGAAGGTTGAATCACAAATCTCTCATTCGACGATAAAAGACTTTACCACTTTTATTCATATGATTAAAACTTTATTATTATTATTTTTGGATAGATATGATAAAGTTTTAACCTATAGTGTCCATTCCATGGTAATTACTCTTATTATCATCTTAAGATATCAATCAATTTTTGGGTGTAGGCAGAATTCAAATCCCAGATCTCTTATTCAATGACAAAAGACTTTACAACTTTTATTCATATGATTAAATATGCGTTTGGATTCAGATTATTTCAGCTGCGTTTACCGCTTTTTTTTTTTTTTTTTTTTTTTTTTTGAACCAGCATCTCTTGCAATGTTCATGGGACATGAACAGTGCATTAAGGCAAATGCACAGTACTTTCAGCGTAAACAGTAACTTTTTTATTATTTTTTTATTGTTTTCAGTTTTCAATTTTCAACAAAATAAGCGATATCTAAACGCACGATAAAACTTTATTACTAAATTGTTTTAAAAAATTAAAAGAAATTTCAGTATCTAATTTAAAATTACTATAATGTTTACCAGAATTTTAAGTTTTGGGGAAAAAATCTCGTCTTATATAGACTTCCATCATATAACTTAAGTTCATTTTTCTTTAATTAACTATTTTGTTGTTTAATTCGGATAGTGTTTGTAAAGTCTTTTCTTTATTTTAAATATTATTTTTAATTAAACTATACATTGCAGAGAAAAATAAATAATCTATAATCTATAATATTTATATTTATAAACAAAAGACGTTTGACTTTTATTTGACTTTATAATATTTGGCCACAAAAATTTTTGAGATCTCACAATTTTACATATAATAATTTGATTATATATATATATATTATAATTGACTTAGATTCTATTAAACCATCCATTAGAATATTGTCATATTATATTATATTTAAATGGAATAATTGATAGTTCCATATACAAATATGATCATAGTAAATGCCTATTAATAATTGGCATAATTATAAATTTAATATGTAAAATAAAAAAATTATTTATATATATATTTTTAAAATTTTTTTAATATATATATTTTCTTAAACTTTCCTGTGTATTGTGCAGATTACTATTTAATTAAAATTAAAAATTAAAAATTTGATTCTTGAGTTAAAGAAGTTCTTAGAATTTAGAACCTCATTTTGTGATCTACCAAAGCATACTAATTTATTCTATTTTGGTAATATGTACTCTTTAATTCTAAATGTTTAGGGAAATTTTTATTTTGTTTTTTACAAAATTAATTCTGTTAATTTAGTCATTTCTAATGTCTACTCATGGAAAATTAATTGTATTAATTATGCTAAATCTTAGTCCAAAATAAAATTAATTTTAAAATTTAAGAATACACAAAAAATCAGTTGGTATCTTGAAATAGTCATAAAGAATAATTATTATAGAGCGAATTTCATAAAATTTTGAATCCTTTTGCGTTATTATTATTATTATTTTAAAAAGAAGCTTTTTGGCTTCTATTTTTTGTGGAGCAACTTGATTAATTTTAAAAATTTCTTATATGATTTGGTAAAACTTATTCTATGAGGTATAGGCCATCACCTAATTAAAGTAAGGGAAAAGTTAACAAATGCCTTAAGGACATTGGTTTATGATAAAACATTTTTAAAAACTTTTTATTAGAAAAAACAAAACAATAGATTTTTTTGACAGTTTTTTATATTTCCTATAAAAGTAATATAATTTTTTTTTTTAAATTGTCTATTAACAAATGTCCCAAGAGAACTTGTACTATTAAAGCAAACCTTTGTGACTTCACTACAAAATGGTTGGGAAGGGGGAATAATTGAGCTTAATTTTTTGTTTTTGTTTTTTTTTATTTTTTTTGGTTTATACCAAAAAAATAACATTTTAAATTTTCTTTGAATTGACTAGGATTTTTTTTAATAATAAAAATTGAGTTTGTACTCATTACCATAAAACATTTACAAGAGTGATTAATTTTTTTATTTTTTATTTTTATATAAGATAGAATTTTTACTCTAGCCTAATCTAAGTGTATGTGTGAGAAGCTTCATCCTAAAGATTTGAACCCCAGCCCTTGTCTCCTCACACCCCACAAGCACTTATACTTGTGAAATGACCATCGCACCAAGGGTGTGTGGTGGTTGTAAGAGTGATAACTTTTTTTTTTTTTTTTTATACAAGATAGAATCTCTACTCTAGCCTAATCTAAGAGTGATATCTGATAACTCGTTTTTTGTCCCATTTATTTAACTAAGTATTCATTGCCATTGATTATGTAGTTAATAGTTGTGAGTTAAAGGTGTTCATTTAGTGTATAGTTTTAGCCTTCTTTCTTAGGCTTATAAATAGCACACCCATAAGAACTCTTCTTGCCACTTGGAATCGAAGTTTTTCCTAAACTTGTTTCCATAGCTTCCTAGTCTCATACATCTTTTTACTCATGAATTATATTTTCTAGGTATAGGAGGTGTTGTATTTTGTGGAATTTCTACCATATAAAATAATGAGTGACTTAGTTCGTTGTATCATGAGAACAGTGTACTAAATAATAACCACTCTACAGTGAGACTCATGAATAGTATCAAAAAGTGTAATGAGACTCATGAATAATAGCAAAAATAAGCTAAATAGTAAAAGAAGCTACCCAATATAAGCTACCCCAACTACAACCTTAATGTGAGGGTGTAAATCATCTCAAGAGAACAATCTCGTTCATTCTTCAATCTCTATTGTTGCAACTAATGTTGGTATTAAATTAAGGTTTTCTAAGTTGCCATGGATGTGACAAGTGGCAAATCAGAGAGGTTACACTTGTCAAGGAACCTGAATGTGGAAAGCAATATGGGAAGTAGATGTGGCAGTTCCGATAGTAGATATTAGTGCATTCAATGAAGATAAGTGACACCTCTTCTAAAAAAAAAAAAAAGTGACATCAAAGAAGTTACAAACAACATTAAACACAATAACAATTGTCATTCAAGCTCAAGAACAGAAAGACACGTGTGAGTTACTACTGTTAGAACCATCGAATACCTTAAGTATAAATAGAGGACTCATTCTCAAAAAAAATGAAACTACTCTCCACTGATAAATTTGTTCATATTCATTGCCTTGTAATTAATAATTATAGTTTCTTTGGAAGTTCTCTTAGTTTATAGGGTTTTAGAAGATGTTTGTGCTGGTAAGTTCATTTCCCTGTAATTTGTCACTTTGTTTAATCTTGTTTATACAAGATTTAAGTTAATCGTTGTTAATCCTATTTTGATTTGGAATGCATTGTCGATCCTTGATATGATTTGATGTTTTATTTATTTAGGCTTCGGTCTAATTACTGCTTATATACTGTTTTGGCATCAAAATGATTTACTTGTTGTGGTACTTAAGATCTGTTTGGATACCGTTTATTGCTGAAAATTGAAAACTGAAAACTGAAAACACTGTAGTAAAATAATTTTTAAATGTGTGAATAGTGCCTTAGGATTCAATTTTAAAGTTAAATTTGCATTTTTCTCAAGTTGCGGGTCCCATGAATAGTGCCCATGGACCTACAGAAATGAAACGCAGACACACTGGATAACGCAAAACGCACTATCTAAATTCACACTTAGTATAACACGAATTATGTAGCTCCCTAGTACTGATAGCATTAAGGGTCCGTTTGGATACAGCTGAAAACTGAAAACACTATAGCAAAATAATTTTTAAATGTGTGAATAGCCGTGAGACCCATTTTTAATGAAAAAATTGCTGAAAAGTGAGGTTTGTGGGTCCCGTGAACAGTGCATGGGACCCACTGGTGTGCATAGAAATGTCAAAAATTACGGCTCAACAGTGCGTGAACAGTACTCAATAGTGCACTTGTCTTTTAAAGCTGAAATGCGTGCAGGAAAAAAAGAAAAGAAAAAAAGAAAAGAAAAGAGCAAAACGCAAAATGCAAACGCAGGTTCATCCGGATCCAAACGCTCACTAAATCTCATTTAAGTTTAGGTCTGGTACTTTTTTTATGTGTGGGTAAAATAATAGTTCGTACTTGTTATTTTAGAATTTATTTGCTTTTCATAGCTCATTGTTACTAGAGTTTAGAATCTAAAGTCCTCTTAATTGAGGTAGTATTGAAGCTCATTCCCTTAAATACGAAGTCAAATAATTCATCAAAGTTCATAATCAATCAAATCGAAACTTGACATAAGACATTGAACCACAGACATTGAACCACCTTTTTTTTTTTTTTTTTGAGAAATACATTGAACCACCTATAATCACATCGAACTTATTAAAATTAAATTCTCAAACACTATTTAGCAAAAAGTTAATAATTCTTTTATACCATGATTCAAGGTATAACTTCTTTGGGTTTGGCTTACTTCCAATACTTTTTTAACTGAAATTTCCTTTTGTTTTAATGAGAAACTGTCACATCACCCACTAACTAAATAAAATGTGAAGATTAAAGCTCACCACTACTTGTTATTGTGTATTGAAAATAAAAAGAGACTTTCAGTTAAAAAAGTATTGAAGGTAAACCAAACCCAACTTCTTTTATATACTTCAACACATTATATACAAGAGAAGTGTGCTAGTGGTGCATGATAAGATCATATTCCTTGTTGCTTTATAGGTGAGGAGCTAGTTATTTTATATTGACAATGTATAAGATCATATTACTAGGGATTTGAATTTAGTGCAATTATTGCACCATGTAATTATTGTTTGGTGTGATGTAAAAGTTTAAAAAGTAAAAATTTTACGGTTAAAAAATTTTCTGATCCAATGACTAAGATTAAAAGTGAAAAATTTTGAACTTTTAATCTCAGTAATTGATTTACTATTGCACTGCAAAGTAGCCCTAGCTATTACAACGGATTTGAATTCATATCACTAGCCATTTCCTTTACAGGTGAACCTGCATAAGATGATATTCTTATATCAATCTCCTTAATTATTTTTTTTTGCTAATTAATAATATGTTCCTTTTTCAAAAATTTATAGCCGTTCAAAACATAAGACCTCTACTGTTGAACGTGCTAGTGATGCATAAGATTTTTTTTTTTTTTTTTGGGGTTCATAAGATCATATTAAGACTAATGGAATTACTGTGTTTGGTCACTTTCTTAATAATTTTTTCAAGAAGTAACCAATGACAATGATATACTAGGGTGATCTCTAATCGTATAGGGTTACTTTCCCGACTAAGAAACAGACATAATGGCTTGTTGAATGGCACTTTTGAAAAGTTATGGTCAACATTCAAACTATAACTGTTGAAAATACAGGCGTAGCTCAACAATTATGCATACATTCATGAAATGACATTAATGTTGTGACACTTAATATTAAACTTTATATTCGTAAGATGTGTAAATGATAATCAGATAGAGAAGGATTCCAATTCTCATAATTTAGTGTTTGATCAAATTGACAACTTTTGGTTGTATGCTTATGTTTAATTATTATTATTATTATTGCATATTAATCTAAACTGTACTTGCATGGAAGAATTTCTGGAATATGGAACCTGCTTCGAAGTTAATTCGTTTTGCAAAGGATATGCTATAAGCTCAAATCTCACATGTATTTCCCTTAAAGAATGAGAATGTTCTTTGGATAATGGAGAATAAACTGCTCAGCTATATATAAAATGAAAAAAGAAAAAAAAAATACTTCTCCTTCTTTTTTGGTTGAACTTTTATTTTATTTTATTTTTGAAGGAAAAAAGAAAAAAGAAGAAAAGAAATTGACCTTTTCTTTTCAAAGCATCACTGTACCTTTGTTTATGATAAATGAACGGCACCAAAGGTCCAGAATCTGTTCTTCGTTACCAAAGATATATATCTTGATAATCACCTTTAACTGCCATTAATAATGTTTACTATAAATTAATTTAGAGATACCTGCTAAATGGTTTATCAATTAATAAATAAATGAAAAAGAATATTACTCCCATCTAATTTTCTTGTTTGAAGCATCAGGTAACATTGGGTATACTTTATGTTCACGATAAACAGATAAACGGAGGATCATGTAATTCAACTAGCACAAATATGCAAAATATTTCAAATAAGATAACATTAAATGAGACAAAAATAAACAAAATATTATCTTTGAATATATAAATTTTCTTAGAACCCAAACACTTCAAACAAATGTTAAAGAAAAACACAACATGTACCTCTCTATATATATGTGTGTGCGCGCGCATGTGTGCAATGGCTTTTTGTTTCAATATTTAAAATTTTTGATTTTATGTTTTTTCATAAAATACTTATTTCTAATATATCATGTTTACTTTTCACACTACCATTTTAAAAATCCTGTAGAAAATTAAGAACCACTTGATTTGAATACATTATTTAATAAAATTTTCATTAACATATACAGATACATTAAATTTTTATAGGCTAAATTAAAATTACATCCTCTAATTTTGCCTAAATTTCAATTTAGTTCTATAATTTTAATTTTGTTCAATTTAATCCTTTAACTTTTAATTTTATTCATTTCCATTAGATGATCACCATTCAATGCCTAAAACCACGTATTTTGTCTTAAAATTTCTTGCACTATAAAAATTCATAAAATTAATAAAATTTTTATTTTTAAAAATATAATTAAATTATTAAATTCATAAAAAAATTTAATTTTTTTTGTAATTTTTAAAATATTTTTGTGGGTGCCCGAGGATCGAGGATGGAGTCGAAGAGTTGTAGTATAAGTGTGGGGATGCTGCAGTCCATGGGCCTGAGGAGGGAAGTCACCCGAGGAGAGGAAGGGATGAGTCAAAGGACTCTGAGGCGTTCCAGGTGGAAAGAAGGATGTGAGGAGAGAGAATCAGTGATCATAGGGGAAGTTTCTAGTTTGGAGTAGCCTGTTGCCTCTGCATTAAATGATGGGCAACAGTTTTATCAACTGCATTGATGAGGAAGTAACCTAAACAGTGTAAGTTTCAGTTAAGCAGATTCATTCCGCGACCTTCTTCAAATGTAGAAAGAGACAAGTGTCATGAGAGGAGATTTGTTAGGTAAGGATGGATGGTTGAGATATGAGGGAAGGAGAAGTATATAAGAAAAGGAGGGTTTACAGAGAAAAGAGAGAGACACAAGTACCAAGATATAGAGAAGAAACGAGAAGAACACTGAGAGAAAAGAGAGTGAACAGTAACATTTCTTATGTAAATGTGGCATCCTCGGGCCACCTTTTCTTACTTATTTTTCTTCTCGGGCGGAGCCCCCCTTTTAGTTGTTTGTTTCCCTCTCTTACAAATTCATTGTTTTGGGTCACGGTTAGACTGATCTAGCTACTATTCTAAATGGGCTTGGGCTGCTAGTTTTTTAGGTCCCTACAATTTTGAATTTTGAATTATAAACCATAAATGGAAACTTATATGGATAAATATAAATAAATAAAAGGAGCAACTTATAATTTATCATTTCTAAATCTCTATTGAATTTAAAACATAATTTCTATGACAAATATATATTTAAACATATTCATGAGATTTTAAGATATAAAAGTTAGCTTTATACAAGTGAAGAGGTTCAAAAATCATTTAATTACATATTTTTAAAGTTTTATTCTAATACACAATGAGGTACTAATTATTTTATCAAGAAAACTAAAGAGAAGATATTAGAAACCTCTAAAATGTTCTCATGAATTCAACTAATATTTGGAGTATGAATTTTAAATTATATTCTAACATAAACATATATTTAGACATAATATTTAAATGAATCATATTCTCATTGGAAAAGAATTTTCATTATGTTGGATACTTATTATAGATTGAAGGAAAAATTTGTTATGTTTTTACCCGTTCTCCTAGCAATATATGTGTGGAAATATGTTTTAGATAGTTTTGGATATATGTTTGTACTCGTTATTGTTGTATATATGAATAGGCAAATAAAGGGGGGGGGGGGGGGGTGTGGAAGCAATCATACCAAAGAATTTTCCATATAACAGGTCACCAATATTCTTGAAGTTGAAGGAAAAGTAACAAGTATAGAATTTTCCAAATCATAAAGTTTGTGAACCCAGTGGTTCAATTGCTTCCCACTATTTTATATTGTCTGATTGAAGCAGAAAACTGCCCACAATATTTTGAAAAAAAAAAATCCACATATTAGTAATAAGGTTTAATTCATTTCCGCTCTATTTTTCATCTATCTCAATTCAAAATTTTTTGAATTCAAAAATCATTTTTGTTTGGAACAAATCCTAACATAATTATTGAGAGAGAGAGAAAATTGTTTCCGGAACGAATAGTATAATTGCACCCTACGAGGGTAGATTAACAGTATGATTGCACCCTATGAATAGTAATTTTGCTTACATTTTAACTGCTTTACCACTACGTTTTGGATTTTTAATATTTGTATTGTATCATATTATTGATCACTTTATCTACTAATCAAATTAAGTAATTCACTACTCATAAATGGATTTCAAACCAAGTCCACAAATTATACCAGGGCACTTCATATCCTACACTACGCGAAATGATAAGCTAACGAACGACACTATATTTCATTATTTCATTGTTGCAACTATCTAATTAAAGGTGCCATTTTCAAATTTTTGGAAAAATAATAATCAAACAACATCTTCAACTGAAAGCTTAATCTTTCTATTCATTGCAATGCTCTAATAATTTACGAGTACCTTATTAAACATATTTATATACATATAAAATCCTAAGTTATATGGGGTATAGTTGTAAAAAAAGATTTTCGCCCTCCAAAACTATCTTATAAACATATTTCCACACATATATGCAACTAAAAAATTTTGTTTTTTTTTTATTCTCTAATAAGAATTCAAGATTATGAAATTTCTTTTCAAATGAGAATATTATTTATTCAAATATTATGTCTAAATATATGTTTATGTTAGATATTATGTTTTGAATTCAATAGAGATTTACAAATAACAAAGTGTGGATTTTAATTTATTTACTTAAATTTATCCATATAAGTATACATTTATGGAGTATAATTTAAAATTCATATATTTTAGTATTTTAGCTTAAATAATTACTTAACTTGTATGCTAGATTTGCGTTCATTGGCTTAATAAATATAATGAATTTGTCTTTTCATTGCCCTTGCATCCCCATACTTTTTCGAACTTGTAAACATTGTGGATAATCTTGGACTCCGACAATCAAAGAGTCGGTAGATGGCATTGATTAATGCATCTTCGAAATTTATTCGGTTATCAATACCAATATAGGAGTTTACCCGTTTACAGATTTAGCACAGAAGAAGGTGACATTGACTATGGATTCGAACATATTACCTTTGTTTTGAGTAACATTGGATTATTTTTGCTATATTGATCTTCAACAATGATGTTGAGCTTGGAGGTTGCCATTTTTCGGTCCATACTAGGCTGAGCAAGAGTTGCTATACAAACTTTGAGGAACTCGGAGTATAGCTAATTGTGTCTTGTTTCCGAATAGCCATGCTCTATCATAGGTGCTTCCATGCTTATATCTTTAGTATAAATCTTGTAAATATTTCTGCTTCATTTAGTCATAAGCCTTATTCATGTCTAGCTAAATTAAAAGCCACATGACGACTGTTTCCTCGCCGATTGGTCTTCATGTAGTGTAACATCTCAAATGCCACTAATATATTATCCATGATTAGTAGACTGGGGACAAAGCTACTCTGTCAGTCAAAGTTGAAGGACTTCAGTATTTGCTAAATTTTGTTAGTAAGAACTTTAGAGACTACCTTGTAAATCACATTACTTAGATTTATAGAGCGAAAATGGCTCATGAGTTCAGGATTTTTCCTCTTGGGAAATAATACATTATGGGTATAATTTATGCTTTGTAAAATGCTACTTGAAGTTAGGGTTGTCCACGAGTTGGGCAGGTTGGGTTTGTGCCCAGCCTGCAACCGACCCATAATAGATAGGGTGGCCAGCTTCCCAACCCGCAACCGACCCGTAAGTGGGTTGGCTTTCACGGGTTGATTTTTCGTTGGATGGGCATCAGTTTTAGGTGAAGCCGAAAATCGATGGAAACCATCGAAAAACGCCGAAAAGTGGCGAGATTTCACCTAATTTGTCCAAAATCTAGTCTTGGATTTGGCAGAGGTTTCATCGGATCCGTTGATTTTTCTGCCAAATCATGCCGAGAATCGCCGAATCTGGTGTATCTTTGTCAGATTTGACTGTTTTGGTCACCGAAATCCTTCAAATCAAGCTGAAAAACTCGCCAGGAAACTTGAGAGTTCGCCAGAATCTGATGGTCTTCAGGTGAGTCGGGTTTCACGGGTTTTGAAGGAGGGGACTCGCAATCGCTCGCCAGAGTCGGGTTTTGGAGCTCAGGACCTGCGTCCCACCATTGAAGCTATCAAATCAGGTGGTGGCGGGTCGGGTACGGGCAGATTGGGCGGGTAGGTTGGACAACCCTACTTGAAGTAATGCAATACAACACACCCTTGTTTTTATTTATTTATTTTTTTAATATAAACAATCCAACACAGCCTTGATAACATTGTTTCCTACTATATGCTAGTAATGTTGGAAAAATAATGTATTTAAAACTCATTTATAATTTAGATGGGTGTGTGAGGGGGAGGATTGCTCCATTATGAATCTATTTTATATATATATATATATAAATATAAATATTTATATATATATTAATATATATATATATAACTCAGAGAAAATCCAATTAGATTTTAATTGGATTTTCAATTTTACGCCAAGTATTCCATTTAATTTTAATTTTGTGTCTAGTGAATTATCTATATATATATATATATATTAATAGATAAAACTAAGAGAAAGTTCAATTAGAATCTAATTTTGTGTCATGTATTTACACCATAATTATCCACTTAAGTTTGTGTCATGTATCCATTAAGATTTTTTTTTTTTTTTTTTTTTTTAATTATAAATTTTTGTGCCAAGTGAATTAATGAGTGCAAAATACTAAGAATCTAATATTAATGAACTATAGAATTTATAAAATAAAATAAAAAACCAATCACATATGCTCAATAAAAACCACCACCCAATAAAGATCACCACACGTTCTATCTTATTAAAAATTAGAAAAAAAAAATGATCATAAGTAGTATTAAATTTAGATAAGAATTTTAACATGTGACTAATTATGTTTACTTTTTCAAAAAAAAAATAATTTGACTAATTATTTATATTTTTATGAAAAAAATTGTGTTTAATTTTTTTTGTCACAAAAATTGTGTTTGATTTTAAATTGTGTTTAATTTTAAATGTATCCATACGTATGCATGTGTTACATGCTATTTTAAAAAAAAAAAATTTTGACTAATTATTTATATTTTTATAATAAAAATTGAGTTTAATTTTAAATGCATCCATGCGTTTGCATAGATTACATGCTAGTTAAGTGTAAAAATCGAAGTGTCCAAATCCAATTAGATTCTAAATTGGATTTCAATTGAAGTCCAATTGTTCACCACATGTCCATCTATTTTTTTTTTAATTTTTGTGGTAAGTGAATTATTGGGTACAAAAACCGAAAAGTCTAAATTTAATTAAATTCTAAATTATATATATAAATATATATATATACATATATAATTAATGAGAAACCATTACATATTTTAAAAATGTATGGTTTAAAAAAAGTGTAAGCTAATGCTATGTATAACTAGCTTGTAACCCCGCGCATATACATGGATATACTTAAAAAATATACATTAAGATGCATAGTATAATTTGTACATATATAATTTAAATATTATTGATAATCATTCTTATATATTTTTTTAACTCTTTAAAAAGTCTTGTAAGAATATTATTAGATAGAAAATGTAAATTGTCCATTTTTTTAAAAAATTTTATGTTCATTAATTCTAGACTCTTTGGTGTTTGTACACAATAACTCACTTGGATGGATATTTATGATGTAATTGCACATTTGACTCCAAAATTAAGAAATAAAACTCTTTCTAAAAATAAATAATTTAAGACATATAGCGCAAAATTGGACTTCAATTGTAGAATCTAATTGGATTTTCTCTAAGTTTTACCTATTAATATATATATTTATATATATATTTATATATATTTGAACATTTTCTCAAAAAAATGTATAATTTGAATTGTATAATTATGATTTTTTTAAATTGTACTCATGCATATGCATGAGACTACACACTAATATTAAGATAATTAATAAATTTAGAGACACAAAAATTTTACAATTTTGTTCACGAGTATTATAAAATTAGCACGTTATGATTTCTAAAAGAAGAAATTAAATAGTAGATTTCTAAAAAGACAAACTCACCATCATCTTACCTATATTAAATCCAAGAACCTGATTCTAAAATAAAATAAAGTATAAAAAAAAAAAAAAGCAAAAAACTTGTAACTTAATTGATTGACACATCTCTTGATGTTTTCAAAACATCTAAGGTTCGAATTCTCTCCCCTCGTTGTACCTATTGAATTATTAATTAAAAAAAAAAACACTATGGTGAGCCAAACTCACACTTTTAGTACTTGAAAGTCGTGACTTCAAGGCATAATTTCACCTTTTATTTTTTTGATAAACATAAACACTCCTCTATTAGATTATATGCAAATGTAAATTGTTATAGAGGCAGAGGAATAGGATAGCACAGACCCCACAAAAGCCTCTGTTCAAGAGGAGGAAAGGGTTCATATGAGCTCACCTTTTTCATGGAGAAAAAATAGGAAATCCCTTCTCCTAACAAATTTTGCAGAATCGTTGAGAGAGGAATAGGATAGCACTAACCCCACAAAAGCCTCTGTTCATGGCCATCAAGGGTCAATCTACAACTTAGCAGTTTTTTTTTTTTAGTTGGATTTTTGGCATTTTGGGTAGTTTGAATTTCTGGGTTTACAATTTTTGTTTTGGGTAGTTTGAAATTATCTATCTTACATTAAAAAATTGTATCCAGTACAATAGAAAGTTTACATGCCCTTGATAAGAAGCAAAGAAGGTGCCCCTTGAAATAGGTTTAGTTCTTTGATTTTATGTGCAGTTAGTCTGTACCTCTATGATTTTATTGTGCCGATTAGCGATTATGGTTTGTAATGCTGTATGACTTGATCGAAAGTAGAAGAACTCATTTTGAGTGAGTGGGAATGTAGACCTTACCTTAAAAGTTTCTTCTTCTTTTTTAGATAAGACATGGAAACTTATGATAAAGAGATTAATGCCCATAATTTGTCTCCATTGTAAAAGAGATTTAATCACAATTTACAACTTTTTCTTTTAGATAAATCGTAAAAATACTGCCATTAACTATCGCAAATAATTGCTACATATGTTAAATCAAGAGGTGCCCTATATTATTGGCGCATACCCTTCCTTGAGGTAATGGCGATAGAAAGTAAATTGAGTGGTTGATACGAATTGTGCGTAAGATTGACTCTGGTGGCTCTGGTATAGCCTCTTCAACTTTCAACTTTCATATATATACTTTCCGATCTCTTTGGGGTACGTGTACTAGTGGAGCTGTCCATAGATGATGGACCATGTCTAAGTTTTATTCTTATATGATTGACTGACGACAGGGAATATAAAAAATAATAATGTAGGGCAACATCAACTGTCATTCTTCTAGAAAAGAAAGTTAGACTTGCTTCAATTGTTGTACTTGTGTCTATTAAGGCTTAATTTAACAAGCTTTGGTGCAAAAAGGTTTGGTAAATGCAAGCCATACTAGTGACTTTACCAAAGTATTGTTAGGGGACATTGTACAATTGCTCATGTCTATCAAATCTACAATAGGCCTTTTCTGCCAAATTGCATAATTTATAGAAAAATTTAGAAGAAATGCATTCGACCGAACTTATTTAGTTATGTAGAATTTTTTTGGAACTCGAGTTTGTCAAACTTGAGTTCCAAGCTTGAGTGACACATAATGCTTAGAACTTGAGTTTAGTAAAATTAGAGTTTCACTTGGAAGTCAAGTTTAACAAACTCGAGTTTCAAAAAAAGTGCTATATAATTAAATAAATTTGGCTGGATGTGTTTTTTTTTTTTTTAAATTTTTTCCTAAAATCATACTATTTAGCAAAATTAGCCTATATAACAAATGAAACTTATTTAATTATTTATTTATTTTGTTGGCTTAATACTGTTGGGCAAGAATAAATCTATTGGCTAAAAACTTTTGTGGATTTTAAAGTTTAAATGTTTATATACCACTAGCATTTCCAGGTTTGATTAGAATCATCTTGATTTTTCAAGAATTAGCCAGTCTCAGATCCACCACATAAAGAAGGAAGCAGAGGTGGTTTTGCAACTAAAAGCAAATTTGACAAAATGTTAAAAATTGATATGCAAAGAACCTCCAATATGCCTTTCAACCCTACATACACACACACGCCTTTAAGCATGCGTGTTTAGAGGTATTTCTATTTTTTTGGGTAAATGTTAATAATTTGCATCTATTATAATTTGGAAATATATTTTTATTTTTCAAACAAATAAAAAGAATAAACTTTAGAGATAAGCAATATCTGTAATTTCTTTTTTGAACGTATATTTGAAAGTGATGTAATGATATAGAGAAAAGTTTGGGTAGGAAAAACGTGAGGGGAAAGAAGGCTAAATTTTATGATAAAATTATGCTACATGTATGCTACATTACTGTGTATGTTCTTGAAGATAAAATTATGCTTTGACGAGATGATGGACTTAGTAGATTCAACCTGTTTTGTTGTTGACCATATGAGATGGGATAACTTTTCAGCTACATATGCAGATTGATGAGAAGATTTTTACCTCATTATTACGTCTATTAAGTGTTAGATAAGATGGAAATTATATCAACACTAGTATGTGAATCACAGGAAGAAAGAAAATATGCATAACTTTCATTAATAAAAGCTTTGAAGCAAGGCAGATTGAATACAAAGGGGCAACTTGGTTACAAACTATGAAAACCAAAACAGAAGTTGCAAAACAAAACAAAAAAAGAAAAAAAAAAGAAAAAAAAAAAAAAAGAAGAAAAAGAAAAAGAGAACTGTATCAAATTCTACTTCTTTTTTATTACAATTTTTCCTTGAGGCGGGGCCTGGGACTGTGGGACTGCAGCCTCCGAGGATCCTTAGCTTGGGCCTTTAGGGTCACCTTTGGCAGGTAGTGGAAGAGTTGCAAGAACAATCTCTATCCTAGGTGCCTCCTTGTCTTTAGTAGGATCCTAGGGAGCAGCCGGGGGCTTGGTGGCATCAGGGGCCACTCCCTTTGTCACCTCAGCCTCTTTTCCATTCGCCCCAAGTTGCTCGGCCACTTTTAGAGGGCTGCTAGAGGGGGGAGGGACTTGGCTGGGGTTGCTCTTCTCAGGATCTACCACCTCATGAGGGGTGTCTGCCTTGGAGCTGCTGGAGGAGGAGGCACGAATGGCTTGAGGGTAGTAGACACTTTCTGCCTTTCTCAGCATAGAAGAAGCCTCAATCCCAGCTTGGTTGAGAGCTTCGTTCCATACTTGGAAACAGTAAGTCCTACATACCCCTAAGACCTCAGCCCTAAGGGCTTCCTTGGCCTCAGTCACTCCAATGTCATATCCTTACTGCTCTACCTCCTCCCGAGCTTTCTCTGCCTCCTCCTTGGCCTTCTTGGCTTGATCTTTGGCCTTTTCGACCTTCTCCAATCTTTTCTTCAGGGCAACGATTTGCTTTTTGGAGGTGGCCAGTTGATCCTCGACATTGCGGAGAAGAACCCGTTGGCCTTCGGCTTGCCTCTCAACATTATCCAAGGCAGCTGCAGCACTTTTTCTTTCCCTCTCTACCTTGATCAGCTTAGCCTTCAGATCTTGGTTGCTCTTCTCAGCCACATGGAAGACGTCCACAACGGCAATTCGCCTTCCCTCCTCTTTCTTCATCATACGATGGGAACTGTTCACTATCTCTTTGGCCCTAAAAGTGGCTTGAATGGCCTGGGAAGGAGAAGGTAAATGATTTAAAAAAAAAAAAAAAAATCCTTACCATGGCCAAATCCCTCTTTAAGCTAAGGAAGACCTCATACTTCCTTATGGATCTGAGGTCGGCCATATCCTTGGGTAGCAGTAGGGGTTACTCCACGGCATTGGCTACATACCCAGCCATGCCTCCCTGGAAGTCTCAGATGGATCATTGGGAAGAGGAGCTCCATCCAGCTCCAAAGGTGGGGCCCAGGCTGGGGCTGCAACTCGGTGCTCACCCCTCCTCTCTCCCTCATGGGCTGACCTTGTTTGCATGCCCCTGGGTTGCTTGGCCCCCCTCTGAGGCTCGTCCTCCTAGGAGGGATGGGTTCTTCCCGTCTCCATCACATCTTTAACCTTTTGATCCCTCTTCCTTTTGTGGTCGGCGGGATCAGCTCGGGTGGGTGGAGGGGGTGGTGGGGTGGAAAGCTTTGTCTGGGCTGCCTTCCCACCGGGTTGGGACTCCAGAAGCTCCTAGAGAGATGATCTTTACTGGCGTTGAATCCCCATTTCTTCAGGGATGGAGGTGTCTTCTGATGAGTTGTCTGCTTGAACCCAAGGAGGGTGGCAAGGATCGCCGACCTAAGGCTCTGGAAAAAATGGATGGTCGAAGATAGCAAATTCGTTTCTAGAGTCGGTCACCTCAACCACTTCTTTGTCTTCTTCCTCCTCCTCCTCCTTGGTGGTTGGTTGTGATGAGGTTGCCTCCTCAGCAGCGCGTTGGAAGGGTAGTGCTACCCTTGGTATGCCCTCTAGGATAGGGGTGGTGGCTAATGTGCCTTCTGGAATTGGGCCAGCGATCAGGAAGCCGGGGGCAGCAACACTGATTCGTTGCAACCGAGGATCCCTAGCTTTAATGACGCACTTAGGCGCTTGGAAACTCTTGGATATTGGAATGTAGTCCAATATCAAGTGGGCTGCCTTGAGTTGATCGTCTTTGTGGACGAACACCTCGGCCTTCAGGATCTTATCCAAACTTGCCTGGTTCACAAGGCTGAAGTTGGGAATGACAGCGTTTTTGTCTGAAAAACCATTAGGAAAGACAAAAAATATCATCGGTAAAGAACAATGCAAATTAAAGAAAATTTCATGTACAAGTACAAGCAAAAGAAAGAGCACAAAGGGGATAACTTTAAAATAACCATCCTAAGTCTAAAACCCCACCTGGTTGCCCCTCTCTCGTCGAGCAGAGGAGGCCATCGTGCCATTCCCCTAACACGATCAAGAAATCCTTTTTGAGGCCCTTGTTGGATTCGGGGAGGCATTGAATGAGCCTGACATTGGGGTACCTAGATTTTAGGTAATACCTCTGCCCCGTTAAGTGATGGAGATTGTAAACCAAATTGACATCGTGGTGTGTGAGGTTTAAACCCATCCTCTCATTAAGGGCATCTATAGAATCTAAGATTTTGAACATGTTGGGCGCATACTGGGTGGGAGCTAACTTATGGGCCCTAAGGTAGTCTTTGGTAACAGTACCTATAGGGATTCTCATCTCTCCTTCTATGAAGGTAATCATTGGGATCACCACTTCTCCCTCTTGCCTTTTCTCATGCCACTCTCCTTCCTTACAATACCTAATGCCTACTCTTGGAGGAATCCTATACAGAGCTCTGAAACTCTCTATTCCCTCATCGGAGTCTACTAGATAAGCAAATCTACCCATTCCTAAGAGAGACTGGGATGTGCTAAGGAGATAAAGAGTAGAAAGAAGAGCTGAGGAGAAAAGGATGCAAAAAAAAAAAAAAAAAAAGTATATGGAAAAATAAAATGAGAGGAGGTATGAAGACTTACAGGAAAAAGAAAAACTCTCCTCGGACAAGCACTTGGTATTTGTAAGGGTACGAGTGAGTTAGGTAAGTTGTAGGTTCAATGTATGAGTTCTACAGTGTAGTGAATGCTAAAGTAAGAAGAACGATTGATTTAGGTAGTAATTATATCAAAAGGATAGCTACAAGCGAGAAAACTCCCGCCCTGTTTTTAGCAAAATCCTTAGCCGTTGGATTCGCATCGCGCCATAGATCGTGGGGGACAAGGAGCCATAAAAATTTAATGAAGGCGTGTCTTGTATGCCGAAGCGTTAGGAGTGTATCTTGGGCAGTTAAAAAGGTGTCTACACGAGCGGAGGTGATGTACGATGAGCACGGATTAACTAAGGTGACATCGAAATCCTCCTTTCTTCCCGAGGAGCCAGAAAGAAGAATCTCGAGAGGCTATTGTAGGGGTGATGGCCTAGAAGTACGTATCTGTAAAGTATATTGGGCCAGGGGCCCAATCTGAGGACATTGAGTAGTCTGAGGATAGGTAAACTCCTTTAGGAAAGTCCATATTGGTAAGTGAATAGTTGAAATCTGATTATGACCAACTAATTAGATAGTCCGAGAATGAATACTTCCTCGGCTGATTAAGGCCGAGGTCAGAAGGTATGGTCTGATGCTAAGAGCAACGACTCGGACGATTTCACTGATGCGGATAAGTATCCAGAAGGAACAGAACAAAAGGAAGCCATGAAATATCTCAAGGGAAAGCTGCTACCACTACATTAAATTCTCTGCAGCTAACTCTCTGGCCGCATTAATGTGGAAGTGATACCTGAACAATGGTTTTCAGCCTTACAGCTACTACACAAAGACTTCAGGAAGGTGTTGATGGGACAAGTATCAACACCAACCATCTGGTCTGCACGTGGAGGGTATAGATAGAAGGGGAAGATAATATAAAGGGAGAAGACTACAATGAGAGAGGGAGATTAAGAATCTAAGAGAAAAACATTGTAGCAATCAAGAACTATATTTGTAATCAGACTTGAGATATATATATATATATTTATATGAATTGACCTTCTTGGACTTTTGCCGAGGACAATTTTCTTTAGTTCAAATCAATTTATCTTCCTTTCCTTGTCATCTGAATCCATTTGACTTGTTGTCCAACTCATTAAAACCCAGTTTTCCAACCCACTCTTTACAAATTCATTGTTTTGGGTTTTTTGGGCCTAAGTCCATCCACCTTTCGGGCTAGGGACTCAAATCTGGTCCTTACAATAAGAATTCATAAAATTAATTAAAAATTATTTTTTTAAAAAAATTAAAAAATATAAAAATATAAAATTCATAAATTTTTTAAATAGCAACTTATATTTTTATCACTTGTAAATCTATTTTGAATTTAAAACATAATTTCTATAAAAACATATATTTGAACATACTCATGAGTTTAGGGATATAAAAGTAGTCTCTATACATAAGTGAGGAGGTTTAAAAAATAATTTACTTACAAAATTTTAAAGCTTTATTCTAATAAACAATGAGTTTCTAATTCTTTTGTCAAGAAAACTAAAGGGAAGGAATCAAAACGTATAAAATATTCTCATAAATTCCACTAACACTTGAATTACGAATTTAAATTATATTTTAACATAAAATATATTTAGACATTATATTAAAATGAATCATATTCTTATTTGAAAAGATTGTTTTTTATGATGTTGGATACCTATCAGAGATCGAAGATAAATTTGTTATGTTTGTACTAGTTATTGTTGCAATATATGTGTGGAAATATGTTTAGATAGTTTAGAAATATGTTTATACTCATTATTGTTGTATATATGAATAGGCATGAAGCAAAAATGCATCAATTTTCCTTTTCTCTAAAACTTCAATTAATGGAGGGGGTGCGGGGTTGGAAGCGGTCATACTTGAATGATATCCATATAATAGGTCACTCATTCCTAACATTGAAGTTTCCAAATCATTTTAAAAAAGTTCATGAACCCGGTGGTTTGATTGCTTTCCATCATTTTATATTTCCTAATCGAAGCAGAAACTGCTCATAATCTTCTGAAAAAGATATAAAAAAATTATATACTATTATATTAGTAATAAGGTTTAATTCATTAAAAAATGGCATGACTATGTAATCCATTTCTACTCTATTTTTAATCCATATCAATTCAATAGTTTCTAAATTTAAAAATAAGTTTTTCTTTTATGCTTGGAACAAATCCAAAACATAATTATTTTGAGAGAGAGAGACAGTGTACATGCGCGCACGCGCTTTGCAGTGTTAGATAATTTCTTGGATATAAGTGCCATCTTTGTTTTTGTATAGACTACTATTAAAGTGTGAGAGATTTTGTTTCATGAACACATTAAGTAGATATATTTGCAGGAGAAAAATAATATAAAACACCAATACATTGCAAATGACCCATGAATTGATTTTCTCAATTAGGGTTAAGATTAAAGAATTCTTAATGAAGTTTGCAACCATTTCGTCATTGCTGCTGCTCCACCTCCATCCTTGATGTTTAAATAAGTATAATTCCCTATAAAATAATAAGGAAATGGAGCTAAGGGTAGGAAAACATATTATTATAAAAAGCCCTAGAATTACCAAGTCAACAGTCCCATTTCTATTGGGGTAACCCACATCATACCATACACGTTCTTTTGCCATATAGACATTTTCATTGTTAATATATTGTTTAAAATTATAAAGAGTATATTTGAGAAAAAATAATTTGGAGATGAAATAGGTTTCCAATATCATACATTTTTTTTTTTTTTCCAAATAAGAATCTGATTCATTCAAATATTCCATTGAACATATGTTTAAACATAACAACAACAACAAGAAGATTGCAAACATAACTGTGGTAAAAATATTTTTCATGAGAGTAAAAAAAATTAATAAACTTCTTTTTTATATCGATTTTTGGTCTATTAATGTATTTAAGCTCTTGATGTATTAACCACTTCTATTGAGACTACAAAATCTAAGATGATTTATAACTTTTCTTTCAAGTTAATTTGGAAGGAATTCGACTTGAAAATTGTGACTTCAAGTTAGAATTTCAGTTGCTTTTTCATGAGTGTCTAAATGCACACATAATAAAGTGTGTAATAAAAAATACTCCATTAGAACATATGCAAATGTAAAATGTTATATAATGTTGGAGCATTTTAATATTATATAATTAAAATGGGTTAATATGACAACTTAAATATAATAATATGGGAGTCAATATTGAAGAGAATGAGTTAGTGGAATGTTTAATCCCACATTGAAAAGGAGAGAGACTCTTTTATTCTTTTTAATTGAGGTGATTAATGGACTGATATGTATTGGAGAAAATATTAAGTTGGATACATTCAGAATAATTTTCATATCAATTGGTGAGTAAATGACCTTTTTATTATGGAAAATAATGAGTCATTCACCCACTTAATAGACTAGCCGTTTGAGCCTATTTATTTTCAGAAACTCCTTATCTGATCCTTTAATTGTGTAAATCTAGCCCATTAGCATTATATTCAGCAATTAATCTTATAACACTCATTGCATCAAAATTGTGGACCAAATTAATTAGATGAATCTGGGTAATAATTTCGTAAGGCAGACTGAGCCTATAAATAGACTCATTCAGACCTAATAATAGTTACAGCGTTACAACACCAAATAATACAGTAATTCCAAGCATTCTATACACTAAAATAATTTGAAAGCATTCTATACACTAAAATAATTTGAGAGATTCTTGGCAAGGAAGGGTGTTTTTTTGGTGGAACTTTAGACTTGAACATTTCGTGCAGAGGTTGTTTTTGTCATACAACATTTGTTGGGCTGTTGTATCCTGTGGGAGACAAGTCAAAGGAGGCTTGCATCGGTTACAAAGATTAGCCAACCAAGTGCTCAAATCTCCTTAAAGAGAGTGAATGCCGCGCCTCAGTTCAAATAGTTTTATGTATTTTTATCTCCAAATAAATAATATTAAGAAGTATTATTCAGTTTTCTCTTTGTGTTTTTTCCATTATTATTGTGTTTGCAACAACAATTTTGAGGAGATTCAACACATGGAGGCTAAACATAAGAAACCAAATAATACTGTTGGAGATCTCAACAAACCATTCCACTTCAAGGGAGCCCACTTCAAGAGGTGGAAAGGAAATGTCCTCTTCTATTTAAGTCTTCTCAAGGTTGCCTACATCCTCACTGACAAGAATCCTTCCAAGGCTTCCACCCAGTGGCGGCTCCAGGAATTTTTCTCAGGGTGTTCCTTAAGAAGCATAATTTTTCCCAATGGCGGCTTCAGGAATTTTTCCCAAATGTATTGTTGTTTAGTTGTTTCATTAATTTGTTTGTTTTTTTATAAACTATGATTTGTTATATTGTTGTTTCATTAATTATAAAATTATTAATTGTTGTTTAGCCTAACATAATTTAATTTGTTTGTCTTTTATAATGTATTGGTTAATTATACTACTTTAATTATTGTTGTTTAGCCTAACAATAAACTATATTATTTTAATTTGTTTGTCATTAATTATACTGTTTTAATTTGTTATATTGTTGTTTCTTAAAAAAAAAAAAAATTTGTTATATTGTTTAGCCTAGCCATGTGCACATTATACAAAGAGCCAACCACACATCCAATGTGCAGCACAATAATTAAAGTAGTATAATGTGTAGCACAATAATTAAAGCAGTGTAATGTGCAGCTGCACATTACACTGCTTTAATTATTGTGCTGCCCGGCCCTATGTGCCCATCTACCCCCACCCCACTCAACAGACAAGCACAAGCCTCAATGCCTCATGCCTGATGCCCCTAATCACAAGAGCCAGCTGCTAATCAGAAAATTTCACAATCACAAATCACAATACACATTACACTAAAAGACAATTAATATCTCACCAACACAAGTTACACAACACCAACACCAACACCAACACACACCAACACCAACGGATAAGATAAAGCCAAATTCAAAAAGACAAAAAAACAGGCAAAAAGCAAAATATTAATAAAGGTAAAGAGTAAAGATTCGGCCAGGCTCCAGCCAATCACAGACTCACAATTCAAAAGAGAAAGAGAGTTAGACTCTTAAAGGATAAAGAGAGAGAGACTTTCATTCATTAATTTCATTTCATAGTTTTCATTTGTGGATTCAGATAAAGAGAGAGAGACTGAGAGAGAGTCAGAGAGAAAAAGAGAGAGAAATACCTTGAGGGAGGGAGGGAGCACCGAGCACCGGAGCAACCAAGCAGGGAGACCTGAAGGCTGAGGCCGCTAAGGCAGTGATGTGCGATCTTTGATGAGGGGTGAGCGACGAGCAAGCGACGACGAGCGAGCGATCTCTGACGACGATGATGTGCTCTGGACTGGACCGATCTCCGACGACGAGAGAGTTGCGAGCAAGCTGTGGCGTTGCTCTGACTCCTCTAAGGCGTTGGCGCGTTGCTCTGTCTTTACTCTTTAGGTTTGCTTTAGGCTTTTAGTGATTTCTGATTTAGAAGTGATTTCTGATTTAGGGATTTGCTCTGTATTGGGGTTTGGTTTTTTTTTTTTTTTTTTTTTTTTTTGAGAATCCGTGGGTTGGTACCTTTGTAATCTGTTGGGCTTGTCGTGGGCTTGGTTCTGTTACAATTTTTTTTTTTCATATTTTAGTTCAAAAAATTTTTTTGGGCTTTTTTTTTTTTTTTTTTTTTATAATTTGAGGGTGTTCCTAATATAGATCAAATATAATTTTTTTTTTCAAGTCAGGGTGTTCCTAGGAACACCCTGAGCTTCACGTGGCGCTGCCACTGCTTCCATTGATGAGATGAGTGATGAAGAACTTCTACTCCATCAAGCTAAAATAGATAAGTATACAAAAGATGAATACAATTGGCGCTCTTATCTTTTGAATTGCCTTGCCGATCATTTCTATGATTATTATGATACAACTTATAATTCTGCTAAAAAGATTTGGAAAGTTTTACAAAGCAAGTACGATATTGAGGAGGCTGGTGCAAAGAAGTACGTTGCAAATAGATTTTTTCGTTACCAAATGGTGGATGGAAAATCAGTGTTGGATCAAGCACAAGACTTCTAGATGATTGTGGCAGAATTGAGATCCGAAGGCATAAAGATTGAGATAATTTGGTGGTAGCTGGCATAGTTGATAAACTACCATAATTTTAGAGGGAGTTCCAAAAGACTTTGCGGCACAAACAAAAGGAGACATCCTTGGAGACTTTGATCACATGCATCCATGTGGAGGAGGAGGCTAAAGAACAAGATGCACTCATGACACAAGAGAGCAATGGTAATTCCACCACAAAGATAAACCTTATTTCCACCAAAACTTATATGCACAAAAATACTTTTCCTAGAAATAGTCAATTGAAGCCTAAAGAAAAAGTTTTCAAAAATAATAGTAGACCTCAAGGAAGGGAAAACCCAAATAAAAATAATAATAAGAACCAAGGACCCCCTTCACAAGATCAATTTAATAGATCTTGTTTTGTCTATGGCAATAGTGGGCATATTTCTTGCTTTTGCAAATTTTGGAAATGTGAATCTGATCCGCAGGCTAACGTACTGAAGAGCCTTTAATGACTATGATTACAAACATCAATATGGTGCAATATGTTGAACGGTGGTGGGCAGACTCTAGTTCTAATAGGTATATTTTTTATGACAAAGATTGGTTCAAGGTGTACACTCCCTTTAAAGAAGAAAAAAACTATATGCTTGGTGACTCTAGAAACCAAGGTTCTTGGGAGTGGTGAGGTCAATTTGAAATTCACCTCTAGACGTGTGCTAACATTGAAAGATGTGCTCTATACTCCGTTCATGAGGAAGAATTTTATGTCATGTTTTTTGCTTAATAAGGCTGGCTTCAAGCAGACTATAAAATCTAATAATTATGTAATCACTAAAAATGGATTATTTGTTGGCAAAGGTTATGCTTATGATGGAATGTTTAAATTAAATGTTGAGAATAATAAAGTATCTACTAGTTCAGTTTATATGCTTTCTTTTATTAATTTTTGGCATGCTTGTTTGTGTCATATAAATAGTATGTATGTGGGAATCATGAGTAGTTTAGGATTAATTTCAAGATTGTCAAAAGATTTTGAAAAATGTGAAACTTGTAGTCAAGCTAAGATTACAAAAAAGGCCTCATAAAAGTGTTGTAAGAAATATCGAATTACTTGAGTTAATTCATTCTGATTTATGTGAATTTGTGGGAATTTTAACTCGTAAAGGAAATATATATATTATCACTTTTATTAATGATTTTCAAAATATACAATTTTTTATTTGTTGAAAAAAAAAGTGATGTTTTTGAGAAATTTCAAGATTTTTTAAAAGAAGTTGAAAATCAATTCGGTAGAAAAATAAAAAGAATAAGAAGTGATAGAGGCTGTGAGTATGAATCCGGTGCATTCATCTCATTTGTTCAATCTTTGGGAATCATCCATGAAACTACTCCACCATATTTGCTTGCTTCTAATGGTGTGGTTGAAAGGAAAAATAGAACTCTAATTGAGTTAACAAATGCCATGTTAATTGAATCTTGTGCACTTTTACATTTTTGGGCTGAAGCTATTTTAACCATATGTAATGTTTTGAATAGGGTGCCACATAAAAAAAAAAAAAAAATGCATTCCACACCTTTTGAGATGTTGCTTTGCTTATGTAAGGCTTACTGACCCTAAAATACCTAAGTTAGGTATAAAAGCTACTACCTGTGCTTTTCTTGGTTATGCAATTAATGGTTCAATCTACAGGTTTTTTGATTTTGAAAACAAAATAATTTGAGTTATGTGATGCAATTTTTCATGAAGAAAATTTTACTTTTAAATTGAAAAATAGTGGGGTGAAGCAAATATTTTGTCACAACCTAGTTCTTCTACTTCTCATTTACAAAATCAAGAAAATTTTGAAATAGAACCTAGAAGAAGTAAAAGAGCTAGAGTTGAAAAGGATTTTGGACTTGATTATTATGTTTTTAATATTGAGAAAAATCCCCAAAATTTAAAAGAGGTTTTAACATCAACTAACGCTTTATTTTGGAAAGATGTTGTAAATGATGAAATAGAGTCTTTAATTTCAAATATAACTTAGAAATTAGTAGACCTTCCACCAGGTTGTAAAACCATAGGTTGTGAATGGGTCCTTAGAAAAAAGTTAAAACCAAATGGATCAATAGATAAGTTTAAAGCTAGACTTGTTGTAAAAGGCTTTAAACAAAAAGCTGGTTTTGATTTCTTTGATACATTTTCTACAGTAACAAGAATTACATCTATTAGATTGTTAATTGTTATTGCTGCAATTTTTTATTTGAAAATTTATCAAATGAATGTAAAAACAGTTTTTTTTTTTTTTTTTTTTTTTTTTTTTTTTTTTTTAATGGGGACCTAGAGGAAGTGATTTATACGGATTACCCTGAAGGCTTTGTAGAGCCTGGACAAGAAAGCAAGGTATGTAAGCTAGCTAAAACCCTATATGGCTTAAAACATGCACCTAAACAGCGGCATGAAAAGTTTAATTCTTGCATGATTAAGAATGATTATAAATCAAATGAATGTGACAAATGCATTTATTATTAGCCTCTATGTGGATGATATGTTGATTTTTGGCTCAAATATGCATGTTATAACTGGGACAAAAAAATATGCTGATTAGAAAGATCTTGGTGAGGCTAATTTTATTTTGGGCATGAAAATTACAAAAAATATGTGATGAAATATGTCTTGATCAATAAAATTATGTTGAGAAAATTTTGCGAAAATATAATTTTCATGATCACAAAATTGTAGCTACTCCTTTTGATTCTAGTGTTCATTTATTTCCTATGAATAATGATGATAAGATTTTTAATCTAAAGGATTATGCTAGAATCATTGGTAGTTTGCGTTATGCTTCTGATTATACTAGACCTAACATTGTCTATGATGTAGGAGTACTTAGTAGATTTACTAGCAAGTTTAGTAAAGATCATTGGCTAGCTATTGAGCAAGTCATGAGATATTTAATTGGTACCAAATGCTATGACATATTTTATAGAAAGTACCTTGCTGTTATTGAAGCTTTTAGTGACACTGATTGGAATACTTTGTCAAGTGATTCTCTCTCTTCTACTAGTTATATTTTTACCTTAAGTAGTGGTGCTATTTGTTGGAAATCTAAAAAACAAAAAATAATTGCTAATTCAACAATGGAAACTAAATTAATAGCATTAGCTTTAGTTAGTGAAGAGGCAAATTGGCTTAGAGATTTGTTATATGAAATCCCACTTTGAGAAAAGCCAATTTCAACTATATTAATTCATTGTAGCACTGCCACAATTGGTAGAGTTAAAACCAGACCTTTGTAGGTGCCCTTTTTGTGCTAACGGGCTAAAGCCCGTTCTGCTAGGCTAGGGCCCATTCTATTATAGGTTGGAGAGTTGGGCTTGTCCTACTATCCTAGCAGGACTTTGCTAAAGGGCCAGTTTTTGCACAAACCCAGCATCCAAGATAAAGACAACAAGCATTAACAAACACATGTATCTTAATCCACAAATATCAGTATATGCTTATAAATTTAAGAGCAAATATCTTATAGCAGAAAGGTTAGTTGTAATAAAAGGGTTAGTCAAACAATCTATCATAACTAATACAATAGAATATAAAATGATAAGTTTTTCTACAGGAAGTGAACTAAAGAGAGCCTAAACCCTACTTAGACAGCCTTGCTATTGGGCTAAGCCATCAAAATTGTGCATTTTGGAGAACGAGTCTAGATAGCTACTTTCAGTTCTAGTTGGAGTTACAAAGAGTGGGTTTACTATAAGAGGGAGGGAAAAGATAGCCTATTGAAGCATGCCTTTTCTGCAGTATTTACTCTATTTTATTTTACTTCACTCTTTCTCTTTTCTATGTTGTTTCTCTTTCAATCCATTTGCTTTTTGCCTTAGTAGTTATCCCCATTCCATTTATGGCTACTGTTCCTATTTATACTGAGCCAATCCTATGAGATTTCTCTCTTTTTTACCCATGTTGCTTACCAACCATTTTTGTTTGCTATGAGCACCTCTTCAGAGCTACTCACTA